>OZ026848.1:26753401-27100011 GCA_964023205.1 Lutraria lutraria | reverse complement strand
GATGTAAAACACAGGCGATAACAGGCCCGACATAGTATACATTGACAAAAAAAGCAACATGGCAAAATAAGTGACGTAGAACCCGGACAAAAGCAAATCCGACTTAGTAAAAGTTACGAAAAAAGTCGCATGTCGAACACAGTATTTAGACAGACACAGTCCTGCCATAGTACCTAGACAAGAATGGTCAGGTTTTGGGGGGGGGGGGGGGCAAACTCATAGACTTAATGTATCAGAACAATGTAAACATTATCTTAAGTCTTGAGGTAGATAACAGAAATCCTGTCTGCCATCTTAAGCTCGAATACAGCTCGCTCTCTTGGTGCCAGGAATAGTGTTCGTCCTGCACAGGTGTAACTGTTCGTGACTCAGTCATCATTAAGACGGTCGGAGAAAATACTTTCTGTTTACTTGTATCGCCACGGAAACCGAGTTGACACAAAACGTAAATATTATTGTATGACTGTCCGGTTTATATCGCGAAGATTTGATAGCACGATGTTTGTGGTATGTCGCGCATTCCCGTGTTGATCTACAAACGGGATTACTTTCTGTTAGCGCAACACAACCAGGGATACAGTTCTCTGCTGATGTTTTTTACGATGATAGAGGAATTATACATCAAAGAACGTTAAGTGACACCGTCAGGCTGATATTAATTGCATTATTCCGTTTACATTAATTGTGTCATTTGTCATGCAAAAATCGCGCTACTACGCAACTAATAAATATTAAAGTACAGTCAGACTGGTGAATTATGGAACGGTTTCCGTAGAGTATGGGATATAAACCGTCTTGATGTGGTTAGATTTGTCAAGTACAATTCAATGGTAAAAGTATATGGAGGCCACTTGTCTCAGTACAAGAAATAGAAGCATAAAAACAAGTATTCAAGCTGTCTAAAGTCTGTTTTTTTCCGGATGCAAAATTCGAGATCAAATATAAACGAAAACATCTAAATTAAAGGATATTCGTCATTTCTTTATTTAAGCTTTTTATTTAACTGTCTTTTCATATAAAGACGAGATATTTGTTGTTTAATCATGAAGTCACATCCGTGGATTCCGGAACGAGATTTTACTAGACCGGTCACTCACGCGGTATCACATTTCTTGTGCTTGTACACAAACTGGCCCATTGTCAAACATAGATTAAAGACTTATTATAATGAAATAAGCCGATTAGACGAAGTACTAACCACGTTTTATAAACAAAGCAAGCAGGACTTCAAAGAACGCTAAAATCTTAAAGGCGCCGGGCACACATTTTGTGTATTTACGTTATAATGTAATATTGTAATTATTACAAAGACTAAGTTGACAATATCGCCCTAATTATTTGATATACCATATAAAACAAGTGGTCATTGACCACATGAAATGGTACCCGTCGTTGAAGGCGGGACTAAGGAGTGATCGCTCCCATCAAAGTTTGAATAATTAATGATTTATGTCAACCAATCCATTACTTTAAATATATCTCTATTTCGAAGATGCAGCAAGCATTGTACGTCATGTATATTATTATTTTGCAAATAAGGCTTGTAGCGAAAGACAATTACAACTTACAGGGGGTCTTCTTGAAATGGCTGTATTACCCCTGTCAAATAATCATTCATACTTCATGAACTATTTATGTTCATGAACTCATGATTTATGTTCATGAAACATTCATGAACTGTACAAGAAAAGTTCAAGAAAAACTCATGTTTTCATGAATTACATTCCGAAGGGAGTAACACATCTAACCATGTCATCATGACATATTACGTGACACAATAAAGAAAACAATCAAATTGAATTGTGTAATCTATCAGTATTATATAATTTTTTAAAAACAGTAAATTACATCTTCGGCCCACACCACAAAATATTGATTAGGCAGAGAGAGAGACACTACATGTAAGGCAGCTGTATGTTTATTAGTGTATGTATATTAATTCGTATGTGATCAAGTCGATCTTTCTTTGATATACATTGTACAGTCTCGTACAACTGAACAATCATTACGTTGCGATTTGGCACTAAACAACAAATACTCCGTTTTTACAAGACAGTAGAGGTATTTTATTATGTACATGTCTACAGTTTTATGTTCTTAATTGTCTTTTTTACCCATTCCTAACTTTTATGTTTTAATCACGGGACCTACAAATGTTCACTTCATGATTAAGTGTGCTTCCGAAACATAATACAGTGTACACTATTTTTAACACAATGATCCATGTTGGACTTATCTCTTACTACAGGGCTACACGAATCCGGGATGACGGCTATTACAAGCCTTAGCCCACCCAATAATTTCGACTGTAATGCTGTTTAAAGGGACTTTAGTTTTTCTCCCCCACACGCTGCCAGACAAAGTCTTAAATTAGCCCCCACCCCCATTAATCTGAAATTGCTTCCAACGGGTCTGCGTTAATGTCTATGTAAAATATAGTTTTCCCGTTGATAAAGTTTTCCCGGATGACGCATCTCGAACTCGTAACCCCTTAAGATGCGGTACAATCCGCCACATAACATCTGGGTTTGTACGGTGTAGTTAAGTAATTAATACGCCATTATCAAATATTTTAGAGTGAAATGCGTGCATTTAAAATTATACGATTTCACATTGATTCTATCTCAGCATATTTTACCCCCATCCGTATCGCATTACGTTTGCAAACAATGGTCGATCTAATTGTAGGCCTACTACGCATGCGTAGAAAAAATGTTTCAATGTTTCCGCTTCGCGCATTTTTGTTTAATTGCTGCAATTAAGTTGTTAATCTTAAACTACGCGAAATAAGTTTAACGCAGATAACATCAGTGTATAAATAATAGCATGGGAGTTATTTCCGAACCGAAAAATATCACGAAACGAAGTTGATTTGAAAGTTCGATAGAATTGCAAAAATGTGAATATGCGTATCATGGTCCTAGGTAGAAATATTTGAAACTTTTTTATTCAAACTTCATTGTATATTCATACGCTCAATTGATTTAGCACTTTTTGCTCTGGTTAAATTTGGCGGCTAATTAGTTTAAAAAAAAAATATTTAAGGGCAATTATGCGACTATCTCTTGAAATCAGTGTCCTATTTATTAAATACCATTAAATTATGGTACGCTTTAATCAGTACAGGGTTAAAGTAAAATGAATTTTTTTTCTGTATTAAATGAAGACAAATATTGTTATGTAATACACCACGTTGATAGGGCGTTTAGATGTTTAACAATAATGCTAATAAAGATATATAGACCACGTGTGGATTGTCAATAATTTAATTTGTCGTCCAAAGATTTTTTTTTATTTCTTGTACTATACTCATGTGGTTTGGTACTTGAAACCATTTCTCATGGCGATTTTCTTTTCCCTAATGCGCGTATTTTTATTTATTTATTATCATTATTTATCTTTATTTTTTGTGTATGTTCAATACCGCATATTCATTAAGTTTACACTATAATTGTCTGTAAAACCATTTATTATTGTTCAATAATAATAATAAAAGAAAATCGCGATCAAAAAACTAATTTCCGTTAAAAAAACATGGAAAAGATGCTCTATTTAGTACAACTCGAAGGCGTGAGTTTTTGTTTTAAACTAGGATAAAAAAACTGGTAAACTAGTTATGAATATTTGACAATTATTTGCGATAAGACATTAAAATATTTCAGTTATTCGACAAAAAAACTTTGTAACGGCTTTTTGGGCCATTTTTGGATAAAAACTACTATCATCTTACCGCATCTTTTTGACAAGCCTGTTAAGCACTTTGATCATGTCACGGTGTCTATATCAAGCGTCTACCAACACGGATTTACAGCGCGTGGAAAAAGTTTTCCTTACTGATAATTTATTACTGTCGTTGTCAAGCGAGATGCGTTACACTTTTTAGCTGTCGTGGTTTTCATTTTAATGTCTTTATTTACTTTATTCTGTTAATCATCATTCATAAAAATAACGGGAATTTCAAACGACTCGCCTCTTTCATCCCGCGATATAAAACTGACGACGAAATTTATTTCAAAGGACTGACGGCCCATGAAAAGTTTCATAAACAAAACACCTGTTCTTTCAACAGTAGTGTGGTGTCCGCGCCTGGGCAAAAGGTTTACTAAAACATCACTACTCGGGCATCGGGCATTTCCGTAACTGAGAAATACGCACGTTTCTTTAGACAACCGAGGAGTTCCGATTGTGAGCGTATTTGTAGTTTTTCGACAATCGGATCTCCTCGGCGTTTGTCTAACGAAAGTGCGTATTTCTCAGTTACGGAAATGCCCGAGTTGTTACGATTGGTTTTTCGAGTAAACGTTTTCTTATTCGTTACTACTCGGTCTTTTTCGGTGTTCCAACAAAGATCGAAACATTCCACCACTTGGTAAAACTCGACTCATAACCAGACCATGATAGATTCCGACATGATTTAACAGTAAATTTATTTTACCGATGAAAAATCGATTTCCTACAATTCGGAGAAAAAATCGATGTACTGTTACAGAAAAACGATTCAGCTTTGATTTATTCGTGCATAAAGAGAAATTCGACAAAAATTAAATACAAAAAAAATCTAACCTTGATTGATAAAGGCAATAGTTTTATTGGAAGCCACATCCGCGATAAATTCCAGAGGTAATCAATTGATTAACATACTTCCATCAATAACATTATTTTAATGATAAAATCGCACATTGATTGATTATAGTAAATTTATTGAGAAAACAAACTCGATCTATTACTACGTCAGTGGTTGATTCCAACAGTACATAACTGGTTGAAATACGTCGATCAATTAAATTCGATGAAAAAATCGAATCCTAATTGTTTGTGGTAATTTTATTGGAAAAGCCACAACAAATTAATTAAGTTAACTACTCCAATAAAGCAGAAAAGAAATCCAAGAAAAATTCGACCAATGCAAGTTAGGTGAAAACTCTCAAAGGTGATTCAGTCGAAACATAAGCAAAACCCAACCAAGAAAAACATGATTTGTGGAAACGGAACCTTTATCGATTCAAGCAATAATTTATTGGGAAAATTCGCAGAAAATTTATTGGGAAATTTGAAGCAATTTGTTGGGAAACACTTTCTTACGTGATTTGTGTAAACGGAACCTTTATCGATTCAAGCAATAATTTATTGGGAAAATTCGCAGAAAATTATTGGGAAATCTGGAGCAATTTATTGAGAAACACTTTCGTAAATGTAACTGTGGAAAAAATAACAGTGATAGATTCCAGCTACGAGTATTAGCATCGGCGAATTAAATTGTGGGAAATTTATTATTGTCGATTTATTTCAGTTTTGATATAAATGGCAATTTTTAGAATCAACGAAATAAGGTGAACAACCCAATCTAGGTAGAATGCTTTTTTTTAAATCTCGAAATAAGCCCCATCAGTGTTGAAAAATATCAATTTAAACAAATTGGAAAGAAAATATTCCCCTAGGACCTTATTTGTTTACGCGTAAACAATCATCTTAGGAAACTCACTGTTAACATACTGTAAAATATCTTGATATTATGATCACCATTGGAACGAAAATCAAAGTACTGAAAGTACTCATGGAAACGTAACTTAGATTTGGTTTGCAACATGGAAGGGAACTAGTTTATCAATTGCATGGCGGATGTAGAAAAATGTAGTAATTCGGTCTGCATAAAAATCATACGTGACGAGCGAGTGAGGACTTTGGAAAGCTGAAAAGTCTATGTACGTTCATCAGCTTCCATGAGTACTCTCAGTTCTTTGTTTTTTGTTGAAAGTTACACTTAACATGACCATATAGAAAGACATTTTCTTGGTATTTAAGTGATTTATATAAAAAAAAGTTGCACAGTAACGGTCTTCAATCAACAAAGTAATAATGACATGGCACTTTTTTAGGGCATGGTTGCATTATGGGAAAATAAATTAGTTGCAATAATGTTTAAATTAAAAGCTGATTTACGATTTTTCAAAATGCTTTAATCGGAACATGAAAGAAAATGTACGAATCAGTAAGTAGAGGTCTTGTGATGAGGATAACTTGGTATTTAAAACAAATTATACGTCTATAGATACGGTATTTTTCCAAAACTATTTTTTCAATTAAATTGAAGCATATAACAAATTGATCTACGTTCAATATACTCATCGATGATAAAGTACCGCTAATGTTAAACAATTTATTCAGAGTAAATATTATGTTTAGACGCAAACTTTGTTCTCAGCTAAATACCCACGGGGAGCGTGTTTTTTGAATGACAAAGTTAAACATTGTCGATAGGTCTAGTGTTATTCAAATAAGCGGGGGTGTGCAGTTTTCCCAATGATTACGTAAATGTGTCAGCATGTTGTCACCGCACGTGTGTAATCTGTGAGTTTTTTACGCTGTTATCAAAGAACTGGAAGTCTTATTTATTTATTTAGATTTAACGCCGTTTTTTCCAACACTATAATTCAGTTGTAAACGGTGGTCGATTCACCAAACACGTTTATCCTGGACGGTTTTCTAACCAGTATTAACCCATCCCTCCACACGGAACCGGCAACCTCTCCACATGTGGAAGAAAATCGACAATGATGTCAAATTTTCATGTAAGGGTAAGACCTGCTGCGACCTGGAATCGAACCCGGACCTCCAGGTTACAAATCCAGCGTACTAACCACTGGACCACGCCCCCTGGAAGTCCAATTGTGATAATTCCAAATCTGAAAATACACATGGACCGCATCTCTCTCCGTAGACAAACTTCAATACGAACGTTCAAATACTTTTTTACCTACCACTGGACTCGCTGTTACGTTTGTTTATGATAAGCTCTCAATCGAATTTAAATACAATGACAATGTTTTAGACTCTTGCCACAACTTCATGACCCTAACCAAAGTGATATTAAATAAATAAATAAATAAATAAATATTATTTCTCAAGTATTTAATCTCAAGATAATGATTTAATTAGTTTAATGCTGTTTAATGGCGCATCGACAACTAAATGGTCATGTAGCGCGCATCTTAGTAAAATAGTAAAAGCAACAAGGATAATCCATGTGAAAATCAAGATAAAAAGAGTGTATATGTTAAACTATGGTATACTGTTTGAATACCAAGTACAAGGATCTCAATTTATTTTGTGAATTGAAATTTAAAGCTTGGGTTTGAGGCTGGTCTCGGTTGAAATAAAGTTTACATTCAAATCTCAACTTAAATATAAATTATGTGTACAGCTTAGTTCTGATCTCATCTGATATCTTGAGTTTACGGTCTGATCTCGACTGAAATGTTGAATTTATGTCTTGATCTCATTTGATCTCTTTTAAGACTTTTCATAGAAATCAAGGCTTAAAACAACATTTGTTTACGATAATAAACTCCTCAACAAAATAACCAAAAAAATGTATAAATATAAAAATAATAAAATATTTATACAAAAACATGTGTACCACAGTTTAACACCTCGGATAAATGAGTCAAATCATAGAAAGTTCAGCCAGTCACGTGAATTTTACCAACAAATGTATTATTCACAGTAATAATAACGTTTTACGCCATAATAAATAATGATATAATATCATAAAGGCGCCGAACCGGAAAATGTAAATACTGTCGTAGATGTATTCTTGACAGGATAGTCATAAACTACTTAACACGTACGTGTACGTTATACGGTATGACGATCATAATGCTTGTATTATAAGTAACACATTTATATGAAAACGACTACATTCCAAAATTTTTACTTAAATATGTTTAATTTGTTTATACAGAGAAAGCCCGCTCAGCGACTACTTTTTATGCCGCCGCATTTCGAAATGCCGGAACGTCATAATTATAGTGTTGCTCTGTCTGTGCGTCTGTCATTTCAAATTTTGGTTTCCGAGCGATAACTTGAGAAAGAATTTCATGGAATATTTTACATGAAGGTGTATAACAATAAAATACAGGTCAAGTTCGATTTCAATTAAAATCCAATCATTTTCAAAATGACAGTTGACTAATTTTACAGAACTGGACAGAGCTATAAACTAAGCCCTGGGATCTGACATCATCACCTTTGCTGGAATATCGGCTTTAATAATTCCGTTATCAAAACTTTAACATTTGATATCACCAGTGTTAAATTCTGTTTGGACGTCAAATGCGCAAAGAGGATAATGTTAATCGTATAGCTGAATATATTTTGATTTCAACTCCCCTAAGAGTTTTTGGGTGAATTTGGAATTTGAGATTAAATATTGATTCTGAGTCATATAATGGGTGCGACACTCGAAACACCCTGACATAGTAATAAACAATTGAATACCAAGGGAACAAACATGGCGACTTCCAAATGCAATTACACAACGCTATTCATATCCTAGTCGGACCGAGTGATGTATAAGAACTGAAATTTGAGTAATGATAGACGATATGAAAGCACTGTAGATGGATACTGTTATGGACCGTTCGACGCTTGTCTCAACTAAGAATTATCAATTAGACCAATGCGAATGTGTATATCTAAGCCTTTTATATAAACACTGATCAGAATTTGTTATTCACGTAAACAAACTCTGACCGTGGGTTGATCGTAGGTCTAGGTGTAACATGCTGAATTACTAAACGAAAGGCCGTGGGTTCGAATCTCGACTCCTCCACCTTTTGAATTTCTCAGGGATGTTATTTTAGTGTCCCCATCCCAACTAACAAGAAGCCAAATAATGTGTCCAGAAAATCACAGGAAATGGATGAGGCATGTATCTGTGCTTTACACCGAGCACAATAAAGAACCAGGAAATACTGTTCGAAAAAGAGTAGGGATATAAACGCCCGATTCTCCTGTATCTTATACCCTGAACCCCTAGGTGCGACTTTGGATTGACCTTATCTGTCGACTGGGCCGTTAAACAACAGATAAAAAAAACTGTGACTCAACTTTGGAGCAGTTCGCGCCTGTATTTAGTCATTTTTAAACCATATGATGCAATAGAAGACTACGGTAATGTATGCTATTAGATACGACCTTAATGCACACAGAATTGTCATAAATATGATTCATTTTTCTACTTTGTCATCATGACACTTCGTACTCATGTTTGAAAAAAATACCTGCACCAACCCTCTTACGTAACAACAACGGTTAAGTCTTGACAAATATTAGTTCAAAATGAACAAATTTAACAATCTTAAGTACATCATGGGGGCAACTTGTTTGTCCTAACATTTCAAAACGTTTTTATTTCTATGAGATAGTGTCAAATGTCCGTATTAAATTCCCGTCTTTGTTGATTTCATTGAAATCTAGTCGGCCCTTTATCTTAATAGATGATTGACCCCCGTCTTTCGAGTGTCTTAACACATACCAAAAGTTAAAATCATTTCAAATGAATAGTTAACTCCGCTTAAAATAATTTGATAAATTTATTCGCAGCACGCGATCAACAAGGGACTTTTTAGTACCCTTTTTTGTTTAAAAGCTCGAACATTTTAACGTGTGAATTATATTGGTTCTTATCAGAATTGTCACGCATGTTATTAAGCCACATTCCGGCACAGAGATAAATGTTTTGTGAATTTTTGTAATGAATTAAAATTCCGATTGTTGTAGGGACGTGAACTGATTTTAATACGACACGAAAAGTCTTGTGCCGTGTTAATTTTTTATCTAGCCTGAGAAATTCCTAAAACAACTCTTCAGTGGTTTTTTTTATCATTTAATGTCAGTAAAATTGATAATACTTAAACAGGCTTAATTATAAATATGTACTTCGGAATATCACGTGAATATTTGACTTAAGCCTTGATCCGGTAATACACATTTTTATCTACAGAACTATTTCGAGTACATGCACAGAGGAGCAACCTCTCCAAAGCAACACCCTTTGGGAGTTGTGAAATTGTGTTGTTGTTGAGAGGTTGTTGCTTTATAGAGGTTAAATTAATAGGTAAAACGTACTGTTGGAAAAATCATGCAGTTGTTCAAGGGAGGTTGTTGCTAAAGAGAGGGTCGCTATAGAGAAGTTGAACTACATGTACATATTTGTACACAAATTTAATTTCTAATGCCTTTTTCAAAAGAATTTGTTTCTAAAACTTACCCGGATTGGTCTGTCAATCTTACATCTCACATGACGTCAAATCGTGTATAATTTCGTTCTGTCACACTGTGACGTCACGAAGTTTAGAGCGGAGCTCATCTCTGTAACAAGTTACGGGAATAAATTATAATTAATAATGACACTATTTACGGTTCGATATAATGAATACAAATATTAAACTTTTGAAAGTTTGATGTTACGAGTGAAAATAAATTGAAATTCATCAACAGTCTGGTGTCGCTTCGGTCGGATGTTTCCTACCTAAAAGCATGAGATTACAATTTGACTTACTGATAGGTTCCCTTAGGCGTAAATTGTGTTTATATCTGGTCACCCGACCTACCCTGATTTCCCCGCGACCCTAGACCTTCTATTAGGTCCGGAGAATGGAAAATCATAGTTCTCACTTGTTTCAACCAAAGCCCCTGTCCACCAATCCTAAATTTAATGAGCATGCAACAAAGAGAAAAAACTCTTTGTAATTCGCTTAATATATTACACGTGTTCGCTTCTGATGCAGTTGACTTGTTTATCCTAACAAATAACATGCGTGTATTTTATGCCCCCACCGCCATTAGAAGGGCGTGCCCTTCCGTCCGTTAAAATGTTGGTTTCCGAGCGATAACTCGAGAAATATTTCATGGATTGGTTCCAAATTGTACATAAAGGTGTATAATAATAAAATACAGGTCAAGTTCGATTTCCATTAAAATATACAATTCCAAACATTTTCACAGAGTTATGGCCCCTTTTTGACTAAGTGCCGAAAGCTACAACATTTTCTATTATCTTTAGTCTGGTCTTCAAAACAAGGGTGATCGGTGGTCGAGTGGTAACACACTAGATTATTTAATTAACGAAAGGTCATGGGTTCGATTCCCGACGCCTCTCGAATTTCTTAGGGACGTTTTTTCAGTGTCCCGATCCCAACAACCGCGGCAAATACGTTGTCTAGAAAATCACAAGAAAATGTTGAGGTGTGTATTTGTGCTTTACGCCAGGCACGATAAAGAACAAGGAAAACATTCTCGATAATAGTAGGGATATAAATGCCAGGGATATAAATGTATCTTATCTCCCCCCCTCTCTCCCCCCCCCTCTCTCTCTCTCTCTCTTTCTCTCTCTCTCTCTCTCTCCCCCCCTCTCTCTCCCTCTCTCTCCCTCTCTCTCTCCCTCTCTCTCTCTCCCTCCCCCCCCTCTCTCTCTCTCTCCCGCTCTCTCCCCCTCTCTCTCTCTCTCTCTCTCTGGTGCGGTTTTGTAATGACCATAGCTTTCGTATGGGTCGTTAAACAACAGATAAATAAATGGTCTTCAAAACGAAATTCTTAAAGGCAATGTCTTTAGATTGTGAAAATAAAAATATAAATTTAAATCTTTGGATTTAGATTCAACTCCGTGGTGGTATTTTTGTATACGTTATTAATGGACGTAAATCAGGACCACACATAGAAGAAATAAGTAGAAAATAAATGGATTTGGACAATTTAAAATCAATTGGAATTATCCATAAATCACTTTCGGTACTCTTTGTCAGACAATAAGTGTTTGTTGGTGTTTGGCCTCTGAAGTTTCGTCCTATTGTATATTAAATTTGTTTGTTGTGGTTGAATTCTAATCGGTCTTTCAGCGCGTTTGAATGATCGGAAAACCTCGGCAGTTTCCGCCATATGTTTTATTAACAATGACGGAAAATTCCGAGAAATCCCGAATGACCAGACGACTAAATGTGAAGCGTTGCTGGTGGCAATGTCGGCTTTCAGGCCTTAAGTATCAGGGTCCATCCCGAATAATCATACCGAGTACCAGTATGTCATAGGTTACTTTAACACAAGCCTGAAATACACTGTTTTTTTTTTTAATACTGAACACTTCCTATGTTTGGTATACACGTACTTCAAAATTGGCTAAATTTAATAGTAGCTGACGGCATTGAATTCAACAACAACTCTTAAAGCTTACTGTACAGTTTACTTTTCCAATTAAGAATGCCAACATACGGACACATACGGACATGTGAACGAACAGAGCCATGTGCTTATAAGAAGAGCACGATTACAGCATTCCATTTTGTTAACACATTCAACAAATCTTTCCTTTGTTTTATTTCAGGCCATATGCAGTGCATGACTTTAGCATTGAGAAAACGATGCAAGAATGCTTTAGAAAAACGGTTTCGCCGGCGCAATTACGCTCGACGGTGTGAAATAAACTTCTTACCTGTCGTGCAAATAGACTATTCAGATAAATCGACCGAGTCGTATTCAACCAAACGAGAAAATCATTTAGAATGCAGATCAAAGTTTGCGGGCTTTGGGCTTTGTCCGTCGTTACGGAGCCCCGAAGATACGAAAGAGTTGATTTGTAACCCAATACGTGATAATACTCAAAGATGTTCGACCACGCACGAGACTGTTCATACAAGTTGCCGAATGTTCGAAATTTGTGACCAAGCTGTGATCATTTCTGGTGGCTGGAACCGACTGACGACTGGTAACCGTCATCTGAGGAATGTCGAGTTATTCTATTGGATGTTACGTGAAAACGGCTTTAAGAAGAGAAATATTAAGATATTCTTTGCAAATGGTGCATCTGGGGTCCATAGTAAGTACGATAATTTATTAATAATTTAATTCTATTAATATATTAATATATATTAATTGGTAATTGACGATGGAATCACCCCTCATATATTTTGCCCCCCCCCCCCCCCCGTTGTCAGGAAAAATATATTAAATACACTGAGGGGTTAGGAATTAGCGCAGGAGTAAACTTGATTCGGAAAAAAGATGTGTTCAACTATCACTGAGAAAAAGTTTTCTAAGAAATCATCATTGCTGACTTCAGATAAAAATACTCGCTTATTTAATATTTAGAATGTGTACATATTTACTCGCAACAAGAAGTGTTTGTCCCTCGTGACCTTGACCTCTGACGTACTGACGTCAAAATTAATAGGGGTCATCTACATGTGATGACCAACCTCGGCACCAAGTCTGAAGAGCTTTTAGGCCGAATGGTTCTGTAGTTGTTGGTCAGATAAGGTTTGGTCACATACGGACGGACCAACGGACAGACCGAGCATATGAATTGTTACTTTTTACAGTGACAGGTCGAAAGAATGTACACAATGTGTACCTTTAACTGGTGTGAAACTATTTTCATTTATAGTACAATGTACATGCAATAGTAAAAATACGATTATTAGAATGAACTTATCAATCAAATACTGTTCGTAAAATTGTTCATGTACATCTTATGTAATATTCTTGTATTATAAGAAATGGGAAAGTAATAAGACTAAGAGAATCCTCTTCAGATAATCCTTTGACCACAAAATATATATTAAGAATGTCAGTTAATTTGATTAAGAATAACTGCAGTACATACCCAGTTACAATTAATTGCCTTGCTTATAGCGATATAGGGATATACATGTAATGTAGTACATTGTATATAAAGTAGGGATATAATGTAATATGTGAAGTAGGGATATAATGTAATATGTGAAGTAGGGATATAATGTAATATGTGAAGTAGGGATATAATGTAATATGTGAAGTAGGGATATAATGTAATATGTGAAGTAGGGATATAATGTAATATGTGAAGTAGGGATATAATGTAATATGTGAAGTAGGGATATAATGTAATATGTGAAGTAGGGATATAATGTAATGTGTGAAGTAGGGATATAATGTAATATGTGAAGTAGGGATATAATGTAATATGTGAAGTATGGATATAATGTAATATGTGAAGTAGGGATATAATGTAATATGTGAAGTAGGGATATAATGTAATGTGTGAAGTAGGGATATAATGTAATATGTGAAGTAGGGATATAATGTTATATGTGAAGTAGGGATATAATGTAATGTGTGAAGTAGGGATATAATGTAATATGTGAAGTAGGGATATAATGTAATATGTGAAGTAGGGATATAATGTAATATGTGAAGTAGGGATATAATGTAATATGTGAAGTAGGGATATAATGTAATGTGTGAAGTAGGGATATAATGTAATATGTGAAGTATGGATGTAATGTATTAAGTGAAGTAGGGATATAATGTAATATGTGAAGTATGGATGTAATGTATTAAGTGAAGTAGGGATATAATGTAATGTGTGAAGTAGGGATATAATGTAATGTGTGAAGTAGGGATATAATGTAATATGTGAAGTAGGGATATAATGTAATGTGTGAAGTAGGGATATAATGTAATGTATGAAGTAGGGATATAATGTAATGTGTGAAGTATGGATATAATGTAATATGTGAAGTATGGATATAATGTAATGTGTGAAGTAGGGATATAATGTAATGTATGAAGTAGGGATATAATGTAATATGTGAAGTAGGGATATAATGTAATGTGTGAAGTAGGGATATAATGTAATGTGTGAAGTAGGGATATAATGTAATGTGTGAAGTAGGGATATAATGTAATGTGTGAAGTAGGGATATAATGTAATGTGTGAAGTAGGGATATAATGTAATGTGTGAAGTAGGGATATAATGTAATGTGTGAAGTAGGGATATAATGTAATGTGTGAAGTAGGGATATAATGTAATGTATGAAGTAGGGATATAATGTAATATGTGAAGTAGGGATATAATGTAATGTATGAAGTAGGGATATAATGTAATATGTGAAGTAGGGATATAATGTAATATGTGAAGTAGGGATATAATGTAATGTATGAAGTAGGGATATAATGTAATATGTGAAGTAGGGATATAATGTAATGTGTGAAGTAGGGATATAATGTAATGTGTGAAGTAGGGATATAATGTAATGTGTGAAGTAGGAATATAAAGTAATGTGTGAAGTAGGGATATAATGTAATGTATGAAGTAGGGATATAATGTAATATGTGAAGTAGGGATATAATGTAATGTATGAAGTAGGGATATAATGTAATATGTGAAGTAGGGATATAATGTAATATGTGAAGTATGGATGTAATGTATTAAGTGAAGTATGCATATAATGTAATATGTGAAGTAGGGATATAATGTAATATGTGAAGTATGGATGTAATGTATTAAGTGAAGTATGCATATAATGTAATGTATGAAGTAGGGATATAATGTAATGTATGAAGTAGGGATATAATGTAATGTAATTATGAAGCAGTGATGTAATGTAATATGTGAAGTAGGGATATAATGTAATATAATTATGAAGCAGTGATGTAATGTAATATGTGAAGTAGGGATATAATGTAATATAATTATGAAGTAGGGATATAATGTAATGTATGAAGTAGGGATGTAATGTAATATGTGAAGTAGGGATATAATGTAATATAATTATGAAGTAGGGATATAATGTAATGTATGAAGTAGGGATATAATGTAATATAATTATGAAGTAGGGATATACTGTAATATACGAATTAGGGAAAGAATTATTCTGATCTTCAGGAATTCACTGTATAAAACCATGTACTACTGAACAACACTAATGCTTCGTTTTTTTAAGTTTAATTCATAACAATTAACAAATTGGTCTGAGTCTTTTTAAAATACCCATGGCGCCCCATTTCTGTAAATTAGACATAAAAATTCACTTTGAGTAGAGAATTCTTTAAGGAAAGCGTGACTTAACCGTTTAAATCATTGAATCAATCTCTAATCATGGACCGAATGATTAATCTATTCCCAACATCCTTTTCCTGTTTGAAACTAAAGGTGCGATTTATAAAATATTAACGAAACGATAAGGTTCGTGACGACTGATGTCTTGTGAAAAAATGCCTAACTTCACAGATCACGCCACGGTAGAGTTTTCACAATATCTCAATTCTATGATTAACTATATTTTCTTTGATAGTCGGCAACATCAAAAACAAACATCAAAGGCAACTTTCCGATTAACCGTTTGATCTTAATGAATTGTCGTATGTTTATAATAATAAACTCTATAGATATCTATCGGTCCCACAGTGACGGTATCTTTGAACTCAATCGACTGGTTTTTGCTGATAAATGTTGTTCAATTTTCGTAGTGTCTGTTGTTTTTTTTAGTTAAAATAGAATTACATGTACTCAAATTGATTAACGCCGGCTCGAAAATAGTCAATAAAGAGTAAACGATTCCGTGTTTAGAACAATCAGAATTTTTTATTATCTTTAAGTATCTTTTTTGTTGTTATTGACGACATATACACTTTACTTATTCATAGCGCTATAGAAGTTGTACAATCTATTTACAGTATTTTCCCGTGACATTAACCGATTATTCCAAGCCTGACTATTCCTGCGCATCCATTTTAAAATTTAATTACCATTGCAAACTAAAATAAACAAACATTGATTTGACTGTTATTCTGCAGTTCGAAATATCTGGGTGTATATTCTAGTAATACAGTACGACCTCTCCAGGGCGTCCCACCCTTGAGCAACAACCTCTAAAAAACAACATAATTTTGCTTCTCCCAAAGGGTTTTGCAATGCGCATGGCGAGCACAAAAACGGTTACAATGCAAATAATGCGGGTTCTTCATAATAAGAAACACGTCACTGCTGCTCCTTCTAGCTTTCTTATTTACGAAGAACAGCCAAATATGCACTCTAACCTAATCATTATGAAGTACATTTTGGGGTCCCCAGATATTCAAATAAGTGGTGATTTACTCAACTATATAAGATATCAATAAGTTGAGGTCGCCCCTTGTGTGCGGTTTTGTACAAATTACACGCAAAGAGCACGGTGGTCTAAGGGTTGGGCGTTGGACACATGATCCATGGGTCATGTATCAAGTTCTGTTTGTGGTAAGATACCATCATGTGTGTCCTTACATCATCACAATACCTAATTTGGACTCACAAGAAGACCAGCTATTCTGTCTAAGACATCACGAGACTTACGAGCATAATGCTTTATGCAATACACATCTTGATTGGTCGGTAACAACTAACAAGGAACGTTTTCATTGGCTGATTTATTGTCATTAATGTCTTTGAGAATTTCCCACGTTTTGCTGCATAAGTCAGAAACTATTATGTCCATTTGATATCAAATGACACCAATGAAATTGCCTAGTAAAAGTATACGCTTGATCCTAAAAACTTTAGATAATGCAATAATACAGTATGCTTGAGACATACATGAATTATGTTCATTTTCTATTATGAGATAATTATCGTCACATTAATACTACATGTACTTCTTAAATTAAACTTGAATATTTGTCAAAATTCCACCAATCAAACTTTTATTGTTCCACAAATGTACTGTAGTCTGTTTGGCATACAAAAAAAAAAGAAAACGTGGTAAAATGAAATACAAAAAAATAGGAGACAAATTTGCCCATAAAAGTCTTCCGGTTTAAAAACGGCGATATACAAAAATTACGAACGTATTGTTAGTGTTCATTATATTTTCGTGATTTTAATGAGATTTTAATGACTTAAAGATACAGGAACGAATGACTAATATGTCCATCGATGGATGTAACAATGTACCTTTATATTAATTCTTTCATTCAGAGGTATAGTTTGCGAGTTTATTAAGAGTTAGATGGGTTCATATTACTATTGTTATGTTGTAAATGAGCCCAATATTAAACAGATCTTTGTTCGATGTACCCCCGACCCTAGTATCTGAAGTAGTGTATGTGGTTATCTAAGTTTGAGAACTAAAGGATGCCTTATCGTATGCCGCTGAAGTAATATATCTCCTATATATGATTCACACGTCATGCGAAGAAAGCAGTTCTTCATGAATAAAAAACTGGATATTTAGGAACGATAGTTAAGTGGACTTTCCGTTGTACTTAACTGAAATTATGTTGATATACGGAACACCAGTCTGACCAACGGACCATCTAATCAATCAATCAATCGATCGATCGACCGAACGACCGACCGACCAACCAACCAACCAACCAACAGAGCAGTCAATCAATGTACAGAGCAATCAACCAATCGACGGAACTGTAGACTTTCCAAGCAACCATGAGACCGACCGAGCAACATATCAACCGACCAAGTGGGCAACCAAATAACCAACCGAGCAACTTATACCTTCCGAATATCTACCATATCTGACCTTGAATGTACTTAATGTAGGCTGAACAAGCAAAAATATTACTTAGACCAATGACATATAAAACTAGAAGTAGGGCCTGCTGTTGAATGATAATCAAGTTTGACCTAATCTCAGTTCTTGTAAAAACATGACAATAGGAGTTAAAATGCATGTAACAATACAACTTTTCATAACGGGTAATTGACTGGCAAAGAAATGATAGGTATTATTTCATTCCGAAAGCGTGATTGACGTTGCTACACATTTCGTCTTACTTTGGAGACGAAGTGTACACATCCGAATATATGTGAAGTTACACCTGTCATCTTAACGAATTCATACATTGTCAAATACCATTATGCGTGAAAACTATATTTAATATATTACATCCCTACATATGACCTAACTTACTCTTATCTTGTGAAAATAATCTAATTTGGGATAATTATTCATAACAGAGTGGGAATATACAAATGTCCGGTTCTGATCCCCCCGCTCTATCTCTGGGGCAGTTCTGAAATGACCATAGCAGTCGAATGGACAGTTAAACAACATATACTAGTAAATATAAATGTGAAAGTAACTGTTATTAATAATATCATGAAAAGATACATATTTTGTTTCTTCTTCTCTCATTATGTACATGCTTCATTTAAGCAAAGCGTAAGCATATAGACACATTGTAATAAAGGTTAAAGACGCAAATCTTTAAAGATGTCAAAATCGTCCGCGTCTTGTAAGTTGTGCCTAATACTTTTTACGCGACCTCCCCATTATTTATTTTATTTGTAAATATTTTTTGTATGAATAAGCATATTCAGTGTAGTGAGGAATGTTATAATGATACGTTTTATATAAATTATTAGTATAGTAATTAATGGATACAATTAGATACATATTTTTCGGTGTCATATTCATGTAGGTAACACCATCATTCACTTGAACGAGACCACCATCACCTATTAAATACGAATACATCTTTGGTGAAAACAATTTACGAGATGATCCTACTGGATTCTTAATAAACGCTTCGAAAGTTATATTATAAAGTAATATACAGTAGGACACGGTTTTCGTGAACTAAGTGGAATATAGTGGAGACATTATTCGCACTGTTCCCCGACCATGCCATATTTAACTTACTAGTAATAGTTACGGAATTATTACAGTCAAACACGTGGACAAAATTCACCCATGGGAAAGACAAAATGTGGCTTTTATTGGCATGTGACCTTTATTTTTAGGTCAAGCTTATCTAAATTATCAATGATGATTTTCAAAGAATGACCTTTATAATATATTTCTCAGTACAGTAGAACAAAGTAATCAGGACCTTAATGGAAATATAATATCCATATTACACTAAACCGAAACCTGTGTTAACGATCGGCACCTAATAAAGGCCACCCTGTGAATAGAGATTGTCATATTTGATTTAAAAAAGAATCGAACTTTCTAAGTAAATTTTGTATACATGTATTATGTATGAAAAAATCTACCTGATAATCAACCTTGTATGTATAACTGATGTTCATTTTTCATGCTTTCATCTGTCGAGTTCACGTTTCTTAACATAACAAAATTTAGAGCATTCAAATCCAAGATGAGTTTATCTTCTAATAGTTATACCTCGATAAATAGACTGCCTTCAAAAAGAAAAAACGGCCTGAAAAATGTGGGGGGTAGTACGTTTTAAATTATCTAATAAAAATGATCACAGAGGAATTGTAGAGAATTGGCCGTTCGAATATAAAGTAGCCGCCATACTGAGTGGTCTCTATATTCAAATGGTCGCTATACGGAGTTATACTGTATTATATACAATCTTCTGTTCTGCTGATCAAAGTAACGTTTTAAAACAAGGTTGATATCGTACGTGAGTTACCATGTTAATTTTCTAAATGAGTTGAAATATAACACATACATTCAGAACATTTTAATATAATCACAACTCTTATATCATGACTCCTACACGTTTGTAAGATCTTTCTTTTTTTTGGAAATAAAGAAAAGCATTTCAAAGCCATTGCAGACGACACATCTAATTTAACTAGTAACGTGTAATTATTTATGTTGACAGATTAAAGGGTTGACAAAAAAGTAAGAGAACAATATTTGTTTACACGAAATCCCTTTTGTATTTAAGATGTATTGCCAACTTATATATAAACAGCAAAACTTCACTTGGCAACACTCCGCCTCATTGTGAGAACGGATTTAAATATTTTTTTTTCTGTTTAATTCTTCAACTTAATAATGAGAACATTAAAGACGAGACTGACTTGTTAATGCCCAAAACGGTCTTAAAAATCCACGTTTTACTGTATGGTGATTGGAATGTGTGACTGGCCCTACATGGCTCTTACTTACGACCTCAAGGTTGATTGGTCGACGTCTTAGTCATTGAAACTACGACTCCCTTTTATAAGGGATTAAAATCTTAATAGAATAGTACTACAGTCATCTTATGGAAGAAATTGACAGAAAACGATCAGGAATTTTTTAAAAATCCACGAAATTACGTCACTAAGGAAATATCCATTTTATTGTTTATAAGAAACACGAAAAATGAGCCCAACAAAAATACCATAGTAATTAATATTCATTTATAAGACCATCCTTAAAAGATAATGCTGGTTATTTGTTACAAGATCGACTTGTTGAAAAATCCCCCACCCCAATGGTACCCTAATGTTTTATAGTGATATATAATTACGTATTATTAAATTTCTAATTTTAGTTCCGGGTGACCATCCTCATCAAGTCTTACCAGCTGCCATGAAACTTGCGTTCCGATATCACATGCAGACTATGTGTATGACAATGCACTGTGTAGACTCACTCGTTTTATACATGAATAGTCCGACAAAAACGGACGGTACTTCATTGTTGTGGGACATTAATGGAGATGGAATGGTAAGTGAAACTTATTTAATGTATCAATTGATGGTCAATAATGTAGCATTGTTGCTGCAGTATTCAAGACCGATCATAATTGTTCATGTTCACCAGAATATTGCAGTGTCGCTGTTACATTGCGTTGTCGTCATAATTGCTCATGGTCGTCGCATTGCGGTATGGTGACCACTGACATTGCGTGGTCGCTACAAAGTTACTTGGTAGCCATGCAGCATGTGCATGATCAGCAAAGAAGCGTATTGTTTAATGGTCACCGTCAATGTTGTATTATCGCTAGAAGGTTGGACGCCACAATGTTGCAAAATAGCAATAATGTTTCATGGTTGTCACATGGTCGCCACATTGTTGCATGGACGACATAATAGTTTATACACGTAAATGCCAAAGCAGTAAGTGGTCAATCGTGCTTTTTGTCCTGTATATTAGAAGGTTAATCACTTTCCTGTGAGTTGACCACGTGGCCAATGACAATTGATCTATATGTATAAAATTGAGTACTCTTCCATGCGGCGTCAATACGATTGGTCCAGAATATATTTACATGATTATGTTTTTCAGGCTGACGAAGACGAACAGTACAGTGTTGATGAATTAAAATCTGATTTATCATTCTGCAAAGCCAGAAAAGTACATCTTGTTATTGACCAGAGTTATGCCGGTGAGATAGCACAGGCATTTAAGAATTCACCGGCTCATAAGAATGTGATAGTATTCGCAAGTGGACGGGATCATGAATACGCATTCAATGACGATTATACCATTCACTGGGTACAAGCCAATCACAAGCGAGATTGTACAAGACAAGTGCACGAGGTAAATTTCAAGTTTTAGTTACAATGAACGAACTAATTGGTTTCAAACCGGAAGCCAACGCCCTTATTCGTACCGAATGGGACGAACAAATCCTGTTATTTGAATGTCACAAGTAATCACCTAGAATTTAGTTAAATAACCATACAATGCCATAGATTGGATACTTTTCCCGAGAAAGAGTTGTTGTGGTTGTTATATTGAAGATACGACAAAAATACTCACGAAATATTGAGTTATGGAGACTGAATTGGGTGCAAATGGTAACCTAGATGTCTGAAGTTGAGTATCCTATCAATTAGTTTGAAAATAGCATGTTCATTTGTCGTTAAGCAATATTTGTCTGGAGAGCGATTGAATATTTCATTTAATTTGCTAATATTTCATTTCAGCATAGTACAAATGAAATCAAGAGTTCGTCACCTATCATGAGAGAAGGTAACCAGGGCACTATTAAATCCACCATATTTGGAGCACCTTGTGACGTCACACCGGAATTTACCGATCAAGAACTTCGGGAGAATTATCTCGGTTGTCAGAATTTACCAACGGCAGAGTGGTTGAAAACAATAAGCACTAGTACCAGAGACTAAAGTCATCTTCTTGACTGATTTGAATTGTGTATATTGTAAATGTGAAACAGACGATAGCAAACAGTTTGCTTCTTTGCTCCGCGTGAGCAGTTCTAAAAAACAATTCAAATACTCCATATTGAAGAGTTAAAAATGACGTCTGCTGTACCCGGCAAACAATTTAAAATGCATTTTGTGACCGTGTAAGTACATTAAAAGACTGTGACAAACAAGAATACACTGGTAATGTTCTGTGAAGGCGTTTGAATGCTATATGTACAGTGTTTATTTATTCATAAGTGTCCAATTTTATGTTGTTGCTTCCTCGGTGGCTTTCTGTGCAAAGAGGACTATGGCGAAACTTAACATAGCAAGACAAAACCATTCGACGTGTACAGAGCAACTAAATGTGCATCTTAAAAATATGGAAACATGGCTGCATAAACAATCACAAATACATGTATAAGACGTTGTGTTGTGAGTCGCAATGAACAGATTAAGACAAATTATGTTCTCTGCTTTATGGGCATTGGACAGACGTTAAGCGACTACATGTAGTACATTTGACTGTGTTGTGATGTCACATTATCATATTGATACTATTTTAAATGTGATATGTTCATGTAGTATTACATATTTAATGTAGATTTTGCCCATTTTGATTTGAAATTGTTGGTGGCAAATATGTTCACTATATAGAAGCTCCATTACTGGATTTATTTTAAGAGCTTTTTATCAGACCAAACTTGACCATAGAATGACAAACATAATTTAAGACTATAAGCCTGGTTACAGGTCAGTTTTAATGTAGTGTTGAGACCAGTCTAGAATGCAGCTTTATGATTGGTCAATTTTGTGAGTTGGAAGTAAACATCCAATCAATTTCTTGAACTCAAACCAATCAGAATACAGCTTTTTGATTGGTCAATTTTCCTAGCTAAAAATAAGATAACCAATCAGAAGCCTGCATATTAGACTGGTTCCACAAATTTGTACACATGGTATACAAATATTTAGGCCATGATTTGAGTAGAAATTAAACATTTGACTGTTCTTATATGAAGATGGTGTAAGTACAATAGATTTTAAAATATGTTGCAAATACGTTTTTGTTAATATCTATTTATTTGTTTTGTTTATCGTAAATAGATACCATGCTCTGTAGGGATTTATATTGGTTTTGTTCCAGTATGTTAATACAAATGGAATCTGATTTTAACAACCACGTCTAATCCTGACAGCTAGATGTCACGTGTAATCATAGTTCTTAGGTTTCACTTAACAATTTAAACATTTAAAATATTTTGAGAAATCGTAAAAAAACACTGATTAAGTGCATAATAATTTATAAAGTGTGTTTAGTGGATCAAATATTGTTTAACTGAAGAAAAAATATTTCCTTATAAAATCTTAATTTTCAACATTTGATTGAGGTAGTTAAGTGACTATTTAGAAACAGAGGGGTAATTTTTGTTGGTGCTCGATTTTTAAAATTCAAATTTGTCCAAAAGTGTAAGCATATTGTTCTTTGTACATACAAAGTTATGAGTCGATTTTTTAAAATTTTGAATGAGTGCGATCCGCGATTACGAAGGGAATAAAGAAGTACACGAGTCAGAAGGAGTTCGACTCAAACAATGTCTCGACTTATTAAGTTGTTGTCATGGAGTTTAGTTGTATATTTATTGTGATAATTATTTCTTATGTTTTATCGTATTGTCCACAAAAAGTGCTTAATTCTGATTATTATATACATTTTTGTTTAGTAAAAAGCATTGATATTGTAAAATATTTTGTATATATTCTTATTTCATTTTTTTCTGAAAGCAATAAAAACGAGAACTTAATTAAATTCTGTACTTTGTTATAATACCAGGCCATTATTAAAATGCATTAAATGTTATCAAATTGTCTGTCTCCTAGCGAGCTTTAGAAATGATATAAAAGCTGACCGGTGACCACAGAAAAAAAACAAATACAAAAAAGATCATCTTCCTTAATATTCTACATTGTAAAATTAACGCTCAATAACCCAGAGAATATTTTAATGAAGGTAAGTATCAGAAAGCCACGACAAACTTCTAAAACCTTAATCAATCATAAAATTATTAATTGTGACCGCAGGTATAACTCATCCTAGAACAAGATCTTTTGCAAAGAACTACAAGTACAGTATATATCAATTGTTAGTGACATTATGAAATCAACACAGACTTTGATGACGTACCATTTATATTAAGGTCTTTGTTTGAATTTAGAGGTCGAGCACAGAACTTCAGTTATGACTTGATCTTAGAATAAAAATCAGTTTTTGAATATTGAATTCAAACTCCGGGAGCAGATTTGGCTGTGCTAATACGCAGTGTGGTGTCGTTCAATGGCTATTGAGAGCATTCTGTGGCTGATCGTTGATATTAGTCTCATAAAATCCAAGTGAAGGAAAAGAGGTGACAAGAAAATAAGATTCAAAGAGAATTCCACTAAAGTATCAAAGAGGTTATCTCCACTAAAAGTATCAAAGAGGTTATCACCACTAAAATTATCAAAGAGGTTATCTCCACTAAAAGTATCAAAGAGGTTATCTCCACTAAACGTATCAAAGAGGTTATCACCACTAAAATTATCAAAGAGGTTATCTCCACTAAAATTATCAAAGAGGTTATCTCCACTAAAAGTATCAAAGAGGTTATCTCCACTAAAATTATCAAAGAGGTTACCTCCACTAAAAGTATCAAAGAGGTTATCTCCACTAAAAATATCAAAGAGGCTATCTCCAATAAAAGTATCAAAGAGGCTATCTCCAATAAAAGTATCAAAGAGGTTATCTCCACTAAAATTATCAAAGAGGTTATCTCCACTAAAAATATCAAAGAGGCTATCTCCAATAAAAGTATCAAAGAGGCTATCTCCAATAAAAGTATCAAAGAGGTTATCTTCACTAAAAGTATCAAAGAGGCTATCTCCACTAAAAGTATCAAAGAGGCTATCTCCACAAAAAGTACCAAAAAGGTTATATTCACTAAAAGTATCAAAGAGGTTATCTCAACTAAAATTATCGAAGATGTTATCTTCAGTAAAAGTATCAGAGAGGTTATCTTTACAAAAAGTATCAAAGAGGTTACAGTCACTAAAATATCAAAGAGGTTACAGTCACTAAAAATATCAAAGAGGTTACAGTCACTAAAATATCAAAGAGGTTACAGTCACTAAAAATATCAAAGAGGTTACAGTCACTAAAATACCAATGAGGTTATGAAGTTTTGAATCTAAGCTTTAAGATGGGAGGCAAAACCGAAGTCACTGATCATCTGGACGATGACTCAAAAATGACCAATAGTGTTGATTTGTTATATTTAACACGTTTCTATAGGCCCAAAAGAGATCTTAAAACGATATTTTAATTTTGACGTATTTAGATTAGTCGAATAAAAAAGAATAGGGTCCTATAGTTGCATTATTTCTGAAAATGATAATAAATTAAGTTAAAGTGCATGTACTTTAAACGGGAACAAGTTTTATATTACTTGTCTTACCGTTTTATGACAGACTTTCGCACGAGATATTCTCAATATATAGGACCCGCCCTAAATGTTACTCCTTATTTGAGCAATTATCAGCCCTTAAGATCAACATCGTTCTAGTCTACTGTGAAATTAAGGTAGTTTACATTTAACATTGATATAAAGACTTGTAATCTTGCGTCTTTCTGATAGATACCGATAAAATTGGTATATAAAGGTACGTAAAGATCGAATAGCCTCTGTCATCTTCGGTGAATTCATTTAAACAAAAAGAGGCAACTAACATCTCTAGTTTATCAAACGATTCGCATTCTTTGATGTTGAAATTTGAAAGAGCTAGGACAAACGGTTGAAAACTTTGAAATTTTGTATCAAAGCGAAGTTGTCCTTTTGAAATAAAAGCGATTTTGAGACATTTTATATCTTCTTAATATGAGAGTGGCGACTGCATTTAGACTGGTGGCTTTTTGTGTGTACATGTACATAAAAGATAAAAATAAAAAGGCTATACACCGTCTACGTTGTTTTGATTCCATTTATCGTACACGGTTATAAGTAAATAATACCAAATACAAAATCGTTTCATGGTCGTAGAAAAAAACAGGCTTATTAAGCTCTTATATCGACATGTGACCGTCAGCGATAAAATAACGCGCTGGTTAAAGAGGATATGCCCAAATCAGGAAAATGCTTTCATTTGATAAAAGCTTAAAACTGTTAAAAAGTAAAGCGGTGTGTACCAAGAGAGAATATCTTTTCTTTACGTTTCTTTTTTCTGGACGGCTGGTGTATGCAAACAAACCCATTAACTCATTACGCTCGAAAAATAGATCACCACTTTCATTCATAAATGCGTATGAATACATACATTTATCAATATAAGAAGAAAATGTCGTTAACATGGTTTGATTCATGGTACTACATGTACTTGTTTATTAGCACATTATACTAGTGTATTATATAATAGTCCTCCCTTACGTCAATTTCGTAATCTGTATGTATGCAATAATCAGCACTATATTGTACTTTGTTTACCCTTAAACATGTAGTGATATTCTTCCATCAATGTACTGAAGTAGGATTTGTTAATTTGGATGATTATATACGCTGTACATTTGTTGTTGTTGACGGTCAATGCCTTGATATATTTACCATCAATTAATACACTCGAGTATGTATTTAAATAAACTTCGAATATCGATGATCGCGTGAAACTAAATCTAGTTTTAATTAATAAATATTAACACGAAATAATTCGTTATTGTCATAAACTGTCGATGTAATAAATTTCTTAAGTGATTAACAACAGTTGCTTTAAGGTGTTACTTTTGAAATACATTAATGGTATACACTCTTTGTCTATACATGGAAACCTATTAAAATGATTTCCATAATATGTCCGCCCCATTTTGAGATGATTATTTTCGGATTTAGGATCCTAATAAACTCATTTGTAATTCGATTTTCGAAATTCACGAGTGAAACAAAAAATGCATTATAAGCGGCTGTCTAAAGATGCTGATTGTCGGTGTCTTCATTGGTCAAAATAATTTCTGATTACAGTGGATAGTCAAAAATACTAGTAAACAATAGAAAATTGTTTAAATCAAATAGTACATTGAATATTATATAATGTACAATGTATGAATAATAATAATATCCTATTATTGGATGTCCACGGTTTCTCAATACCGTGCCACCATTGTCTTTTGGGGATACCAAAATAAGTATGTCAAGAAACAGTCTTTGCAAATGATTATCAATAATGACGTTTGATTAAAATATTAACTGGGTGTAGTTTCCTTTTTTAATACATTCATTTTCCTGTTCAAGGTAAACACTGACCCGGGGCAATGAACTATAGCTTGTATGCAGATAAACAATATTGGATAATGTAAAACGCTTTCCACGTGCCGGCACGTGATAGTGGTTGCCCGTTATATTTAAGTTAAATTTTACACAGTCATCCTTTCGATATTTGAAAAAGTAAGCTATAAGATTTTTTCAACACAGCCAAACCATGCACAGACGCAACCTCGTGTGAAAATAAATCACGTGGCTTTAAATTTACATTTCCTATACAAACATATAAGTTTACCTAATGAAGAAATTAATACCACTTCTTGCTTTCCCTAGCATGTTCTTTCAAAGTTTGTTAACTGGTCTAATTAATTGTATTTGTAAAAAAGTAGCATGCCAATAATTCAAAAGGGAGCAGTGGTATAGGGCGTCGGACTCCTAACCCAGTGGTTGCAGGTTCGAATCCCGTGGCGAAATTTGACCGCAACCTTCAACAGTCTCCTTTTTCGGCGCGAGTACTGTTCACTTGCTCTACAATCGATGTAAAATATATAAGTTTTAACTGATCAGCTATCAAAGAAGAATTCAATCACTCTTACCTGAACGTGTAATCTGCATGTATGATGCTGCTTTGTTGCCTTGAAGAAGCAGCTAATGCAGTAATGCTGAGTTCAAGTCTTGGCCTCGATAACTCTGATATAAATACACACACAAGTCACTACGTAGTTATGTAATCGTCAATTATATGTATGAATTGTTTCCCCTTACGATACATGAATAGGTACACGATCCTGTAATATGCTGATTATTTTGGACACGGCTAACCATGCTACCAATCTAAACGGTACTTCTAATGTAAAAAAATACCAAATTAATATCAATCCACCAGATTAAATTTTTAAGAAGTACGTTACAGACGGGTTTTAAACAAATCTCTCAATAGATGTTCGCTACTGTACTCATTGTTTATTTTGCAGAGTAGAAAGCGATACAGTTTTAATACACATTATTAAATGGAATGGGCTTATGACTGAACTAGGTGTTGACCACGATAAGAATTAAATTATGGAAATCATAGTTAATCTAACAAGATGGTTGTCTTTACAAACGCAACAAAAATGATTGTATTGGAAGTACATGTACAACATTTTACAAGCAATGGAACGTTTTAAGCAAAAAATACCATTCCAAGAAGTTTCCAAATGTACAGTTTTATTGTATTTTAATGATTCACACAACTCTACTAATCATGTATTCAGTTGATTGACAGGTGGAATGTCTGAGTAATGATTACTTAGGATGACTTCCACATGATATTACTAACAATGTATCGATATGTAGAGTCATAAATCTTCATTGAGTGAATAGGAACAGCATAGATCTGTGTTAGATGTTATCTAAAAAAAGTTAATTATGACGAACGAGGCATTACGTGTTTAAACAAGAGCTCCGCAAGCGGTGCCAACGCTCGTCTGTTCAACGCCTCAGTGAGGTCTATCCGCCTAGGAAGTTTCATGTTGCTACCTCTTATAGTTTCTGAGTTATGCGCTACATTTAAGTTTTTGCACGACGCAGAGATCACAATTGCTTTTTCTTCGGCAACAGACGAGCTAAACATTGGAGAATATCGAGACTGACAAACCGACATGTCGATTATGAAGATAATTTCCTTCCAGATTCAGGACATACATTTAGCAATAATTACAAGTGATTCATATTAACTAAAGGGAGGTGACTATCGCGGAATGAAAGAAATAGTATGGCTATTTATCGCCAAACTATCAATAAATGTAATTCAATTTGTCACGTTTTATCATGGAGATGTTAAAAATCGCGAATCTTTCAAATTAAACGAAAAGTGATAATATTGCGCATTGTTTTGATAAATCCAACTTTCAAATGAATCATAATCGTGTGTATATAAGATCGCGATAAAAAAAACGTGTTACTACTCATCTTGTTACATTCGCAATACTGATGATGTATCAATACCACAGTGCTGGTTATTCTAGTAGGTGGCGCTTATGATTACCTTACAATGATATCAAGAACTATTAGAAACATTTTGGGGAAATTTCGCCCCGTAGACATGATACTGTTCACAGTTCATTTCTGGTCATTCCACACAAAAGTTTTCAATACAAATGTATTAATTTATGTATTAGTTGAAATTGCGCTCAAAGAGGAAGAGGTGTGAGTCTAGATAATAAAGCACCAACGATTTTTTTGTTCAAGGCGACTACTTGGCACTTATTCAATCCTACTAACGGTACGGAGTGAGGTCATTGGTAACATAAAACTGTTTTATCATGTACTATCATATCAAGTGAAAGCAGATTTTAAAGTTAAAATATTTAAAAATAAGACTAAATTTTGTCTTCAAGAACAGACACAAATCTCAAGATTTGAAACAGACACAAGAGTTCTATGATTCTTCTAGCCACTCAATCATTCATACGAGTAGTGGTAAAATAAGTTAAGGCACACTGATATCAAATCTGTGCACCGTTAGTTTTTTTCGCCAAACAATAATAAGTTAGAATAGACAAGTACTTGCACTGTGGACCAACATCTGAAGCAACGTCAGTATAATTAAACATGGCATTCGGAACAAACCAATGACACGATTGACATGTCTGTAATTCGTTTCAGTTTTGTTACTCATCAAGATGTCGACTAACAACTAGAATTGATGTCAAAACAAATCAACATTGAAGTCGATTAGACGCAAAACACTTAAATAATTAAAGCAACATCTGATAAAGCACTCGTTAAATTGTCAGAATAAAAACAATCAATGATGTGCAATAATGAACGAGAGAACTGGTGCCTTTGTAGCGGCATTCCCTCACCTAATAAATGACAACATTAAAAGATCTCCACGTGATACTAACATTCTGGAAATGGTAAAACCCCGAGATGACGGCACCGCTTCAGGAAATGAGGTGTCAAACACAAACATTGGAGGAGTGGATAGTGCAATAGAATTGTATCCATTTTCAAAACTTACATGAGCTTTGGAACTGACTGTAGTATCATTTTTAGACAGTTCGTAGTTTTCCTGAAATTTTCAATTATGTATCATTTTTTTATCAAAAGTGTCAAATTAAGCAAAATTCATTGCTTCTTTTAAAATGACAGAAAAGCAATTTCACATAAATTTTAAAAAAAGTGTTACAGTGTTACAGCTTGTGAATTTACCTGTATTTTTAAAACGTGTGATGAGGACTGAGGGTTCGGACTTATTCAAACGAGGTCCATAGATTTAAATCCATCCCTATGCATCAGAATATGTGTTCTGTTAACAAAGGTGAGCCCAACTGTCAGAAAAATAGTAACTGCCAATATTGAAGAATTCTCTTACATGTTTCTAAGTTTGTGTTAGTAAAGAAAGGGTACTTTGGTTAAATGCCTTAGTACCAAGGTGTGACAATATTGGCAGGACAAACTTTGTGGTAAAAGTTTGGAGTCACTGTGTGCTTCCACTTAATGAAAACAACATGCAATTAATAATTAAATATGAGAATTCCTCATCATTAAATGTGTTCTGCCTGCAGATAAACAGTTTTATAACCCTGTGGTGATAATCATGAATTGATTTCCACCGCAAATGGATTTATTTAATTGCAGACTAGAGCCTTGTTTGTCTCAGAAAGGGACAACGACATTGGGACAAGAGATAATTTTGTACCATGCCGCTCTTCTGGGTTCTTGTAAAAAGTAAAAGCAACACAACATACTTTTGACCTGCCAGGCAGGAAAGACAGCCAAAGATACAATGTCAGCAGGACATATGGCCCAAAATACAATGTCTGCAGGACATATGGCCCAAAATACAATGTCTGCAGGACATATGGCCCAAAATACAATGTCTGCAGGACATATGGCCCAAAATACAATGTCTGAAGGACATATGGCCCAAAATACAATGTCTGCAGGACATATGGCCCACTGCAGACATATGGCCCAAAATACAATGTCTGAAGGACATATGGCCCAAAATACAATGTCTGAAGGACATATGGCCCAAAATACAATGTCTGCAGGACATATGGCCCAAAATACAATGTCTGCAGGACATATGGCCCAAAATACAATGTCTGCAGGACATATGGCCAAAAATACAATGTCAGCAGGACATATGGCCCAAGATACAATGTCTGCATGACAAATGGCCCAAGATACAATGTCCGCAGGAAAGATGGTCCAAGGTACAATGTCTGTATGACAGATAGTCCAAGATGCAATGTCTTCAGGATATATGGCTAAAGATACAATGTCTGCAGGAAAGATGGTCCAAGATGCAATGTCTTCAGGATATATGGCCAACGATACAATGTCTGCAGGAAAGATGGCGCAAGCTACAATGTCTACAGGGTAGATGGCCAACGATACAATGTCTGCAGGACAGATGGTCATAGATACTAGTACAATGTCTACAGGACATATGGCCCATGATACAATATCTGCAGGGAAGATGGTCCAAGGTATAATGTCTGTATGACAGATGGTCCAAGATGCAATGTCTGCAGGACATATGGCCAAAGATACAATATCTGCAGGAAAGATGGCGCAAGCTAAAATGTCTACAGGGTGGATGGCCAAAGATACAATGTCTGCAGGACAGATGGTCCAAGATGCAATGTCTTCAGGATATATGGCCAACGATACAATGTCTGCAGGAAAGATGGCGCAAGCTACAATGTCTACAGGGTAGATGGCCAAAGATACAATGTCTGCAGGAAAGATGGTCATAGATACTAGTACAATGTCTACAGGACATATGGCCAACGATACAATGTCTGCAGGAAAGATGGTCATAGATACTAGTACAATGTCTGCAGGACATATGGCCAACGATACAATGTCTGCAGGAAAGATGGTCATAGATACTAGTACAATGTCTGCAGGACATATGGCCAACGATACAATGTCTGCAGGAAAGATGGCGCAAGCTACAATGTCTACAGGGTAGATGGCCAAAGATACAATGTCTGCAGGAAAGATGGTCATAGATACTAGTACAATGTCTACAGGACAGATGGCCTTAGAAGTAATACTTGCAGGACAATTGGCCAAAGCAACAATGTCTGCAGGACAGATGGCCCAAGCTCAAATGTCTACAGGGCAGATGGCCCAGGATGCAATGTCTGCAGAACAGATGGCTTTAAGAGCATTGTCTTAAATCCAAGCATCAAAACTATTCGCGAAATAGACGGTGATTTTTATTCAAAGTTGATTCTTTAATCAGGTAAGACTAATACAAAATGATAGGCAAGAAAATGTATTGTTTAGGGTTGCCTTACTGAAATATTAAGGGTATGTAAGCCTTTTAGGCCTTAATTAGCTCTCAGTACACCTTTTTGTGAGAATGATACAAAACACAAAAATATTACAATAGCCTAATTTAATTCATATACAGAAATATAATAACATATAAAATACATTGTATCCATACAGTGAAAAGAAAAAATCATAAATTATATAAAATACTATATTGTTCATGTTGAAACACTGTCCTGGCAAATTCTATGATTATGAGGAACATCTTTCCTTATGAACATAGTCTGGTGAAACGACCACAAAACATAGTTATATACTATACATATATCTTACATTAGTGGACAGACAAACTGTCAAACAAATAATATACAATTTTATCATTTGCTTTTATCAATACATTTTAAGGACATTAGCCAGCAAATTCTAGCACTGAGATAAGAAAACTTCAGAAGCCTTCAAATTCAAATCTAAAACAGATATTACTGTTTAATGCCTTAAAACATATTCCAATCAATCATGTTAACAGATTAATATATCATATTAGTCTTATTATAATTAACTTTAGAAAAAAGACAAATCAAGATATATCAGCTAAGAGACAAATCATTTTAACCTCAGACAGACAGACAATAGGATGAATTTCAAAAAAAAAATTCAAACTACTTTTTTTTTATAATCGTACTTGAACAAGGTTAATTAACAACTCATGTCAACAAAAAAAAAATGTATTTATATAAATACAAAAAAAATAGAATTTTAAGATGAGGCTAAAGCTCACTTGACAAACAGAGCGTGTCATGAACCTGAAATGAGTATATCATTAATATACAAAAAAAATGTACAGTTAATGTGGGGGTACAATAAATTCACATTCCCTTTACTTTATACCATAAACCTCGACTAATTTGTTTCAATGGGTTTTAGAATTGTTTCAATAATATTTCTCGTATATCGAGGGCTCAGTGCAACACTGTCGTAACTTGTTCTTATTTCAATATGAGTTACGACACTGTTGCGCTGAACCCTCGATATACGGCAGCTGATTCACTTAACCAGTTATCTGAATTCTAACCAGTACTAACTTAACCTTGTGCAAGGAGCTTGCAACTTCTCCACATACTTGTATGGATAAAAAACTGACAATTTATTCAAATTTCAAAGAAGGGTATGACCTGTTGTGACCAGAATTCCAACCAGATTGTTATATAACAAGTACCGGGCACTTACATTTTTGTCCTTCAAAACCAAGGTCACAACCTACATTGATTATTTCTTACAATGTTTCCCATATCTGTCACAACTCATAAGCCATATTTTAAGACAAACAGAATGATTTGGATCAGCTAAAAATTTCTTCACAGTCTATACCTAATGGCTATCACAAATGACTGACTTAAATACTTCTGTCACTTCGTAGTTAAAATGGAAGAACTAATCACAAGCATTTAATCAGAATTGACAATTTTTTGACAACGTGATCTTTTTTTCATACTCATAATCACCGAGAGAATCTTTGCACTAAACTAGCCTCACCCCATACTCACAATTCCAGCACTGACATAACAAACAAATAAAAGTATAAATGTTCTCAGTAACAAAGAAAAAAAATATGAGTCTACATTACATAAACATTTTCTGTTAATACATCAAAGAACATGAAAGATAATAATTGTCACATTATGACATCTTATCAAACTCAGCATCTTTTTGTTATCCTAACAAGCATAGATATAATGATAATGAACACTGTCAGAAAAACAGAATATGCCAGATCATCATCAGCTATAAAGAATGGAGAAAGAGGGATGACAGTAATCAGAAATATGAACTTTGTTATACATTGAACAAAATTACCTTATACCCAGGGTTAGTTCACAGCACTTTAAGAAGTATAATTCTAATCTTTAGATTTCGTACCTGTCCCCAAGGTTATAAAACTTGAGATTTTTTTTTTTCACTTTTTTCACTTTTCCATGTGATTTACTTGTTGAGAATAAATGGCAGTAAACAGTAAAACGCTTTTAACCAAATCATTACAGGGATCAGGGATCATGCACTGTGCCGAGGGTTTGAACAAAGAAAGTTGAAATCTATAAACCTAATGCTTTCCCTGTTAGTGTTAGGCACTTACCCACAATTTATAATCAACAGACTAGCACTTTGATCATTGGATGTCATTATTTTTATTTTATGTTCCAAGTTTTGGAGTAAAAATAAGAAATAATTCATAAGTTATATCTAATAAGATAGAAAAATCACCTTTATCATACAAACAACATATCATTATAAGAAATGAAATTTCCATTTTTGGTAGTTTGGGACCACAATAAAACCACAGGAAAAAATGGAACTTACGGGTTCTGCAACTTTTAAGAATCAAAGGTAGACATGACATGAATGGCATAATTTCATACTATATACCTAATATGGGATTTGAACCCTTGACTTAACAATGTAGTCATGTACACAATCAGCTCAGCTACTCAACTTAACTTACATCATGACATTAACTACAATCCGTTAAAAGGCAATGAGAGTACTAGTATGCATTCAAATGTCAAAAAAAAGTAATGCCTTATAAGAAATGTAATGAATTCACGATGACTATTACTGCTTCAACTGTCTTATATAAATTCTATAAAAATTGGTTAGCATTTTACCAGATATACACAGTATACAAAATGATACTAAATACACAAAAAGAATCAGTACGTAAATATAATAATTATTGATTGCCCATTTATAAAAGGTTAAATTATCAGTGTTTTATTATATAAACCTGTCAAGTATAAATTTAATGTCCTATTTACCATTGGCATGGTCATCAATTCGAGAAAATTGAGCAATTACTAGATTCAATTACTCTCAGGCCAAACTGAAGGAAAAATGACAAAATTGAACCTTTCAAATCAAGGGACACTTCATTATAGGGATTTTTCCTTAATTTTTATATAAAAAAGGTTATCCAACCCAAAATAAAAGGGAAAAAATATTTTAAGGTCCTTTTTTCTTATCAGTGAATGCTAAAAAAAATGAACCATTACCAGCATTCAGGACAGACAAGCTTGAAGATATTACTGGATTGAGAAAAAATATTACTGGTCCACAATACACTGACTTAGGTCTTAGTTCCAATGAGGTCCATTTAATACTCTATCTTTTACCAGACCTCATAAAGATTTCGGCTAAGATTTTGAGGTCAGACAGTAACTCAAGTCGAATGCATAACAAATCATGGACAAGTCATTATGACTTAGTCAAGTAAATAGTGTCGCCCTGTAAAAAATCAGATTCTATGATAAATGTTAGATTATGTTTTAATCATGTAAAACTTGATTTATGTTAATGTTAAGTTTATGCTTCGCTCTCAGATGGTAAAGATTGCATATCTTCTAGTATAGGAACTATCAAGTTATCCTTGGACATTAGATTATACTTGGTCACGAACACTGTGAATCTTTTACATAGTGATGTTTCGTTCTGAAAATATAGAAAAAGAACTATTAACTATTCATATAACATTAAAATGATTCAAGGGAGGTAATCCAATTTATTTTGTTAAAAAAGTTATCAATGTTATTATCTCCCTTGCATAAATTATACAATGATCCTCACAATGAGTAAATGTTTTTCTTACAATATCATAAACTAAAACTACATTAAAGGGGCATACCCTACAACTTGGTGCATCTAGAATCAAGGCAAAATGATGATAAATTAGAAGTTTGTAAAGAAAAAAGCCGACGAGGAAAGTTTCAGCCAAAAATTCATCCGATTAATAATAAAATCACAAAAAATATTAGTTTCCATAAAAGATCGGCAACTCTTTGGACTTTGTTGTACAATTTTTGGGTGGAAGTGATTTATTATTTATAGCTATGATTTTTGCGGCTGGTACCTAAACTAGTCATTTTATGACCCAAGTTCTTCTTGCAATTATCCATTATATATTGTTTTACATATACATCTAACACATTTTTACACTTTCACAGAATGTTTGTCAGTTGTAGGGTATGCCCCTTTAAAAGTGTATGTACATTTGTACTTACACGCTTGATAAGAGAAATAAGCAAGTTAAAAAAAACTTGATATTTAGCTGTAATAATCATTTTACTAAGACAGATGATGTATCACTGTAACATGCAGACACCCTTGAATCTTCTTCCTAATTAAACCAATATCTGATGAGATATGGGTAAAGCTTTGACTCAATTAAGTAAATAATAAGTCATGTCTGACTCAACAACAACTCAGCAATAAGGAAGTTTCATACCAAGTTCATTCACACCCCAGTTAAAAATCACCAGTGAACAATGACCACTATTCTGAATACACTTAAAATGATACAGTTGATTAATACAACCTTTAAATAAAGGCAAACTATGCTAACCATGTAATTGTTTCTTTATCAAGATGCATTGGTTTCCAGGCCTGAGTGGGATTGCATAAATGTAAGACAAGAAGAATGAGAAATGTTGTCTGGTGGACACAAATGCTCACGCTGAGAGCTAAGACAAAAACAGTCCATAACTCAGTGAAAATGTTTGGATTTTAATGGAAATTGAACTTGACCTGTATTTCAATATTACGCCCATTCTGATCCATGTAAAATATGAAACCAATCCATGAAATATGTCGTGAGTTATCATTTGGAAACCAAATTTTGAACGGTCGGACAGATGGACAGGGTAACACTTCATACCCTTCCCCATTTCATTTGGCGGGGTATAAAATACTAAATCTGAACACTTTATCATTAAATACTTACCTCATACTCGTCAAACAGAGCTCTATGATGGAAGTAGGCATGTGAGAATATTCTATACACTCTTCTACAGACAGATCCAAGCTTCGCTACAGATGATTCTTTGATGCTTACCCTGTGAAATAAAAGTGAGGGAATCAATTAAACAGACCAGGAATCATAATATTTATAATATTTCCATACAGTAAGCAGACATGTTCTCTTTTGATATATTTACCAACACAATATGAAATTTTTGATAATCCGAAGTATATGGTTGAGTTATTTTTCTCCATAACTGCAAAATTTGACAAAATGTCTGAGGTAATTTTGTACTTAACAGACAAACATATTGGATGATGGACAAATGGACAAACAGACAAACAAATTGGATGATGGACAAATGAACAAACACAACTAACCGGCTAGGGAAGTATTTATTACTGTTCAGCAAACAAGCTGCACCATCTAATGTGTGTCGAGTATAATCAATGGCAGGGCACTGAAAATTACAAAGACATAACAATAAGTTTTGCTTGTTTGTGTCAGACATTCATTCGAAGATGGAGGACATAAGATTCATATTGTTAACAAGAAATCAAAAGCTGGATGAAACTTAGAAATGGGAAACTGCAGAAATGAGATTAGATGCTTTTCTTAAATTATACTAATTTCATAATAAAATAATAAAAAGTACTGTCAAGGTGTGAGTAGCATTGAAAAGCAGTTTTATATATACTACAAGACTCTTATATTATTTTCATATTCATAGAAATTAGACTCTTGTCAAATTTAATTTTAGATTGTGTATGATTTTATACATCTTAAGTCCAAATAAGTAAAGTCATTTCACAATTCAAATAAGCTTGCATTAAAGTAAAACTTGGATATAGTCAAGAATCCAATATAGCGATTGCCGAAGTACTTTTTTCACCAAACATGCAGTGCATTGTAATAAATGGTGATCTACTGAATTATGATTTTCTAATATATAGCTGACACTGAAACCCTTCCAGCTGATTAAGCTGACACTCCTGGCATACTTACTTCCTTTGGTGTCTTATGGGCAGCACATAAAAATATCCATTGTTCTGTGGCAGTCATTTGAGTACAAGTTTCTGGATTACATTCAGTCTGAAATTATAAACCAAATTGTGAAAAAGTAGAATAAAACACTAGCATGTCTATCATTACTGCCCAAGGAATGACAATTACTGAATTAGATGAGTTGGACATTTGTTATAGATGTCAGCAAATATATGATTGAATGCCTCATTATATGTGTTTAGGACAAGATAAAGTTATAGACATACCTGCAATTTTACAGCCAAGCCATTTAATTCCATACAAAATTGTCTGAAAACAAAAATAAATTATATCATATCATGTATTTCCTTTTTATTTTAATTCTTCCAGTCATTACTTAGCATTTAATTAAAATAAGATGAGATTAAAATTAAACTGATTCATGACTTATTACAATAAAATGCCCTCAACCACTCCTTTTGAAAATGTAAAATTACAAACCATTAAAGCTTTGACAATCTTTCAAAATAAAATGAATGTATTCAAACACCATTCTAACAGTAACTTGACAAATCAAAAACCTGCATCAGGGTCTTCACTAGACTTTGAAAGTCAAGAGTCACTGACCCTTTGGACAAAATTTTTAAGAGTCAAAACATTTCGAAATGTCAAGAGTCATGCAAGGGTTTCCAAAAATCAGTGCAAACTAAGTTCTTTTTTTGGTCGGAAAAGATGAATAAAATAATTCTTGAAACTTGTTCTTCTGAATCCTGTTAGCAACAATGTCATTCTTTTAAATGTATTCTATTTTTATATTAATTTTAATATTAGTTTTAATAGTGTCCAGCCTGTATTGGGTTCATCTCAATATTTCTGTGGGTATATACTTGTCATTATTTTAATTTATTCTCACTATTCATATATTTCACGTAAAAATGAACAGAAAAAATATGTTTATTTTTATTTTCTAAATTCTTCAAAGATACACACAGTGACAAAGGCCTATAATGGCTATATACACATAGTTTAACAAGCACAAATAAGTCAATTATATTAACAAGAGGGCCATGATGGCCCTATAAATGCTCACCAGGAGAAAAGGTCATTTGGAGATTAACATTGTTGAAGTTTTCTATACGAGTCTAAGTAAGATCAAGTGACCCATCTGGGCCGTTTTTTATCCCATGGCCATTATATGAACAGATTTAAAAGAGGTCCATTAGACAAAGCTAGATACCAAATATCTTAGCTCTAGGCCTTGTGGTTTCGGAGAAGAAGATTTTTTAAATTTTCCTATATATAATAGAATAAACCCCAGGGCAGGGCCAATTTTGACCCCGGGGCCATAATTTGAACAAACTTGGTAGAGGTCCACTAGACAATGCCACATACAAAATATCTAAGCTCTAGGCCTTGCGGTTTTGGAGAAGAAGATTTTTTAAATTTTCCTATATAAGTCTATATAAATCAAGTGACCCCTGGGTCGGGTCCAATTTTGACCCTAAGGCAATAATTTGAACAAACTTGGTAGAGGTCCACTAGACTATGCTACACATCAAATATCAAAGCTATAGGCATTGTAGTTTTTGACAAGAAGATTTTTTAAATTTCCTATATAAGTCTTACTGTCTATATAAAATCAAGTTACCCCCGGGGCGGAGCCAATTTTGACCCTAGGGGAATAATTTGAACAAACTTTGTAGAGTTCCATTAGACAATGCTACATACCAAATATCTCAGCTCTAGGCCCTGTGGTTTCAGACAAGAAGATTTTTTAAGTTTTTTCTATTTGTTGCCATAGCTACCAGAATTTTTAATGAAATTTAATTTTTTGAACAACTTTGAAAGGGGACCACCCAAGGATCATTCCAGCCAAGTTTGGTTGCAATCGGCATAGCGGTGTAGGAGGAGATGTTGTTTTAAGTAAACATGGACGCCACGTAATCGTAACGACGGACGCAGGGCGATCACAAAAGCTCACCCTGAGCACATTCGTGCTCTGGTGAGCTAAAAAGTAACACATCTTATGTTTTAATTATATTTTAGTTACCAGTACTAAACAAACTAAGAATTAGACACACAATAGCATAAAATACTAATGTTTATTTCTACGTTTTTTTCGTAAGATACGTCACCGTATGACTACTTAATACCAGACCATACAACAGGCTTTTATTCGTTATTATTATATTTAGTTTTATTTGGCAATGTTTTGTCTTTATCCTTTCATAGAGTTAAAGTAAAGTGAAAGTAGGATTTTCGGGGAATGGTTATATAGGTCATCTGGTTGATTCAAAACTACACACATTTTTATTTATCTGTCATTTACACGCTGTACTGGATAATTAAATCAAATTAATTAACAGCTCATGCATGCATTGAAAAATGTATTTAAATAGCTAAAAACAAAGGCAAAATGATTTTTTACCCGATGATTGACATAACCTTTGGATAAAACCAAAGAACTCTGATGCTTCTGTTGATTAAATGACCCTTCTCACGAACAATCAACATTGATTGCCATAAAGTAAGTGTAACAAACATGCTGTATTACCTATGCAATAGATCCCACTCGTAAACAATCAACTTCTATGGTGTTGACTCATTAAACATGTGTTATAAACTAACTGTCATATCTATGGCGATTGTGTACTACCTACTTCTAACCTTATTATTAGCATGTTTAAAATTTATTACTATACGTAATGAAGGTCATGATACTGATCTCAGGGTAACACGACAGGTAATTTACGCATGTATGATTATGTTTTGACGCCTTGGTGGAAATTCCCCCGAGTCAAAGTTGACGCACACAGCTTATTTTTAAAGAGTCAAAAACAATACCTTTGAGATTTTTGTGCGTCAAAACCTGGGAGGTCGAGTCAAATGAAACACCTTGTGCATAAATCATCAAATTGTAAAGCTCTTAGTAGTCTTACAGACAGGCTTTTAATCAGATAGTTTTAGCCTGTATAGGGTGCCTTACCCTCTGAATTTTTTTAAATCATACAATAATCACCTTGAAATTTCATTCCTAATATTGGTTTCAGAAGAGATCATTTCTCCAATTTTTAAAATGAGGCTTATTTCATCCCAATATGGCTAGGGCGCCTTCCCCAAAACATTAAGAAAACCCTTTGACAGAATTTAAGTGTATTTTACTATTTTTGATACCTTAAGTGTTCATATTTCCAGACCCCTTCATCTTGACCATCTGGTGGTGTTAATATTTCATCAACACATGATGCATCTTTCGCAATTGATTGTTGAATAAACTGTTGCACAGCAAGTGTGCTGTCCATTTCTTCAAATGATTCATCTGGCCAGTTACACCAGTTCTAAATTTGAAAAAATAAGCAAATAGTTAAAATAAATACCCAATCATAAATAGAGTTATACTTATAGTTATAGACAAACTTGTTTAAGTTGTTAATCAATGTTATATCCTCGAAACCCAAAAGTCTTCAGTTAGAGTCAGATCTTACAATACAAATTAATTGAATGTGAAACATTGTGTTTATTTAGTGAATGAATGTCTATGAATATGATGGACAATTAGCTAAGTTAGTCAACTTGTAATAAAGTATTATCCGAATATTGGTCTGTCCGAATACGGTTAAAGTATTAAACTGCTTTGACTATGAAGTCCAATATAATATTTAAATAAATTTGACCGAGATGAACATAGCATCTTTAAACTTTGTTTTATCGTCATACCTGGGATTTAGTTCCTGGGCGATTTCTTCGAATAATAGATTCCTCGGCATCAACTTTAGCCATAATCATTTTATCCCACGAAAATGTCCACACAAACGATAAGCAGGGCGATAGAAGCCGTCTTAGTTATTGGCTTATCGTAAGGATAAGTAAAATATAACAGAATCCTCACTCTGACGCGACAATGTAGAGTTAAACAAAGAAAAAATGTTTCCTAAAAATAAAATTTTATGCAGGCAGCCATTTTAGGAAATAGTACGTGTTTAAAAGATACGCCATACCGTACCGGTCCGGAATTTGGACTATTTTTTTCGGAGTACTATGAGGTTCCCAGGTCATAGTGTTATCATAGGTCTATACTATATCCATGTATAGTATAGGTCTTTGGTTACATGCATGATCTTTTATAAGTATGAACATGTTAACTACGGATTACGAGCGACGGGCCCTTTTGATTAAACACTCAAATATAAAACAGCAAACATAACAACGCCCTTTTCAAATAAGACATTAGTATTATCAGGGATGCTGTGTAATATAGCATCCCTGGTATTATGTATGTACATGTAGTAGGTGTATGGAATATATTTAAACGTTTTATGTTCATAACTCATCAATAGCTTTTATCAAGGACTTATATACATACATCAAGGACTTATATAAGTCCTTGCTTTTATCTATCGCTGTTTTTTCCGGGCGGAAATAAATTGATATACGGGAGCTGTTATGATCATACAGAACGTTTTCAACTTGCCATGCATCGTGACATTCGTACAAATGTGACTTCATCAAGCATCATAAAAACTATTCTACTAACTCTGGAATATTTTATCTATAGTACCTTAGATTCAAACTTTATTTTCACTGAACTTTGATCAAACTATGAATCAAATATGAGTAGTGGCCAGTCGATCATTATCTATATATATAGACTCCGCCATCTGCTCTATGACCACCCTATGTTATAGGGTTTTAGTGTATTTTTTTTCAAAGTGTAAAGATACCATAAGATCAAGGACTGACCTATATACATACATGTATGCATATAAGTCCTTGGTAAGATGCAATCATATACTGAGTCATTTTTGGGGTGGCGCGCTTACCAAAATTATGCGTGGCAGCTGTTTCCATGCTTTTGCCATAACACAATAAAACAAAAAAGACATTCAGATTATAACCAGTAATAATATTGTTTTGGTGGTCATTTGTCAATCATGAAAATGCGACAAATAATTATCAAAATCTTGTTGGACTTTGAGAATTTTGGGTAGTATTTCGGTGTTCATTAAGAATGTGCAATGTTGTTAGCAATTCTACCGATGAAGGTGTTTTACGTGCATTTACATATATAATTTATTGTCATTTACTAATTGCTATAGCTGAGAAATAAAAAAAAAGATTTTTTTATGTATAAGTATATCATTACCCTGCTTATACATTTCTCTACATTTTTGCTCTATTTTGACATATGGATAAGAATTACGGTGAAAGCTAGTTTAACCTTCCTAGCAGTACCTTTAATTGCTGCAAACAGTTCCAAGGCGGTACCGTCCGGGAGACCGTGGTTTGTCCACCATTATATTATACGATCCTATATGTTTGGTGGGTTTGGGGATTTATGAAAGGTAGAACATGTTTCTCGGAGAAAGGTGGGATTTTTGTATTATGTTTTTTGCTTGGAATCTTTTTTTGTCTGTTGTCCCAAGGGAATGTCGTATATTGAAAATGTACATTATCTTGCTTGTAAAAAGGATCATCGTTGATATAGAAACTGCAAAACATGCTGTAATTTGTAACCTATGAGAATTCCTCGTGTCTATAGCAACATCTAAACGTGTAATAAAAGAATAGCTCTTTTTGAATTTACAACCAGTCCCCCCCCCCCCCCCTGTCCTAAGGAATCCCTTCGTATTTGACCAAAATTTAGCGTCTTTCCGAATTTTTTTTTTTTCAGAAATAGTGTTCAAATGATATTAGTTGCAATATTTTTTACCAAGTTCTCATGTTCAATTATTCTTATATGCTCAACCTCTAGATCCAAAGTTCTGTTCTCTACCGACTGACCTAATCGTGTTAGCTTCGACCTCAGTGAAAATGGTATTTGAAATGTCAAGATCTTTATTATTGACCATTCCTACCCTTTATACATTGTTTTCAGTGAAAATCGTTTATGGAAAACCTGTATTGTGCATGTAGCATAATTTTGTCGCTATGCTGTTGTTTTGTTCGTTAATCACACATTACAAATCTGCAGAACCTACTCTAGTGGTCCTGGGTGATTGATGGTCATGTAGTAACGCACTGGACTACTAAACGATAGATCGTGACTCCGCCTTTCGATATTTCAGGGACGCTTTTTCAGTGTTCCCATCCCAACTACCGAGCCAAGTACTGTGTGTAGAAAATCACCAGAAGGGCGAGGCGTGTATCAGTGCTTCACATAGGACACAATAAAGAACCAGGACCATAGATGTCGAATAGACCGTTAAATTAAACAACAGGTAAATAAATACTTTAGTGGTCCGTAGAATTATATTATGTGAGCAGAGATCTCGGTCAATGTGAAGTTACTTCGTAACTCTTGCAAGATAAGACACAATTTGATCATGCATAGCTACACATGCCTGGTCACTGTTACCATGCAAAGACCGAGTCTTACTTGAAAATTCGATGTATCTTTAATTCTTTATCATAAACAAGCAACACAGCTATTTTGATTTTCTAGTAATCAGATTCAATACTGTTTTATTACCAAAATAGTCAGTTTGGTTTGTAATTGAACAATCTATTAAAGATAAAAGAAAATAATATAAACATACATCAATGTAAGTAAGAGTTGAACAAAATATTAGAAAATAAAATAAACGAACATGTCATGATTAAAACTGTTAAAAAAATCAAAGACTTCATTTTTGTTAAAATTTCATTATCAATGGCCATTTATACAAGTCATTATCAATAACCATTTTGATGGCTTATCAAATTCGCCATATACAATGAAGTTGATGGCCCAGCATTTGGTGCTTATGAAACTTTTGTCAGAAAGGGATTCATAAGCGTCAAATGTGTTGAGTATGCCAACTAAGTCCATTGATAGGTTAGAATTTTGGAATAAGTCAACGTTAACTTTGGATACTGCGGCACGTATATGGTTATTGAACTTTAAATGGTTGGGTTGACAATAAAATGTATACAAAATCCGTTGTTTAAACATAATATTTTTTCATAATCATAATAATTATGATACAATATAAAAATCTACTTGAGCAGTTCGTTTGTTTCTTTCTAAACAAATAAATCTAAATAGAATGGTTATATATAAACTATATATACATTCACGTTTAACAATTAATAGTACCTAGAACTCAATGATTTTAGAAATACTGAAGGGATGTTAAGACATTTGAAATATCTTCCCACAAAAATAATTGTATACTAATGTTAATCATCCATCAATTGTTATTTCTTATAGTTTAACCTCGATATATGATATTTACGTAAGACAATATATTATTTGGGCTATGGCCCTTTATAGACAATTTTACTGCCCAAAATCCCCCAAACTAGACAAGCCCCTGAAACAATCTAGACTATATCTGTAAAGAAAAAAATAACAATATTGCATTACTTGTACAACATTTTCCAACAATTCTTAATCCGAGTTCACTTTCTTTTGGACAGTTGATTCCACTGTGCGTGACCTCCATGACAATGCACTGAATTTATCGGAGTTACCTCCCTTGCGGCGCATACCTACATTTTTATTAAACTGGTTCCCGTTCCATGTTGCAGTGCACCAAATGCTTTGTACACACAAGTCAACGGGAACCAGTTTACATTTTTATTTATTTTGTAAGCCGGCTTCGGTCACAAAGTATTAAAAAAGTCATGGCAAGAAGCAGACCATGTTGGAAAGTGGACTGTACGTTTAATATACAATATTTCATACATAATTATAAAATGTAATGAAATTACGAACAAAAATATGCTTATTAAAATATCTGAGTATTTTAAATGAAATGCTTCGAGTATAATAAAAACAAAAGCTGAACATGGCGCACGTAAGTTTTCATTTTTACGCGCATGCGCAGTTCTCTCTGTTTTTATATCCTGTTCACATAAAATTCTTATGATTCCAAATAAAAAGATAAAACACAACAAAATGATAATTATTCGACAAAATAGTCAGTATGAAATATATACACGTAATATGAACAAAGAAACAATACATGAAAATAAACGGAATGGAATGGATTTCACATAATTAGCGAAATGACGATAAATGTTCGGATAAATGTTTTGTTTCAACCAAAATTCGCTCACATTGATTACATCAAATTGGCAAATTAAATTTTGATAAATTCTTTTTATCACACTATTAATTATCTTCAACCATTTGCAAATCTAAGGATTCCATTTTTTGAAAGTGCGTGATTTGCGGAAACAGGCAGTGACCACTATTTTTACTTAATTACATGTACATTTGTATATTATAACTAAGAACGAACTTATCCTTCATCAGAACGCTATAGAACAAAACTGATCAAATTGGGTTTAAAGATATTTGCTTTAATTTATACATTGCTGGAAGACCTTCTGTAGCATATTCGGCAGTTTTCTGCATGGATGCCTCAAAGTATGGTCAAAATTCTGTTGAATACGTCTTTATGGTTGAGATCTAATATTTTGCTTTCTAACCATAATAATTGCATTTTATTTTGTCTTTATCATATGTCACACAGGCTCACAAATGAGAAGTTGTGTTGTTGATTTTGGTTTCTTCGTTTTCATCAACAAAGAATACTGGCTTTTTCTTCTCACCGTTCAAGCTTGACTTGTATGCTGGAGGTTCGTCAAAGGCGTAATTGACCTGAAATTTAGCAATAAATATAATTTTACATGGCTCAGCCAATATCCAGTTAATATGCCAGAACGAGTCCATTGAAATTAATTTTACAACATAACGAAATTCAATGAGATCTCGATCTTTGGTATGTTTTACCCAAGTACCTGGATTTAAATAATGAATATTGGAAGCGACCGGTAAATTTTGAAAACCAACTAAAAATAGAAATGAAAGGGAGATAACTTGGAAATTAAAAAATATTTAAAGAATTAAACACTTCAATGTTTAATCAGGCATACTTTTCATATTTTTCAAGGTATGATACATTGATGTTAATATTTTTATGAAAGCGAGCGGGGTATGTTTGAATTCATCAAATGCTGCTTGAAATGTTAAACTGTCAGGCCGAGCACTTTATTCTGATAACTTGTAACAATCATGTTTGTTAAGAAGCAAATTACAGACACCGGTTTTGTTAAAACACTATAAGGTTCAGAAAACAGTGTGACATTTTTGTTTTAACTTTTGTATCATTTCTTGTCAGATATAGATTTATACAATTTAATGATGCAATATTCGTCAGCGTATATGAAAACTGAGGCATGTTAGTACGTACGAGTATAGTAACATTAATTCATTATAGAATATATCTGTAACATATAACAGGTACAGTCAAACGTGATTTTACAACCACCTGCAAGATTAGAACATTTTTCAAACAACGACCACTCAGGCTCTGAATCAGATGATGAGTCAATATTAAGGTAACAGAATATTTAAACATCTGATTAAATACTAATTCTGCATAAAAAACATGATTTCCCCTTATGGTGGCCTTTTTACAGGTTTGACTGCATAAGCAAAGTACGGTATTCAAGCCAATTAGATAAACAAAAACAGAAAAACTATTTAGTGTATTATTTTATTTATGAAATATACATGTACATTTGTATCATTTTACCTTAGCCTGTCTCAGAGAAATGGAGGTACCCAAACTTAGTTCAGACATACTACTCTGGAATTAATAGGTTGAATTTATATCCCACGATACAAACGAAAGTAAATCTTTTATTTGGCCAGTAACCTAAATTGTATTTTTTTTTCAATTAAGAATGCTTTTGTATGCTTCAAATAAATGTGGTTTGTTTTGCAGTAACTGATGAAATTAAAAACTTAGCAACTTAATGAAATCCTTTGCAATCATCCAAACTACATCAGTGACTGACCATTGTTTTTCATTCATAATCAAAGTAAAATTGCCTTTGGTTGACATTTATATTACAATTTAGTATAAGCCTTATAATAAGGCGCAAGTGAGTGAGACTCAAATCGAAAACGATATGCCAATGAAAATACACAAAATGTCACCGTAAAATATCAATGCCATTTATGAAATTATTTTTTTTTATGATGATTTATAAATAAAAATATATAATAAAAATATAGCACTGGAATTCAAACTATTTTTGTTGGATTTTTCTAGTATGTGAGTAACGTTTCAAATAGCTTTTTACATCTTAGACCTTAAGCGCACGTTTTAAACACAGCATTCGATTTTACTAAATTCCAAGTAAACTTTGTTTTTTATACTGTTTACTTTAATTATGATAACTATACTAGCACACGAATGTAGAGTCTAGATCTCGGGCAGTACAAAGTATATAGTGAGTCTAGATCCTAAAATAAATAGTTTATGGAATGAAAATGACACCAGTTTAGGCAGTTTGAAGTGAATCAGACAGAACTTTGAAACAACCTTATTCGGACACATCGAATCCCGACCTCGCTAAACCGGATAGAAGATCTGATGGTCATAATATCGTAATTGACATTAATTTTATAAAATATTGCACATTTACGGTTCAAAGTAAATAAATAATAAAACGGAAATTCTATCCGAGCTATTAATTGGGCCTGCTTGGTAGAGACTAAGCACAAAGATTCGACCGTACTTTGAACATATTAGCATCATGGTATAGCTGATAAATCAGTATTTATGCTGACATATGTTTACCTTTCCGATAATTCTTTCCTTGTCTTCAGGATTTTCTGCGTGTTTACCAGGAAGCAAGTCATCCAACCATTTTAGTTCATACTGTGTGTAATAGCATTCCAGCATCTTCCTAACAACTCCAGTTGCAAGCACCTGTTGACACCGATAAACATATATTACACAGTAACCAATAAGCATCAAGATCATATGAAGATTTGAATATTTAAAAATATTAAATGGTAATGTTTTTCATATTTATTGAAACTCTATATAATTTACTAAGTCGAATAAAATATATGATTATAGGCAACAAAAACTTTAATTTAATACTTTTCAGTATTGGTAAACATTAACAATTGCCAACTGGTCACTCATATGGAAATCTGAAAGAGCCTGACTTCCGGTTTGCATTTGATGTGAAACGGCTGTCACTCTTAGTTTCGAGTTCTCATTTTTTGGAGTATATATAATACATACGTATACATGTATTTACAAAAAACTTGACTTACCATAATTGGGAAACCAATGGAAATGATTTTGATAGATTTGACGGCCCAGAGAATGCCGAGACAACAGACTTGAAGAAAAGTGAAGATGTGAACCTTGTACAACTGTACGTGACGAAGGTAGCTTAAATCTGGTTGGTATTTGACGGGCTGCACAAACAAGTAGAGACGGTCGACGAACTGAAAGGATAAAGAATTCAGAGATGATCCGATTGTCCACAATGGGTGACATTTAATTTGACCATTGCATTTTCTCACTTGGATACCATTAAAAAGATATATTAGTACGTCGATTTATACAATGCTAGAAATCACATTTCATTTTTCATTACTTATTACTAGTATTTCTTCATAAAATGTTTTACACGCGGAAACTTTACATATTTTACTTAAGTAGTTGACCATGAAAGAGTCTACTCACGATATGTTTTACATTGATTTCTTATAATGTATACTTAAGGCAAATGCTCACTTTTCAGAGCATAAATGAATGCACGAAACCAGAAATTATGCCACAAAGAAGCTGCTCCAAAAATCAAATTATAAATCTATGATGTTGTAAAAGTTAAAACTTCATTTAAAAACAACTTCTAATATTGAGACTACATCATTATTATGACTGTCCGTTTTCGGACGAACTTCCAATATGTCTTCTACATCACGGCTTGATAACGACAATATCATCTCTTACAGAGGTCATACATGTACCATCAAAGTCGTTATATGATGTTGATGACTGCTTTTTGTAAACTGAACGATAGTTCAGCTTCCCATAATTGTGGATAACTCAGCGTGCATGAATTTTGATGCGGGCCAGAGTACTACGTTTTTCCACATTCACCATGCAATTCTTGAATTAGTTCCCTTTCCATGTTGCAGAGCACGTCTATATGAGTTCAGATTCGATAGTACTTTCAATACTTTAATATATTTAAAATATCCAACAATTACCTGCATGCCTCTCATAGCAGAGTAACCCATGTAGAAGAATACACCATACAACACTGGCATAGGAATAACCTGAAAAAGAAAACAACACGTTGAATGACTTACAAATAGATATGAACACCAGTAGATTGTTTCGCAGACATAACATTGTCAAGACTTCACTTTTACAAAATAAAAATTCACAGCACATCTTATAACGAATATATATGGCATCTTGTAACTCTAGCTTTTGCTCTTGTGCCATTTTGAATGATGTTAAGAAGAATACAAATACCATCATCGTGTGTAACTATTGTTATTGATCTATTAGTTACGGCATGTCTATGTTTTACACATAACCCTCTTATATTACCATCGAAAATACCAAACATATGTTTTTTTATAACGTATAATAAAAATGTACGTTCAGACAGTATTAATTTGTTATTTATTTTAAAAAAATCTTTACATGAATGCCAAGGTAGCAATAGATGATGAAAGAGACAAAACACGGAAATGTCTGTTAGTCACATTAACTATTCATAGAAGATGAAAAACTGGAGAAAAAAGACGAAAAATGGACAATCACCTTCAAAACATTTGTAATGAAAACAGCAGCACCACTGAGAACACCTATAGCGAGGGCAGTCAGTCTCTGTTCTCTGAAAACAAAATAAGAAAACAATTACACCACTGTAAAGATCACCTTTACCGAATTTTAGTTGGAATACATATATAAAACATTTCCTTTGTTTTGTTTGGCTAGAAAAATAGTGATGTGTAGGAATACTTGACCAAAAATAAGCATAGCTAGGTCAGAAAACATTCTTCCTTTTCTTTTCTAAACATGCCTACATGAAAATACAAGGTTCGGTTCGTTTCAAATATGGTCGTTCTTTGGAATTGGCCTTGAATAACATTAATGTCGGCGCTGAAAACTTATCTAATGTTTTGTACAGTTGGTTTTTACCTTTAAATGAACAAAAGAAAATATCTTATAAACTCATTTTAATTACAGTAAGGTCTTGTTGGCTTTTTAAAATACGGATTCTTTCGTGCCAATGGATTTACTTTGTGGTAGTCGTAAAATTCAAATGAATTGTAAAATGGCAGGCATATTATTACCTGCATCCAAGAAATTGTGGTTTCTCTCCAGGGGCTGTGCATTCGGATTCTCTTTTCAAACTATTGATGTGAGCCAAAGCGGACACGGTGGCAGCTACGTACCATGGGAGTCCAAGTATAGAATGAATAGCGACGGTGATAGCAACAATAAACATGTCAAGATGGTAGCCGACTCCCTTCTGTAATTGGACAATACAATTTGATAGTTAAAACTGAATGTCCAAAATGTCTTACTACAGAATACTCCAACTTTTGAAGACTCGTTAGTTTCCGTCTGTCAAGGACGAGTATATATAGACTCAGCAATTTCCGCAGACATACACAAAGATCATTGAACTCCATGTGCTGACTCGGTAGTTTCCGTGAGTACTGCTAGAGTATCCAACTCCAATAATCACTCATGCAGACTTGGATGAATAATGTAAACAAACTCAAACAGATGCTTTTGACAAAAAATCAAGTTCGTTTTTCGGCAGAGATATGTCTTTCTTTTTTAATTTGACTAAACCGGTTAAACAATAATTACAGAAAAATCGATTAAACATTGTTTCAAACCTTGAGCTTGTTTTCCTTTCTGTTTACAATGACAGCAGTAATTTGTTGATCTAAAAATATTAAAATGACGGACAGGACAGCAGGGAGTGCAGCAGCCAAGGCCAACCACCAAGGGTTCTTGTCACTGATTGGATTGATGAGCCATCCACGATCAGATCTTGTTGGCTGTAAAATAAATGACAGTGTAATATGACATTGGTGCAAGTTGGTGGAATGATATTACCCTATACAATATTAACCCAAAATCTATCCTTACCAGCGCTTAAACTAGTTTTAATGAATCTTACAGCAATGTCTTCAAGAAATGCCGTATCAGGTTTACTATAAAAAGAAACGGACGAAATACACATATTTCAATAAGATTTGTGAGTGGTAAATAAAAATAGCATACAGTGAATCTGTGTCTTTTAGATTATATGAACATATCTTATAATTTATTCGTTTAATATATTCGTCATTATCTTGTATGTAATGCTCCTTCCTAACGATGTCGGTTGATAAAAACTCCTTGCAGCGTAATGTTCTTTATAAGGTCAAAGTGCACAAAGTTAAAGTTGCGATATAAAATAATAATACACCAATGTACACTCTATGTTCGTATTTGAAAATTGAGAACGTTCCCAAAAGAGCCAAGACTGTGAAATGCTCATAATATTATATACAGCGCAACCTCTCCAAAGCAACACTCTGGGAGTAGTACAATTATGTTGTTGTTAAGAGGTTTTCGCTTTAGAAAGTTCAGATAAATAGTTTAAAATCGTGCAGTGGGAAAAATCATGTTGTTGTTGGAGGGCTCCAGGCTGTTGCTCAAGAGAGGTTGTACTGTATACATGTATATATTTACTGTATTTCTTACCTGGAACTTATCGGGTACAAGAAGTTTTGGTGTGTTGATTCCAAGCAATATGTCAATGACCACGAAGATGATGATGGACAACAGCACGGCAAAGTCACTGATCAACTGGCGAGCAAAGGTTGGGAAGATGGATGACAATTTGAAGTCTTTCAAGACAACAGCTACCCCGAAAGTGCCAAGGAAAAGAAGGATGCTGAAGAAGAACACGTCGCCAACATAGTGTGGAGGAAAGCAGCCATCGCCTTGTGGGTCGCCGCCAAACAAGTTGCATCTTGTACCATTAAAGGATGCCCAATTCAATGACCTGTTGTTTTCAGTTTCCCATCTGGTGTTATTTGCACAGACCTCAGTCAGGTTATAGCCGGTAGAAACTGTGAAGTATATATGGTATGACTTATCAAGTTTGTACAGTAACAATCTTGGAGATTAAGAAATAGGCGATAATTTCAAGGTGAACTGTGTATAACATGTGTTTTGATTATTCAAGCTTGTAGCAAAAACGTCCTTCGAAATGTGCTTTGTTGAAACGCAATCCGTTTTTTATAAAATCAATGTGTTTTGCTTATCTATTGCTTGTTATTTGCGGCATACATCGGCGTCCTCTATGTGTTTTCTTTTTTAATCAATAAAAAGGAAATTACACCTTTGAATTTTAAATACATGTAGAGTTGTACGTTCAATTTAATGAATTTCTTTTTTTTCAAAAAGTACATTAGTATTTCTTTTCATGGTGTTAGGCAGAAAACTCAACCAGTTTTCCTCGATTCTGCACTAGTACTAACTGACTTATCATCATTACAACATGGATAATGTAGTTGGTGGTGGAGGAGAATAGTCAAAGACACAATGTCACCACCGAGGTCCATTGACCCGACACTCTCCCTATTGAGCAAAACGGGCTAAATTGTATCTATATACCTGAATGATTAGCCATCATCTGTGGATCTATTGTGGTTGTTGTCATGAAGGCCAAAGCGGAACAGTTAGGAGCAATGCAGGAACAGTTTGTGGAGATAGCAACGTCAGGGTCGTAATTGACAGGGTAGTCATCCTCGATCTGGAACAACTTCTTGAAAGCTTCCACGATGAAGATAACGGCAATGAGCGTAGCGAAGCTCTCCTCCGTGAAACGAGTAATGTATTTGACAAGCGCGCTCAAGTTGAAGATGACGATTATAAGAATGAACAAAGAAGTCCATAAACCAATCCACACTCGAGCCGGCATGAAATCCCAATCGTTGTCCCTGGAACAGTAGATGGTGTTTATATAATTTATCTTTCTATCAGACGGATTGGCGTAAGATTTCTTAATGATGTCATAATTAAGTTAATCAGCTGATTTAATAGCATTATATTGATTCGTTTATAGATATCAGACGACACTTACTTGCATAGATTATATATAATCGTTTCCAACACCAACATGGGACCCGTACTGCCAAGAATATTCAGCGGTTGTCCAGAAAATAAAGCGAAGATGATACCAGTGACAGCAGCAGCAAATATACACTCCATAACGCCCTGTGACATAGATAAAGAAGATGTTCATCCTAGTGACAGTGCACCGCATGAAAACCATGCACCTCTTATTTCAGATCAGTTTTAATATTTCCTCTACATTTTAACCTGGATGCGGTCATGATAAGAATTTAATAATTGGGAAAAAAAACAATTATTTAAGCTCCTGGCTATCTCTGTGTTGCTTTCCTACCATGCCATAACTTGATCACGTATCAGATATTAATATACCCATAGGACTAAGTTTGTGTTGAAAATATGAAGCAATGTGTAACTGATAAATTCTGACTCACCATGTACTGATCAGTGGCTTGACCAAGCAGACCTCCAAAGGTTACGTTTGGTGTGAAAGTCCCCAAGAACACATAAACAAAGGCGGCTAAACATTGTATATGAATACCGTCCTTATAGTCCGACCAATACCATGGTATCTTTCGTTTAATGTCCTTGTATAAGCCTTGGAACGGTCTAAAATAGAAAAGATCGGCTTCTCAGCAATCTTGTTGTAAGTTCAAAGCTGTGCGCATGCGCGTTTTTTTAAATCTTATTTCTGATACAGCGTTCGTTATGTTACTGTAAGTTGCTCGGAGCAAATAGTGGAGCCCCTACTCCATTTCATTTCTCCGTTTCACTCTCTGTTGTTATAGAATTGTGTAACAACTTAATTATTGTTCTAAAATGCTGTGAACCAACAATTTTACAACCAAAGACAGACCAAACTTACATCTTGGACATCACCAGTGTAGGGTCATCACCATGACCGCCTTCATCCTCATCGTCTCCTTTGAAGTCCATTAATTGAGCCGTGGACATTCTTCGGTGTACCTTAAAACGTTCAAGTTTTATATTTTTACACGTGTATATATGCGCTACAGTAAAACCTCATTTAGCGATATCTTCGATATAAGAACCACATCATTATAATGATCACTTGTTTTAGACAGGTTTTCAAAATTTCGTCTGTATTTCAACTTGATGATAAGACTAGCTCAACATAAAACCGCAATTTTCGGTCATGTTTATGTCACGTTACGTTTAAAGTGAGGCTTTTCTGAATACATGTGTATTATAATTATATACCTACATGTATATTCTTTACAGAATTTTCCAGATTACAATATAGTTCTCAATTATTAAATGTAGGACGTAAAGAAAACTTTGAATTTTAAGCAAGATGGCTACAGAAGGATACACTGAAGAAGTATTTCTTTAATGTTACCGTGATAGACCAAACAGACAGTCTAGTGTACAGTGATGGATGATTTGTGGTCAGGAAAACTATATTTTAAAGTGAATTATTTTGCAAAAGGCGTTTCCTATATATATTCAATTTTTTCTTCTCCTTAAATTTCTAAATAACATTCCCAAGTGCAATAAATTCGTTGGAAACCATACCTGGGATTGAACTTTTTGAGGTGGTTCAATTCGAATCTTTGGATTCCACTCTGATGGGGGGAGAACCGTCACTTGTTCTACAAACTCATCCAGTCCAGCAATAAGTTCATCGATTCCGCGACTTTTGTATGCAACCTCTCGGAATACCTAAACAAATAATTCATTTAATTAATTAATCTATTTATCTATACAATAGCCAATCAATTAAAATGCATTATTGATTTGATTTTGATTTGATTTAGTTCTGGTACATATGTACATGGATATAAAACATGGTAGCAAATATAAAAATTACACACATGAAATAAGGTCCATGACATGTACATCAAAACCGAGGATGACACAAAAAAGACAAACTCTTATTTCCAATGTGATCCTCTGTGTTGATGGCATGACAAAGTGAGGCATTTTTATCACAGACAATAATTATTCTAAACGATAACAAGCTGCAGATCTAAGATAATTTGTAATGAGTAATACTTTGCTAAGAAAATATTAAATAATTACTATAAGAACTATAAAATGAAATGAAGTTAAAAAGCATCTACATGTATACCGAACCAAAAAAAAACTCATTATGAATAATAAACTGACCGTAAAAGTAATATAATAATGTAAGAATTAAGTAAATCTAGCAGATGATTTCTGAAAGCAGATTTGAAAGCATGCAGTGGTATGAGCTATGCCAGGAGGTAACTTATTCCAGTGAGAACAACCTAAGAAGCAAAAAAGACCTTGACCTTGGTGTACCAGTCAAACTGACAGGCGGACGAATGAACGTCAAACTGACAAAAGTCAAGCGAACCAGTCGAATGGTTAATAGAAGGTAAATCCTTCGGTCTAGCATGAGATCGGGAAATAAATCGTCCATTGACTTAATCTGTTATATGATAAACGATTAGTCTCACTTAATAATACGTCCACGTATTCATGTATTTCACTTAAAATATGTTTGTATTTGATATTAAAAACGGTCTTGGGGTAAAGTTTAAACCTAGGATCTATTGTTTGTTAGACTGATTGTTGTAGATATTAGTGTTAACAGTGAACTAAAATTTACGATAAAATCCTTTGTTTTCAATTATTTTAGACTCCATGGCCATTACTAAGTGACGAATTACATGTTTACAAATTAAGAACATTTTAATGAACAAACTCACGGTATGTATTTATGTACGAGGCTAGAGAGAGCGTTACCGTATTTCTGAGTAATCCATTCAATCAATCATTTAAACAAAATTAATACATCAACAAAACGTATATAGCAACAGAAGAAATTTACTGCTTATAGCTCCGTCGTAAAAGTACGAATTATTGCTTTAATGATCAAATACGTTTCCATTCATTTAAGAAGGCATACATATACATGCATGTACAGACATAATGTCATTTTGTATGACAGGATTTAACACTTGTATCAATTTCATTTAAAAAATACGAAGAATGTTAACAGGAAACATCTCCAGGAGAACAAAATATCCAATAATAAGAAAACACAATTTATGCGTATATTGCTTCAATCATGTATCTAAACAATCATTCAGTTTATATACGAGGTTCACAGAGCATGAATACACTTGATTTACAAGTACAGTATCTACGATTTGCATTTTAACATATTCTCGATCAAATGAAAGAATTTAAATAGATTTTGAAAAATCAGAAAAAAAATCCGGAGTTATTTTCATAAAAGCGGACGATTCTAAATAAATTAAATAGTCCCACGCGCTTATAAACGCGCGAGTTTGTGTGTGAAAGTTTTAAACCTACTTCATCGATCATCATAGTTGCAATGCATCTTGCAACTTCCCTGCAGTTGAATTCTCTAGGTCCGAACACAAACGCAACAAATCTTCAATCGAAAAAGGTATGATTGTACAAGGTGTTTGAATATGTAGCAAAGAAGGTCAATATGACTGAGGCGCGATTGGTTACACAAACTCTTTCAATTTTCAATCTCATTTCAGTACGACTTATCGGTCTTTGAAAAATACCGTAAAACACTTTAAGTCCGAGAAATACTTATTCTGCTACTACGTTCTAAAACAAATACAACAAAATGCATTTTTATTAATTGATGTTGTGTTGAATTCGCGACGCTCTAAACGTGAAAAATGTCAATTCTTTCCATAAGGACATTATCAGATGATATTTATAGTACTCAAAACATAATCGTATTACCTTCATTATCCAAACTATAAGTTGAAACGAGTACCAGCAAAATAGATTCGCTCGATTAAACAGTGTTTTACAGTACTAGCAAGACAAATGAATACAGAGATCATTTCAAATTGAAAAAGTTCGGGAACCAGAGTAGTATCAGCCAGTAGTGTTAACAGTCACACACTGATGCATCAACAGATTCAACGTTACCACAACATCCAGGAAGAATTAATTACTAAACTTTAGTCGAAAAAAAACCAGTGGAACTTAAATTTAAGATATCTTTAAAGATATTATCAAAGACACGCTAGATGATTGTAGTGATTTAGAATTAGTCGATGCATTTGGTATGGTATAACCAAGACAGTGTGGGCTTGCATTCTTCAAGTTAGACAAATTGCCGAAAGATTTGAACTGTCACAGTACATGGGGCATCAACAGTATCTAGAAAAACTCTGACATTTTGAAACCTTTCGGCAACATGTAAAACAAGGCCAATGTGGTTGATAAGTTTGTTTCGCCAAATTTGAACAGATCAAATATCGATTTTTATTCCATGCAATCATTGGCACTTCCATGCATTTCAATTGATTCATCGGATGGTCTGTAACAATATGTTGGTTTTGTATTTGACTAACTACATAAAACTTCTTAGAGAAATAATCTTACTGTATGTTTGAATGAATGAAATAACAAAGTTAACAGTTAAAAAACGGGCTATTTGCGTGTTAATGCATTTTATTTTCATTTGAGAAAGCGAACATTGCACCTATATCGGAATGAAATTCAAGCAGAAATTTTAATTTCAAATTTTACATGCATCGATTTGATGTGCCATCTTTTTTGCGAAACAAACTTAGATCCAGATAAAATCTATCGATTTCACCTACATCATCGGTCATCATCGTAGCGATACATCGACCAGTTTCACGAGAATTCGTGTAACCAGCAGGTCCGAACACAAAAGTTACAAATCTAGAAAAGAAATCGAAACAATACGACATGAAACAAATAAATCATGAACTGTCAACTCAACGTTATAGTCTGTCATCTCTCTCGACAGTCGCTTCCTGTTTACCAACCAGTACTATTGCCTAACTGAACGATTGACGAGAGATTCCTAGGAGAGCTCTCATTTCCTTCAATTAGGATTTTGTTTTGCATATATTTTTCAGAGTTAGTTAATACCAATACAAAAACGATAAAATCATTGATATTTAGTGATGTCAGACATCGCTGACCAGTTTTCTCCTGTTATACATAGACAGAACAAACGAAGATGCCCTCATTTTTTGACAAAGAGATTTTCCTATTTTCAAGGCTAAGGATGTAGAACATCTTACTAAGCAGACAGACAGACAGATAATTTTCCATATAACTAAGGAATTAAATCTGAACCAGTCACCTTATAAACAATATCAAAGATCTTGGAATTCATTTGAACACATATATTAAAGATCAAAATAGTCAATTGCAATGCAAAAAATAGAGATTTTATAAATACATGTAAATTAAAATCCTAAAAAACGCACCTTGTCGGCAACTTCACTTCTGATATTCCTTCCAGAAGTCGAGCTTCCTTCAGACGAACAAGGGCCAAGATTGGTTCCTTTAATTCATCCAACTCTCCAACCATGATGTTACAAACTTCGGAACCCTTAGGAATTTTCTTCATAAAGGCACTGTTTGGCTGTAAAAAGAGCAAATGCTATTCATATTTCTTTAACCTTTAACGGCAAATCGTCCCAAATCGGTATCATACGATGTGCGAGTTTCCGTTAAATTTGCTGTTCATCAAGTAACATCAATATTTAGTACTGTAACTATCTATATGTTTCAGGTAAATACAATTCTTATAATAAGTGATGTGACTGAAGTGGTCTTGACTATAGTGTATATATTTGATACGTTAGTATATCCTAAGGTATAATCAGACATATCTTCTTTGTTATTATCGGGTGATGCTTTAATTACCGGTACATATGATAATGTAATACATTTCATTTCAATGTCCGACTTGGTTAGCGCCTTTGCCTCTCAAAGAGTTATTAATGTACATTGTTTCGGAATTGCATCAATTGATCCAGTAATTCTTAATTCAATGAAGTGGTTGACATTGCCAAAGCAATTATTGGTTGTTTACCTTGTAATCCTGAGAAACAAGACCTTCAAGATCAGTGGAACTGCCATGTGATCCCATACTTGTTAAACTAGTAGTACTGGCTGAAATGATTAAACAATGGCCATTTTAACAGATTGATGTCCACCTACCCTAGGTTTATCAATACCAGAGACAGTATATTTCCAATGGATTTTTTTCAAATAGGCCAGCGATTTGTCAACAATTCCTGGCCATTATAGTCATTGTAAAGAATCGGTACTTGGACTAAAGTTCCAACTTTATACACGAGTACAAGAAATCTTATTACAAAACATTAGAATATTAATCAACAACACTTAAAATGTGCATGGTCTTTACTCTGAAAACTGTTTTTTCAACACTTGTATTAGCTTAGCTTAATTCAATCTCATGGGAAGGATGTGGTTGTTCATTGCTTTTGTTCTAATTGTGATGGCGAGAAGGATGCTGTCCAACACGGGATGTTTCGGCTTTATTCGGTGAAAACAATCAGCCCCAATTGGAAAGTATGCAGTGCCTTATTGGTATGACTCTGCTTTCATGTCAGTTTTATTATATAATATATACCATTTTACAGTTTTACTCATTTAAAAAATGCCCTCCTTATGGTTAGAGATTTCATTCCAATTATTGTCCTTTTCTTTACATATACATTCAACAAAACTGTATGTACTAACTTCACGGGTTCATTGATGCTTGTATTAATTAGAAATAGTAGAGTATTAAAGATGTTAAGCCATACATTTGTACATCCAATACTTTCACGTAATGATTTGTAAAAAGCGTTTTTGGAGATTCGACTTTTGGGAAGGGATGATGAAATAAGTGCCACGTAAGGATTGTGTTTCTACTTAAAACCACGTCGGCGCCTCAGTCAATTGAACATACGTGCCGGTGTTTAATGGGAGTTTAATTAGTATACTATTTTGACACTTACCAACACTTTCCATCTTCTTAGCCTCATTCTTCTCTTGTTTAGGTCTAGCTATGTGGCTGTGTTTGTGCTTCCTAAGTAGAATATCTCTCATGTATTGTCTAAGCTTATGATCTAAGTGGTCGCGATCAATCCAATGATCGATGAGATTATCTAAAATGTGATAATAATAGTCAGTAAAAAAGTCTTATATACACGGATGCAGAAAAAATCTGTATTTCTTCTAGGTTTTACGTATTTTTATTTTTGTAATCAACTATTGTTTACGTCGTAGTCGTTCCCAAAACAATTACTTAACCAGAATGCACTAACCAAAAACGGGTTAAAACCCATTGATCGATGGTTGATACAATTAAAAGAATGCACCGCAGTATGGCCTCGTATCGGTCATTCTGAACAACAATACTTGTCGTATTTCAAGTTCCCTTGTGATACACATACATTATATTTTAATCTTATTGTCTTACCAGTCAGTTCTGCCATAGAGTACACATCCAGATCTAGAAGAAGACTTCCTTCCATCAACATTTTTCTTGTCTCCAACATGGCGTGCATAGATAATGAAGCAACATGAGGCTTGGACCAACGTTTACCACCTGATTCTACAACTTCTTCAAACTTCACCCATCTATAAGGATTGTTATAAAAAAAGTCAGAACGATTTGCATATCAAGTATACAATTATACAGTTGGATATAATGACATGTCTCAAAATAGAACGTCATTATTGATCATTGCAGGGTCCAGATGTCAAGTTAACCAAACGTCAAATGTTCTTAAGTCATACACACTCAAAATAGTAAAGTACAAAGAATTATAAATAATTATAATATAAACAGTAATACCCCTGAAAATAGGTCGATTTTCAAGTCCCATTTTTTTCCGGAATTAATCTTAAGTTCACTGAAAACCAGAATTCTCATATATTAGTTATCGGACTTTCAGCCCAGTTCGGTATCGGTCCGGCTTTCAGGGATGTTATTAAAATATTAACATATTTTCTAGCGGTTTTTCAATAATTCGTCTATGTTCAAGAGCACTACAATGTCATGACCGTTTCTATGTCCCAAGGCCGATGGTCTTAATATCGGAGATTTATAGTAAATGTAAAACGGGCTGTAGTCACATGACTCACCTTGCTGTTTCCCGCCACTCCCAATTGCCATTGAAAGATTTCAAGGTGTCCAATTGACAGAACACGTTGTGACTCCTGTGTCCCTTGTCTTTGACATTGTTCAGCACATTTTGTACGATGTCCGATGGGAAGTACTCCTGATCTGTAAGAGCGTGATGAGTCTCTTCCTCTGCCACATCTACGTTACAAAATCAACATAAATCATAGACTAATTGGTTGATTTGATTGGTTCATTTTTTATTAGATCAATATTTTATACTAGAAATAGCTTGATAAAGAACTCATAAGAGTCCTATACAAACAGTTGCGAATAAAGGGAGCAAAAACATGTGCTTACCTTTATTAGCAATGACCATATTCAGAGGGACATTTTGTATTTTGTATCAATAGATGCAACTTCTACATAGCAACACCTTTTTGGGAGAAGCAAAACTATGTCGCTGTTGAGAGGCTGTTGCTCTAGACAGGTTATATCAATAGTTAAATGGTACAGTTGTGAAACATCATGTTGTTGTTGAAGGGAGGTTGTATGTATATATTACCTACCCGGGACCAAACATGTCACACTGTGCGGAAACCGTCCAGTTAGATTAACGAAGGTTTTACTCTGGGGAGAAAAAATGACATATTAAACTTACCATCTCCATCAGGAATTGTTGGTCTCTTGGGTTTGGTTGGAAGTTGAAGGTTAGCATAAAGACTACCTCTTCTCCCACCAGCGCCTGAAAACAAACGATTCATTCTAATTAAACAAAAACCACAATGCTTTAAATAAAAGCATGGCAAGATTTATTTCGATTCAATTAATTTTAATCACGTATATGAAGCGTTACAACAGTTATTGCTTGAAAATGATATTAAAATATCACTTAGCTTTAATCTGAATAAACAGTGCGAACAATAAATGGACAGACTATTCCGCAAACAATCAGTTTATTTAACAAATAACTGAACGGAAACCCAATTATTTGACATCACCGGCCACCCGGCTTTGGTCATACAGGAATCAAATATAGCAAAGCCACTCAAGCTGATTGAAAACCTGACCCAAGTTTCACAAAAAAAAACACTTAAGTTTTTACTCAAACTCAACTAATTAATAAAGTCATACGTTTCCCTGTTTTGTTGTATGCAATACTGAATGTCATATAAAAGAAGGTACAACAATTTCAACCAAGATATGGCATAAATCAGTAAAATTGAGTTGAGTCTAATTGGGAAATTAATTTTTGAGTAAAATGGAAACGGAATTTTGAGGCTAGACCCACACTATTTAATGCTGGCATTTTTCACTTGTTCTAAGTAAATAAGGTAACAAATGGTAGCATTTCTGGTCAAAGACAAACGATTTCTGGACAGAAAAAACACCAGAGATTATGATTGAGTTTCTACTAAATTTTATTAGTGAAACTTGGGTCTGGTGAATAACGAATCAAGCTGCAATATTTCCTTATGATGTTTTCACGATTAACGTCAACAAAAGCGAGTTTAGGTCGTTTTACAGTACGCGTAATTATTTTAATTACTAGACAGATAAAACCTGACTGATTGCAATTAATATCGTTGAAATCTTACGTAATCGATCATTTTCATGGCGTGATAAAATGTATATACAAACGTATATCAACATTCTATTCTGTGGTTGGGCGTTAACCACATTTTTACGTAAAATTTATTAAGAATAAGGCACGTTAATTGACGGAAGTCAAAAGCAATGTTTACATTTCCAAGAATGGAGAGATCATAAAAGTTTAGTTGATCAGTACTAATTGAATGAAGGTTGCCATTGAGAGAATAATGCACGCGTAGAAAAATATTTTACTATCAAACGACTATTTCGATGTATTAAAATAATAAACATGTTCCACTTATGCCATATAGTTCAAAGCGGTTGCTATGGTAACGTATATAAATACAAGGTGTGGATATAACGACACAACATGCAAGAATATCATAAACTAATAGAGGTGACTACAAGTGTGTATAATGAAGTTACTGACAATTTTATAAGTCAAAAAGTAATGATAAAATAATATGAAAACAAACAAAACAAAAGATACATGCTTATTCAAAACATTCATTTTGACTGTTTATATAGTACTGAACACTCTTTTTAGCGAAGAGAACAATCAAGCAATAACAAACAACTTCCGGTTTAACACTGTTACAGGATATTCCTTTATGGCTCTGAACTATTTCTAATCTGAGATTGTTGTGACTAAATGCTAAATATAAAGTTTTACTGACTAAATGTCAGTCAGTATCTAGGTGCTGGACTAATCCATCGAAACCTAGACATCTCGATAATCGGACATTCTGCTTATAAAATCGTTAAAGTCCGATTTCACACTGCCAACCTGACATTAAACATTAGTAGCGAGTTTTTTTAGTAATTTTAATACTGTTAAACTTATAAAACCAAAGCTTTTATAAACCTTGTGATTTGAAAAAAAAGATATTCCGACAATACATATGTTGGCTTTATGCAAATGATTAATTAAAACCTCAATCACTTATAAAAAAATATCAGTGATTTAAATTCAATAGTCTTAACAAAAGTGAGCTAAACATAACCCAGTAGCAAGCTGTATAGATATCCGCTCTGTACGGAATTTACTCCCACACAATCCAAAAAGAACCTAAACTATATTCAGAGTTGTCGTTCTTTATCTCACATACATTTTCGTACGGCATAGTCGACGTCTCTTACGAGAATCTTTAAAACAAAAGTCCGTCAATAAAAGGTACATAGTTTACGATTCAGTGATAATTGCTTTTTGTACATTACCTTATGAGGCAAAAGATGCTATAATTTACATGAAAATCACAGAAAATATCTAACTGTCAGCATACCATTTTTTGGACAGAACGTGTTCTGTTATTTGATTATAAACATTCAGTTGCTTAATGCGAGTAAAAATGAAGCATTTTAACGAAATCGTAAAATACTACAGTAAACACACATAAAGGGAAACATGTATTTAAGTGTATTTATAAAACTAAAAGAAACTTGGACGCTTGGAACTTTTTGGACGTTTGTTAATGACAAGGAAAGACCACTCTTGGTAGAGATTGATTAAAACTGGTTCCTATTCCATGTTGCAATACACCAACCGACACTGGGCAGACAATGCCAATGAGAACCAGTTTAAGAATTGTGGTAATTCACTTTTTTATAGAGCACTAGCGGGCATAATCCACGCATGCGCAGATGTAAAGCGTCTAGCCAACTAACCACACATTGGCTTATTATTATATCCACTTACCGATCGCTCTTCTAACACCTGTGTACGAAATTACGACGAAATGAATTGTATAATGTACTACATTTGGTCGATATTTAGCACATGAAGGATGTTTTACCTTTTTATGTAAAATTTAACAAGACAAATTAATTAACTGATGTAAAGATAATGTTTTATTTCTAAGTACATGTAAAAGAAAGATTGAAGAATTTTAATTGTTCACTAATTAATTTATATCGGTTGCTACGGATTTTAATTACGAGCGCGAAGTAAAGCTTTAACTATCGCGATAAAACGACTATTTCGATGTATTAAAATAATAAACATGTTCCACTTATGCCATATAGTTCAAAGCGGTTGCTATGGTAACGTATATAAATACAAGGTGTGGATATAACGACACAACATGCAAGAATATCATAAACTAATAGAGGTGACTACAAGTGTGTATAATGAAGTTACTGACAATTTTATAAGTCAAAAAGTAATGATAAAATAATATGAAAACAAACAAAACAAAAGATACATGCTTATTTAAAACATTCATTTTGGCTGTTTTATATAGTACTGAACACTCTTTTTAGCGGAGAGAACAAGCAAGTAGGAATAAAAAACCTGACCTTGTATAGAATACATTATATGTATTCCCAATAGACACTTCATGTATATATGTCCATTCCTCATTTGTTAGAATTGTATAAATTCTAATTTTCAAAGAAAGTTTGTTCTAATTAAATTACGGTCGTAAAAACTCAAGTTTCTACTGTAAGTATCGCTTACAAGAGCCAATTAATCGTCTGCATTTCGATGCCGATTTATTAAACTTAAGATTAATAAGACACAAACCTCCTGTTTTAATACTATTAGGGGACATCCCTTTATACCTGTAAGCTATTCCTTATATGAGATCGAAGCGACCAAATGATAAAGTTGGTTAACTTCGAATAATGATTTATCATTCAAAATATTTCCGATAATCGATCATTCGGCATTTAAACTTTAAAATCTAATGTAATCCGGTTCAGTTTAACATTAAACTTGAATTGCCATTTTTCGAGTTATTTACTGTCAGCTTTATAAAACGAAATTTATTTACAGAACGATATTTGACAAAATCGCATTTTAAATCATACACTACTTTTAGTGAACTTATTAAAGTTTTATAGTAAATAAAACATCGTGTATGAAAAAATATCAGATATGATTTCTTTAAATCTTAACATTAACAATTTTATCAAGTGATGGCGATACTGAACCATGTCTGGACAGATGTGGCAAGCAGCGTGAACAAGCTTAGTGTGGAATGTATTTCCACACAATTCTCTATCCAGAGTTGTCGTTCTTTATCACACATAAAAGTATTTCAATAAAAGGTATACATTTTACGACCAGAATTCATGCAGGACGTCAAAGTCGAGGATCAAAATAACCCTCAGCTGATAATCATTTTAACGGTCAACAGAATGCCTACTAATGTAATAGTAATTTTGAGCCTTTGGTTTGCTAATTTGCTGTAATTAACATGAAAATCAGAGCAAATAGCCTACCATTTTTTGGACATGACGGTTCGGTAATTCGATTAGAATCATTCAGTTGCTTTAAAATGAAACAGTTCAAACAGATCGTGAAATGTTACAGTAAACAAACATTAAAGGGATATATAGGTTGGCGGAGATGTATGTGAATGATAAGGAACGATAACTCTGGGTAAAGAATAAAAATGGATGCAATTTGGTTCCTGTTCTACGTAACAGTACATCATCCGACACTGTGCAGACAGAGCCAACGGGAACCAGTTTTTAAAATTGGTTATTATTCTCTCTTTTTTAAAGCGCAACCTGAAGAGCACGTACTAGCCGACATAATCCACGCATGCGTAGATACTAGATATAAAGTTTCTTGCAAACTATAACCACACATTGGCATATCATATTCACTTACCGATCGCTCTTCTAACACCTGTGTACGAAATTTATCGCTTTTAGAAAACGGGATTTTATTGTTAATTAGCAAAATAATAAAATACTTTAATTACAAACTATATATAATTGATCATTCTTGGTTTGTAATACGAAATCACGCTATACACCAGTGACCTTTATTTGTTGGTTTGAGTACATATATATGTAGGTGTTGTTCGTAAAAGAGACGGTATAGCGATTGTGGAACAAAAATGCATTCTGTCTTAGTGCTTCGCCAATTTTAGTCAATCTTCGAAACTAAGAATTTAGAACACCAGATTTATAATAATCTATTAAGATAAGACCCCCCCCCCCAAAAAAAAATCCTTGCCACTGATTGGATAAAAAAGTGGGACGAGCACTAACTGAAGGAAAATATTATACCGTTAATTAACATAAAAAAAACACAATTGAAGAAGCTATTGATCTAAGAGCATTGATACTTACAGCGTCATAGCACAATTTGATTATCTTACACATCTCCCTTCCCTTTAGAGTATGGCGTACAATTATGGCCACCGTCACGATTATCTTGGGTTTGTAGTACAAGATGATACGGCGAGATAACACTTAAGTAATAAAACGACAGTGAAATTGTTTTTTTGTTTGCGATACGAAATCGTACCTTAGCTACTATCGTGTGATCGTGAGAACTTGTGCACAGTCCGATTACACGATAAATCGTTTATCAATGCTTGCGATACAATATCGAAGCACACTTCTATCTCCATTTTACTATCGTGTTATCGTGAAAACTTGGTCACAGTGTGATCACACGACAATGTCGATTTACATTTATCAATGTTTGCACTTTAACTCTAACATCGTTTTATTAAGTGTTATCGTGAGAATTACGTTGCAGTGCAATATCGCTTTATTGATATTTGCGATACAATTTCGAAACATAAGTCTTACCGTACCTTTATCATGTTATCGTCAGAATGTCGACTTAACAACACTAGCCGCAATAAAACATTGCCAACATATAACACTTTAAACACAAGCGATGATTGTGATTGATGGAAGCGAAGTCTTTCTTAATTGATTCAATTTTTAGTTAATGTACTGTAAGTTGTATTAATACAGACAATAATTGTGCAAAAAACGTGTAAAGTTTATGTTTTATGAAAACATCAGCAGATTGTACAGAAAGTGGATGATGAATGTAAAATTGTCCGATAAAACTAGGTCTAATTGTTAACGCGATATAAGGTGATGTAAAGTATACAACATAATTATGTGAGTAAGGTGTAGTCATTTTTTCGCAATTCTTCGATTACATTATAGATCTCATGACTCGCAAACAGTGTAGATGAAATGATCAGCCGCGATTGGCTGAGTGCATAATGGTTGTCTGTAAGCATGACAAAAATGAGTTTGCTTTGGCGAGTTAGCTTCCGTATAAATGACATCAATAGTTTGTATGTGTAGTTGATTTAAAAAGAGAAATGTTTTAGCAGTCTTGAAGTACAGAAAGGGGTCGTAGCAAAAGTTACAATCCACTATAACACCATGAGAGTGGTGAAGATATGATTTCATATTAAAATCTTATTCATATTAATGCCTAACTGACTTATAAGGACATATCTTACATATCTTAGAACATTGCTGAATTGTTTGAGCATTGCATGCGTGTTAAACAGAGTAATATTTATTTAGTATCCTAGTGCAATTATTCACAGATATTATTCGCATTTCATCTTAATAATGAATGAATGAATTCAAATTTATTTGTTTTCTTTATAAATGTATTAACGTATAGCTAATCTGAATCAGAGAGTGTTAAAACGTATAGGAATACATTTATTCTAAAAACATCAGGTAGACACAATCACTGTGCATCACACATACCGGAAGTGCTTCCGCAGCTGACCGGATGTCGCCAATATAAGCAGTGCAATTAGCTGGATGGGTTAATATATTGAATTGCGTATGAAACATAAAAATATTTGAAGCGTTTTGAACTTACCACTGTTATGTTTTAAAATACCTGTCAAAATGGAATAATGAGGTAAGAATATGTGAAATAAAATGGATTTACGTTTGCTAAGATGTTCAACAGCAAAACAAACTTAACGACAATATATTGACAAATTTTGCGAATGCACTTAAAGAAACATTTCCCGAAAAAGAGACCAATTCCAAAGCATTAGGGGTGAATTCTGTCAAATAAAAATAGATTTGACGATATCAAGGCACATTTAATGCTATAATTCGGCACAACTTCATTGAAAGCGGTTCGAACCATTTGAGTACGAGTGGAATCTTGAAATACTTCATGCACACAGATTACGCTATGAACATACTAGTACATTTTGTATTTGTAGCAAAATATGTGATGGCAGAAAACACTCCATTCACTATAACTAAACATTTCTTTTTATCTACGTTTACTGTAAAAGTTATCAAGGACTTATATACATACATATGTATATAAGTCCTTGAAGTTATGTACTGTATGTGTGGTGAACTGGTAGGTCCGTCTTTAGCTCGGTGTTTAACAAATTTGTATACATATCTTTCAATGATTGCCCTAATTGGTTTTAACCCATTGTCCGTCCGTCCGTTTTATCAGTGTAGTCAAATAAGCAGCCACAATACGAATGAATACTTACGCACGTATTTAGACTACGCAAATATACCAATACAACATTATTTATAAGTCTGGACACTTAAAATAGTACAAATGAGTGATAACTGATTAATAAGGTACAAAAATACACTCCCGATCAAATACGAACTACATGTATGTATGTAGAAAATGAAAATAGTAGCACCTTTCTAAAACAAAAATAAATCTAATACGAAAACCTCTCCGATCCGGACACAGCATTCGGTCCAAATCTTTGTTTAAAGACATTGAGCCAGGGATCCGAGGCATGATACTTATGGACCAGCAAGTCCACTGTTTCCTCATTAGGGGGTTATAAAAAAATACAGGGTCATTGATAGACTAGCTTATGTTTACATAAAATTCTTATAAAAACAACAGGAAGTTATTCAAAAACATTTTTATATACATTAGCAGAATTACTTTCAATATGGACATTATCCTCTCTAATCTGAAAACCTTTCTTATCCGAACACACTCCATTCGTGGTCGGATTGGAGAGGGTTCGTTGTATTCAGAATTTCTTAAGGCACTAACTACCTAATCTTAAAGTCCCATAAGCTTATAAATGTATTGGTCGTAATAGTTTCTGTTTGTTCTATAACAGAGGAATCCGGTGTGTTTTCCTCCCGTGTATACTTTATAACAAGAAAAAATGTTTCCGAAACCACTGTGGTATTTTTTTCAATATCATTGAAATAAATACTATTTATAGAACACCTGAGTTTTCCCGCAGTCATGCTATGCACACGTAGTAAAGTGACATCACGCGCTCTACATATTTCAAGTTTACAAAAGCAAAAATCACAGTGAATTCGAAATGAGTGTTTTCAGACGAAAAAGGGCTTGTTTCGTCGGTAATAATTATCTTGGGATAATATCAATAATTAAATGTTTTTGCATATACTTTTCTACAGCAAAAAGCTAATGGGGCTTTAATTTCTAAAAGCACATGAGTGCCAATCAAATCATATGCGGATTTCGGTAAATAGACTGCTACAATGACTAACTTAAAACTAAGATAAACAATCACTTCTATATACAGGCTGATTGTGAAGAACGGTCACTCTTACAGTGATGTAATGGTAATGCGCATGCGCAAGAATAGCGGTAGAAATAAAATTCGGAAGCGATTTGGAAATGAAAATAAACCAAAATGAGATGTCTAAGTAAATGTCAATTTCGTATAAAGGCCATATTTGTCACAGTTTTTCTTTAAGCATCCTTAGTTCAAACCTGGCAACATTTGTGACTTTAAAATAAAAATGTACATGCATTTTAAAACTACTCGTAACATTGTTTAACAATTATTGTATTAGTCATATAATTTTATTGCATTTTATTTTTATGTTGTAACCTACATAAATTATGTAGCGCATATCACAAATTCAACACACGTACATTTAAATTTGTAGCTATAGGTAAAAGAAATAAAACAACACGTTTAAACAATTTTAGATTATTAGCAAATATTATGACACACGACATTTTCCATAACTGACGTGAGTTCTTACATTATATATGCAACTCGCGTAGATTTAAATTGTAGTTTTTTTTTAATGTAACGAGACCTTTTCTTTTAAGCAATTATCAACGCGATGTATCATCTACGCTAGTTACTTTAGAAGAAATAAACTTAACACTTGACATGACAAAATAAAATATATATGAATCATTTGGATTTAATACCCAATCCTTCGATATGGTCTAACGTTAGAGATTGCATCTTAAAACCAGATGCCCAACCCACAGACACTCGCGTAACGATATCATGTGAAGAAATCAAATTTGAATTACGTAAAAACAAACACCTGTGAGCTTGGATTAGATCAACTAGCGATAGACATCGTCAACCAACCCCTATGGGGAAAATAACACCATCGCAATGTAATTTCATTAGTATTACGAAATACCCTATTGTATCAGATTTTTTTTAAGTACAAGTTAAGGACCCTTTTATTTAATTTGAAGGTGTCATTAACCCGCGGTTATTTATTTGGATAGAGCGTGTCTGGGGACTATTCTTTGGTGTATTGGTCATTAAATATGTCACTGTCGGGTGTAAAATGGCATCATTGCGGAATTACGGGGCTTATAATTTACGGCACACAAGGTGCGAGTACCGTTATGATATAAAGAACGTCATTGCATGTTGAGCTATATTTTGATTAACGATCAAGTTTGTTAAAATGCAAACTAAGTGACATACAGATAAAAGGGAGCATATGCACTTGGTATGTATACGATATAGGCGCTGATTATCATTTGTTCCTTTTTTCTTGAACTGCGGTAAACTTTGCTTAGGTCTACAGAAAATTCAGAATTATCAATCGACGGTGAAAACGCTGGCAAATTTATGTCAATATCGGCTAGTTTAGGATGTGATTGTAGGAAGACATAAACTATTCGACAAATCTGAAATATTACTGTAATGTTATACGTTTCTATGGATCATAATCCATAATCTGTATTTCTACATTACATCATAATAATTAATACGCATGCAAAATTATGTATTCTGAACACTTAAGTAGTTTTGGTTTTCAATGAAGATCCTTGACAACAAAATGCAAAGTTAACGAGGAAATAAACATCATGGCATGCTTTTTTTGAGAATTTTCTTTATGATAATGCATGAGTGTTCTCTTTATTATTATTATCACATTTATTATTATTTTTATCATATTTATTATTATCATTATCATATTTATTATTATTAAATAGGTCCTATTGTACTCGATAATCCTGGTCTCTGTTGATAATTCATGTAAGAATTTTTAAAGACTTTTGGAAAATGGTTTCTACTTATACCCCCCCCCCCCCCCCGAAAAAATAAAGGGTCGATAAGTCGGCAAAAATAGGTTTTTCCTGAGATATAGTTAATAAAACATGATAATATGTGCTAGTAGAAAATTGTATCCGAGACCGGAAAAAATCTAGAGTCGGTAGAAAATAAAGTGGATCAGGTAAATGGAATCCTGGAACATTTTATTTTATGCCTTATTGTACGGCGACAGGAGTCGCCGTACACTCTGGAATGCTTATTTTTAAGTGGCAATGCAAAATCGCAACTTCTTGCACCGAAGCAGATTACTGATAGTGCCCGAAATATCCGCAATGGTCATCACGTGATATAAACAAAACAGAAATAGAGCGAGGTCACGTGTTACTCACACCAACTAGTGTTAGCTTGATGACGCAGTCGCTATTTATAGTCTAAGAATGGAGCGAGCTCGATAAACAACGACGGGAATGAATCTGCCCATCTGTCAATAAACGAACCGAATCCAATCCTACTATAGTAAACAAACATGGCGTTGAATTTAGTACACTATCAAGCATTGTGTTATTTTACTGAGGATGAAGCAAAACTACTTTTAAGTGGTGTTCATGTGTACATACAGACTGTGTATTATTCAAGTTGTTAATCGGACTCGCTAATAGTCTCAATGATCACGTGACATTCACCGAATGCTAGTAGCTGTTTAATATCGTTGTCGTCTCGTCAATGTCAATCACCTATAAATTACTAGAAACGTGTCAATATTTCAATAAAAGTGGTTTCAGTCGACTGAGAATTTGACTCTGCCTGGTGGGCTACAACGAGAACTAGTTTAGTATTTATATGGGCACTGTGACGACAGGGTTCGACATTAAGGCAGGTCCGAACGACAATCAATAGCTTACTGGTCCAGTCTAGTGCATCTTGCTATTTGGTAGCCCGAATGGTCGTGCTCTTGAAAATGCAGCCGAAACTCTTTATGTCAAAGGACTTAGGAAAAATTGTTCGATCTAAATGAACTTCGATGTATAAATTATTAGAGAAATTCGCTGTGTTTATTACATTTTGGAGCGATCGTCGGTGTGTTGTAATAATCATTTAATCGTGTTATAAGATACGGAACACGGTATTTATACGTTCCGATGTATTTATTTTAGCAACATGTCGCAAATAAACAAAACATTATAAACATATTCACACAGACTAATTTTATAATCGCGAACGTGGACACTGACTTGTTTACGCAATTGTCATTAATTAAGTATCGATTTCGGAGCTCAATACAAAAAATGTCCGACCAGGTGAGAAATGATGACTTAATTGGTTCGACATAGACGGTCACTTTATGGTTCGATATAGATGGTCACTTTACAGTTGAAAATCTATGTTTGGGACCGTTATACCAGGTTTTTACGACAACGTACCCTCAGACAACGGAGTATATTATTTTTGGAGACTTTATTTAAATATTTTAAATGCATTCCAGCAGATATTGCAACGTCTGATACATCGAGATGATATTTTCCCCTGATTTTAATTTTAGGGTGGAAACAGGGACTACATATAGAGTACCTCGTGAACTGTAGAACCATATGACCAGATTCATGAGATTCATGAAACATCAACGGCTTGTATTTTTGATGGGTAGATGATCACTTTAGTTTCGGGATCAGTTAAGTCAAAATAACAAATTCGATTGATCTGAAACTTCGCACATCCTGATAAAAAATGTTACATAGGCCACATTCTAGTATTGAATTGCCGGATGCGATTTTGCGCCGTACAAACATTTAACTTGTTCATTATTTGTTCTCTGAGACAAACGTGCTATAGTTGCCGATGTGGTGAATAAGGCTTGAGTTTACTCGTCTATCGAGCGTTACATAAAATTAGAAATGCACGTATTTTTTTACGAATGGGGAAACACTTTAAATCAATGTTTGTACGTCACGTGCAAATAATACATTTTCTACGTTTTTGTCTGTACAAGTACAAGAAACAAGATTTGCAACATGTTTTCGCGAATTTACACGTGTTTAAATCGTGTATATCAGAGATATCTCTGAAAACAGACACTAACACCACAGTGATCCAAAAAAAGATAAGCTAATATTAATAAACAACAAATAACAACAAGAAATATTCAAAGCATGAAAATAAATTAAGCGACATTGCGTTCTTATCATGAATTTAAAGCGTGCGTTAATTAAATAATTCTAACTTAAGATATAATGAATATAGAAAAGGGTGAATTTTAAAACAACTTACCATTTTTTCTTCCATCATCGGGTCCTTTTGAATCCATGGCTATAAAAAAAACAATAATATTTTTAAAAATTGTCATCATTACAACTAACAAAACTGAATAAAGATGTCAGGAACTTATGAACAATGTTGATTTGGTCTACTTTTCATTTGCTTGGATACTACGAAATTAAGAACGTTCTCGGAAATGTTGTGATTCCTGTGATTCCTTTGATGATAGGTTTTGTTAAACATACGCGAGCATTTTGGAACCATTGTTTCATGTCAATCTGAATTAATATGACAGAACTATCAGATACGGTCATTCAGTTTTAGATTTTTAAAAACTAAAAAAAAAATATTTGTTTCTGAATACAAACAGAATAATTGACCGACCGGCAGTTAAAAAGATTTACGTATTGCTATTTTTTTTAGAAAAAGCATATCTTTTAACATGGAAACGATTTTTTTTTAAAAGTAAGGTCAACTTGATTATTTAGATTTCCCATGCAGTAAGTTTCAGTGTTTCAGAAACAAATGATTTTATTGACGTACTTAAGTGTTGATGAATGTAAATAAAACTTAATTCATTGTTGTGTTTAGCGACTACTAATTGAGCGAATGTTTTGTGTGCGTGAAATTGCTTAACAGGTTACTGACTCCTTGAGTAGAACAGAACAGTATCGTAATAATTTACAATAATTCGCGTCGGTGAATTTACGCGGTTAAAATACATTGTATAAAATAAAACTTCATGCAGTTCATTTGTACCGGCTTATCTTTGAGTGTTTTAGGTTTTCTTATATATAATTTTATCCAAGATAAAACAGTTTAATTTTACAGAGCTTGAAATTACTTCAATAAATTTAGCATTAATATCTGCTATATAATAATATATTTCTAATCATTTTGTCCTCAAATAATTTTCAGAATGATAAAACAGCGAAGTATTAGTATATATAAATTTAAACTCAACTTTCGTCGAATAACATTTTACGTATATTTAGTATGACCGCCTTATAAACAAAACAAGATTGCATAAAAGACATCGCGGCCGTTATATTAACATCGACACCTTGAAAATAAAATTCCTTACATTTGTTGAGAACTAACTCCATTTCTGGTGTACTAGATGATGAAAAACGAACAACAGTCATCGTTAAAGTAAACACCTTGCAGTATCATTCATATTTTTTACTAATAAAAGTGACATAAATGTCTAATTATTTCTCATATGAATTATACACCACTGCACATCATTGTAACATTTCACTTGTTTTGCGTATACACATGTCACCTGACTGTGTTGCTATGGAACGTCTACAATTGAACATTTATTTCGCGTAAATTAATTTGCCGCGAGTCGCTTATTTTTGCATCACTGTGGCCCAGATTTCTTGCACTTATGACGTATTCGTGATGATGTTATTTTGATCTACGGCAAAAAAATGACGTTTTAAACATATTCTTTATATGTGAAATGTTTTTCAAAATGTCAATAAAGAACACAAATATACATAATTGATTCATTAAAATTGCTGGCGTGCATATGTTTTGGATATCGCATAAAATTTCGGTTCACTTTTATAGGCCGGATTATTTAAAGTAAACTATGGGAAGAAACTTGAATACTCAATCAAAAATGGCCCATTTGCTGTGAAAAACCTACACAGACAAAATTCATAGTTTGAATGTAGAAATAGTAAATACCACACATATAAATAATTGTGTAGGGCCCGTAGAATATGTTACAGATGTTTTTACAACCCAAATCTAATAAAGAATTAATTTAGGGACAGACGAACGAGATTCGGGGCCAAAATTAGAACAGGTGAAAGTCTTTGAATAATTCGTTTGTCTTTGAATATCTCGGGAATAAGTTATGGTGACATTTACAAATAGTTAAAGTCATTTAAAAGCACATGACGCAGTCTCAAAGCCCAAATCTCGTATTAGCAATTAACTTCTTTCTATCAAATATGTATTTTTATCAATACGCGTAAGTAGAGTTTTGACTAAATGACTTGTACACCGAATAATGTTTGTAAAAATTATATAATCCAATCTGAACTGGGAGTCTAGATCTGGTGTTTTATTACCTCAGACCATGAAGTATTAGACAAATTCTTAGTGTTTCATTCAGTATTTTACTAATAAAAAGTTCAATATGGGTTTGTATATACATCCGGCATTTCATATAGAATTATGTCTCATATGAAAACACGTGGACGAATTGGTCAAGATAGTTTTGTTTGTGTAATAAACACTTTAAGGTATATAACAAATTGAAACTGTCGATCTTTACTCGGAAGACAAATCTTAGGCGTCAGTAAGTAAATTTTATTTACTGCTACGTACGCGCATCAGCCGCAAACGAAAGGTAACAAATCAAAGCATAGATGATATCAAGGACTTATATACATACATGTATGTATATAAGTCCTTGATGATATTAATCAATGGTTTAAAGAGATCGTGTCAAGAAATTAGTTAAATTAATTAAAATATCCCTGATATAAATCTCTATCGTATCCAGCTGACATCTAAATGTGTAAATTTATCGATTTTTGCGATAACGAGACTGTTGAACAAGAAAGATAACCCATTGTAGCTTATCTCAAGTTGTCGACGGTATAAGAATAGAGTTGATTCGCCAATGATAACAAAACTGTAGTTAAGTAAACTTGGTCGTAAGAAATATAGTTTTACTGCCGTTTTATATAAATACAACAAAACCACATTTCATCGATAACGTCACTTCATTATGAAGACCATTTATTATTCCGATCAGATTTCTTCCGATTTTATTATCGATTTTAGTTCCAAAGTTGGTTTTAAAATCGCGATTTCACTTGATTCTAATCGATATAGTGATTTCACTGAAAAAATAATCGATTATTATCGTTGATAATAATTCTCCAAAACTGTCAGATTTGAGTCCATTTTAAAATAAAAAAGAAACAAATGGAAACCTTAACCTTATATCATGAGTCAATTTGTTGATACAAACTCGAATAAACGGATAAATAATTAAAAGGATTAAAGTAAGAGCTCTGATACGGACCTTTGTATTTCTTATAAAAAGGTAATGTCGCAAAATGTTCCCTACTGATAAATTGGATTTAAAAATATATTCAATTTTTATTGATTTTTTAAAGAAGTAATTCCAAGTAGCATACTTAGTAACATACGAACAAATGAGATCGAAATAAACGTATGTATATTATTTAAGTACATTGAATGTATAATCAGCCCGAAAAAAAGTATTTTTTATGCACGTAGATTTAGTAAAGAGAAAGGTTTTGTGTATAAGATAATGAAAAGAAAAGAATAAGATATACAAAACAAATATTTACCATTAAGCGTTAATCTAAAAGCAAAACAATATTGATGTAAGTATGAATCATATATTATATGTAAAATAACCAAATATACCTATTGATTTGTCACTTCCACATTTATCCATATTTGTAAATACGTTCTATAGACACAATTTAAAACATTAAAAGGCAACCAATCGTTCGTAAATTGATAATAAACAGCCGAGTTGAAAACTTATTCCACGAGACCTCGTGCAGCTTTATTCCCAGTGTAGACTAACGACGCAATTAAATGTTAAAATTTATTTATCAAATGCATCCCTGTAGCAGTTTGTTTACAAACATTGACGGAAAGGTTCATTTCATGTATAAATGTGCAAATTTGCAGCAACGGGAAACGTAAAGCAATGAGTCAAGTAGATTGGTATTCACATAAAAGTGGACTTTAATTCGAAATTTCCAATAAATTTCCAGCATGAAAATTGCGTTCAAATAATGTAAACTTGTATTATAGAAACTTTGCGAGGACTTTGAATCTTTGTATTCAGTTGTATTTTAATTTTAAATCAAGACTTTTATTATTTTAAAAAATATCCACTTTAATAGCGATTATTTTAATCTTCATTTCATCAAAATTTGAATTGATTTATTTTTTGCTTAATAATAGATAATTTTAAATAATATTTTCCAAATCGAAAATATATATCTAAATAGTAGGGTATTTCTTTAAAAATAAGTCTTTTATTCACAAATTAATAAAATCAAAGTTAAACTTACCTAAATTTTACACTACTAGCGCAGTATCCGATTAAGGCGAGTCTGTAAAATATAACCACCCTGTTCTTCTGAAGCAAGTTACCGGACTGAGGTAGATTTAGGAACGCCGAGTCTTATGGGGTACGATATTTCAACGCGAAAGTGATTCGGTTTCGGAAGACGATCTTCACTAGCTTCAGCTCTGATGATTCCGCCGCGATAAAACTAGATCCCTATATTATTATACACACTATATTAGGTCGTTATGACAGCTTAGGGCAATATTTTACGCATTAATAAGAATAGTTTATATCCGTATATCAAATCACATGTGTTTAACCCGGGCTGTTTGGATGAATTAAAGATCCAGACGAGATATTCTATGTGCGTCGAACCTAATCATGAGAAAATAAAACGTTGAATGGTCAAGATAAGGCCTTCAGCTGTTTTTTGATTTACCGACTATGAAGCCAAAAGTGTAAGTCATGAATGATAAATTAGGACCCGTTTCAAGAAGTAGATGTCAATGACCGATGTCCAGATTACGGCAAGATTATACTTTTAAACTATCCTGTGGTCAAATAATACAAAATGGATGGAAGAAATAGCCTGATTATCCGATCGTATGATTCTTTTCTTTCTTTTTTGTGTCAAAATTGATCTCGTTTGAGACTAGTATCATTATCGAAATTCTAAAGAAGTCAAAATTTTAAGCAAAACTAATATTATAAAGAAGACAATGGTGTATGTACTGTATAGTAGTTGTTTGTCCTTACTTTTTTCGTTAAGTTCTTATTTTTCGCCTTTAACATACATAGGTTTCGTTCCACTACAAGCAATTATCAAGTAGACGAGTTTGTTGGGGTTTATCCCATCCAGTCCGGAAGAGTTAAAGTTGAGAAATCCGGAAACATGCATTAATATTTGTCTCCTCTGTCAGTGTCAGTTCCGCCTTTTTGATTAGATTTTGCTTGATTAGTCTGATTTAAGAACATGTTTGTGATTCAATTAAAAAAACGACAAAATCGAAACGGCATGCCTGAATAAAAACAGGCCGGTCTTTTCGTACTTCCCAAAGAGTAAGAGTTGTAAGTACTTTAATGCAACACATGTAGGTAAGTAAAATCACATTGTTTAAAAGTATGATAAGTGAAAGTACCGGGTTTATTAAAGCTAGAGAGGCAGTATAGGATTTATTCCTTATTTCAAGTATAAATCATTCGGAATATTACCATATCTAAGTACGCCCAAGAAAAGTGCTTTTCACATAATTAAAAATGATAGCGCATTAAATTAAAAAAAGTTCAATATCTAGGCAAAAAGTTCATGGCCAATATTAATGCTTACCTATTTTCGTTTGACTGATTCGCACTCGCTTCGCGTTAAGGTCAGTTCCACTTGTCTTTAGTTAAGGATCATTTACTTAGTATTTATCTGTTGTTATCGGCACGGTAACTGAGTTGGGATTGGGGACTCTGGAAACGCAACCCTGGAATATTGACAGATGGAGCCTAGATTCGAACCCACAACCTTCCGTTTAATTGTCCAGCACGTTACCACCCGACTGTCATGAGTTTGCCATTAATGTTAGGTTGCTTAATACCTTATATACACACCATCTTAAAGCCCCATTAGCTTTTTTAAATTTAGCAGTACTTAACAATATATGCAATGCTAGTAAAATATAAGAAATATACATTTGTATATTATTTGCTCTAAAAAAATATTACACGATGTCTTTCTTTAGCCACATCTCGTAGAAATGTTGTCAGACGCATTTTCTTCTTTTTCAATATCATTGAAAAAAAATACTGTGCTATATTTCTATATGTACTTTGTGATTAAAAAAGAAAATTTCGGAATGTCTTTATTGCATGTAAAAGTCAATTCTACTAATAAGATAGGACCTACTTTAATTTCAACATCCAAAATGCTAATGGGGCTTTAAGTGTACAGTATGAACAACCATAAAATTCTCAGTACAATGCAAGAGCTAAACAAAAATTTGCTTGAGTGAATCATGCAGTTGAACAGTGATTTTATCATTTCATAGATTGTATGTGCTATTTTATTATTTATTTGCCAACTTCAGGCACTTGAAGAATGAATTTCTAATTTTCCGACGTGGCAGTTAAAATGACGTGATGGTTTAAACTTATGTAAAGTATATCTAGCCTTGAACCAAATATTGTACGGTTAGATTTCTAATCTACGGGATGAAAATATACGAAAGTGATATTAATGTGACGGTGCAAAGTTGCCCAAAGTAACATTTAAATTCCACCCAAGCCATTTTATAATTCATATATTCACTAACAATCAAGAACTAGTTTGGTTTCCGGTCTCAGCCGCATGCGACTGTCAGGTCAATGGGTAACAATAAATTGGCTCTCACCTGCATTTTTCTTCTTCGTGACTCTGTTCAGTTTTAACGACTATCAAACAATCCTTACGCTGGTATCTGACATTCCCACACTTGAAGCAATCACCAGTCAAATTTAACTGCATTGTTTGTCGGCTGGAGACTGTGTCTATGTAGACATCAGCTTGTTGGTAGAAATATTTATTTTCATCTTTCTTGTCGCACTTATTTGTCGGCTTGAATCTGGGCCCTATGAATTTTCTTCTCATCGTCTGAGTCATCAGCTAATGGATGTGCTTCGAGTAATCCTGCAAGTAAATTGTTTAATGTGTCTCTTTTAAAGCGTCAGGTAAAACGAGCGATACAGAGAACACGATTTACTGACAACAGCTAAAAACTCCACGAGAAACTCGTGCAAAATTCTCACCGGAACATCACTGTGTTGAATGCGTTCCAACACAAAAGGCAATAATTCACACCATACTTTCTGACGCGTGAAATTAATAAATTAATGTGCTATTGACTGTTGCACCTGGGCAAAGGTCAGGTCATATCATCCGACGTTACAAACTACTTATAATCTCAGGCTCTTGGCCGTGGAACATTTATAACGCATCATTATTCATTACTTTTATTACATGAATATTTATATTGATATTTATTACCATTACCCAAATATCTTATTTATGATTATATCCCACGTCATAAGGGGCTAGCACGATGAAAGGATCGTGGCTAATGGTTATTTAGGCCTAAAATGACAACACGGACGAAAATACATTTATCATATTTCCGAAGTGACGGTTTCCACATCAAGTTAGTTTAACACTACGTAACTTTTTCAAAAATCACTTAGAATGTTAATAATTGGTATATACAGATAGCAAACATAATTATTCTACTACACATAGCCAATAACAAGAACTTATATACATATATAAATCCTTGCCAATAAGTATTTTTTCCAAACTAAACAATGAAGCAGATATTTTTCCACCAAAAAATCGTGAATTGTGTGAAGTCCAATGCGTCCTCGCAACACAAAATCGGCCTGAAATACCTTGCACATTAAAGGAACAGAGACAGGAATTACAACGCATGTTAACCATAAACATCACTGACTGGGTGCACAAGAATAATCCAGGAATTGACTGAAACGTTGAAATATATAATGATTCCGTGCACTTTGCCCTGTAATTGTTTAAAAGCAGGCGTTTCATTGGCTGAAGCACTTGGAATCGTAATGGCGTAGCTAGGTGGAAATGTATGAAGGTGTCGACGATTTTTGCTAATTGCACGTGAGTAGAACATTCCCGAATTATTCTTTTGCGCTGAATCAGTGTATTTTATTGATATTTGTGGCATGCGTTGTCATTCCTTTTCCTAGTGTTTTAAATACTCATTGTTTATGTGTATTATGATAGGTTAGCTATTACATAACCATTATACACTATCCCTTCAACATACTAGCCCCCTAGTCTGGTTCCACACATTAAGGAATATATGCAATATACCATATTTGCTTACGATTCATTTGAAATGTAAATGATTTGTTGACGTCATGAGTTGTTAATATATGCCAAGTACTGATCTAATTTTCAGTTTGTCAATGAGTTATGGAAAATAAATGGATGTACTTGTGCATACATTACATACAGTATTGATAAGGATTGCAACTAGAGTTTGACTCTTCTCTTTTATTATATTGTTTTATGTTTAAGTTTTATATATATTTTACTTTACCTAACTGACGCCTAGATTCATGACATTTACTTGATCACACACATGTCGAATGCCAGAGATCGGTGTATTAAATTTAATGTGGACGAGAGCAATATTATAAAACTTGTCTACTGTCCGCAAATATTATCATTATTTGTTTATTTACTTTCACCGGATTTAACGCCATTTCAACATTATTTCAGTTATATAACTAGGCGGGCAGTTATTCTAGCCAGCTTTCCTGGACTTCATTTAGGCCTTAACCAGTACTAACCACATTTTATCCGCCAAGCTACCCAACATAATTCAGAGGTGGGGGAAATTTAGCATAGGATGTAATATCTTCAGTCAAATTTGTCAAGACAGTGTGAACCTCGCCCGAGATTCGAACTCACTTGTAACATTTTGATAAGTAGACCAACGTTCTAACCACCGAGCTAACCGGGTGTGTTGCAATAAGTATAAACGGGTTGGAATTTGTTAGCAGCCTCAACCCCGGAGACAAGAATTGGCAGACTCACCTTTTGATTGGATTATGAATGAATTTATGTCATTAAGTTGAATTAATGTCATACGTATTGTGATATAATCATGCGAGAAGAGTTAATGACATCGAACATTGTCATATGTATATCTTAGATATAAACAATACCTTTTCTAGTTTCGTACTGTGATCAATCAGAATGCTCAATTCTCGCGAGTATTTCGATGTTGTCTCGTAATAGTAAATACAGCCAGAAAAAATAGACACGTGTTTACGGTTACCCGGTCGTCCTCATTTCTTGGTGTTGACATTAAAATCTCTTACAGAAAATCCGAAGCTTGAACTTGATTAATTTTGGCATAAACACGCGTTCAAATTTCGAACGGTATATTTTGTTAAGAGAAAAAGTAGAAAAGCTTTGGTTAAGTTACAGAAGACATGGTTATTTGTCTGTTCTAATTAACAATATCGCGAATATTTGGAACTGTTGCGCTTAATAAGTACTTTTAACAAGCTGAAATGCGAAATATCAATATTTCAATATATTTGTGATTCTCGCTGTTTTAAAAGTGATAACAAATAAGTTTGATGTTAGATGATCACGTTTTATGAATTAACACACATAACTGAAAATTGAACATGCACTCGCGAAAAGTAAAAAAAAAGATTTTAAATTTAAGATATCATTCACAGAATGAAATAATTTTGTTTACTTTTTATAATTTATGTAAATCATTCATGCACAATGCATACTATTATATTCATACAGTCATATATTTGAAGTTGTGATCAAAGGCCATCCTTGGGAAAGTTAAATTCTGACCACAATCGTTCAAAATGGACAAACGGTCTTTATTTCAGGTTCCTTTTGTTCTAAGTATTTGATTACAACTTTTAATATAATGGTTTTTATTATGGCATTTATCAGGAGGTGGCCGCTAACGCAGGTTCGAATGCATATGTGAATCAACACCAAGGGTGCATTAGGTAGAATTACAAAAATATAAATGTGTGCTTATAAGTGGCCGTAATTCACAGGTGGTTTCAGCAAACAGACGATCTTTAAGTTTTACCGTATTACAAAAACATGCAGGTAATTATGCCGACGAAGATGGCCCGTGCAATTTTATACAGTTAGAAATGTTGTACACAAACTAGATATACCTAAAGTTATTTAATATGTTGAAAAATAAGCGACTCAGTTAATAAGAAACTGAGTCGCTTATTTTTCAACATATTAAATACAACTTTCCTATGAGAGACAATCAATATTATATATGTTATTTAGTTTGAATGTGTATCATTATTATACATAAGTCAATCCAAGTAACCATAATAATGTATCAGATAAAGCATTGGTTTTAAATTCCACTTTGCGAATTAAGAAATGCCAGTATAGGGTAAAGGTAAACGTTTTGTTAGTGTTACCCCTATTGAAAGGGCCAGTCAAGTTGGCTTATGAGACTCTTTTTGCCTGGCACTTGGCTTTCCTGGACTTCATATAGGCCACATCCTTTCCGCAAGCTACTGCTTAGCTATCCTACATAATTCAGAGGTGGAGGACAATTAACTATAGGATGCAATATCTTCAGTCAAATTTGTCACGGACAGTTTGAGACTCGCTTGAGGTTCGAACTCAAGGGGCATAACTCAGAAGTGCCAGGTCACAAAATACGCCCGTCAAGGGGCATAACTCAGATATGCAAGGTCACAAAATACGCCTGTCAAGGGGCATAACTCAGAAGCGCCAGGTCACAAAATACGTCCGTCAAGGGTCATAACTCAGAAGTGCCAGGTCACAAAATACGTCCGTCAATGGGGCATAACTCAGAGGTGCCAGGTCACAAAATACGTCCGTCAAGGGTCATAACTCAGAAGTGCCAGGTCACAAAATACGTCCGTCAAGGGGCATAACTCAGAAGCGCCAGGTCACAAAATACGTCCGTCAAGGGTCATAACTCAGAAGTGCCAGGTCACAAAATACGTCCGTCAATGGGGCATAACTCAGAGGTGCCAGGTCACAAAATACGTCCGTCAAGGGTCATAACTCAGAAGTGCCAGGTCACAAAATACGTCCGTCAAGTGGCATAACTGAGAAGTGCCGGGTCACAAAATACGTCCGTCAAGGGGCATAACTCAGAGGTGCCAGGTCACAAAATACGTCCGTCAAGGGTCATAACTGAGAAGTGCCAGATCACAAAATACGTCCGTCAAGGGGCATAACTGAGAAGTGCCGGGTCACAAAATACGTCCGTCAAGGGGCATATAACTCAGAAGTGCCAGGGCCGATTGACCTGGGTATCGATCTTGACCGAGATCTCATGGCCATAAACATTTCCATCAAGTTTGGTGAGGATCCGAATAAAACTGTTTGAACTAGAGAGCGGACACCGTTGTGGAAACCGCCCGCCCGCCATTGGTGTTCCCATTATACGACCCGTTTTTGTTCAAACGGGCGTATAATGATTATCAGTGAACATTTTGGTCTATTGTGTATGTTTGCATGTACGACAGACGATAAGATTACGTCCACTTGTGAATAAAATCCACCGTGTTTACATACGCCACTATTTTAAAGCCCTCTGATAATGTAATATACTAAATAACCTTCGAATAAAGTACAACTTCACACAATGACCATCTTATCTCTCTTTGGTGACCTTTTAACACATGTTCATCCTGTTTGTATATTTTTCAGCGAATACTTTAACCGGAAATGCGATAAAAAGACTGTATATATAGTAAAATAGGACAAAGTTAATCATATACAGTTGTCGGTTCTGTTTCCTGTGTATCTGTTTAGAGTATAAGTATCGTATATCGAAATGATTTATCATTTTTAACGCATTAAAAACATACCTCTTAAAACTTGACGATTTTCACAAAAAAAAGAAAGATAAATATTAGTTCGTGATTAATATGCATTTAGTGGTTTATAATATAAGACTGGGCTCTCTAAAGATCACAATAAAAGCATAGCTACGTGAAACTTTTTTCTCCCCTTGTCCTGAAACTGGATTGGGCCATCTTAAGTTAACAATAAGAACACGGCTAAGTAAAACTTCAGTTTCCAGTCTAATTGTGAATGGTAATATTCGTTGCCATGAAAACTAGACATGATCATTCATAAGTTACTTTTAAATCGCACCTATGTACGATGATATGCAATATTCATGAATTCATGAAATATGTCTATAGTTTAAGATCTTTTTTTAAACTTTATATGAAAATTTCATTAGCTAAATTCATGAAATAGAACGTTTTTGGAAACTTAACGATAGTTCTGCGTTCCATAGCTGTCACTCGCTCGGCGCGCATGAATTTTGATACGAACCAAATATCTAAGTTTTTCTACATCCGCCGTGCTAAACTAGTTCCATCCCATAGTGCAGTGCAAGTACATGTAAGTTCAGTTTCCATGAGTACTTTCAGTACTTTGTTTTATCTATCTAAATACGTACAAGATGGCGTGCATTCTTGCTGCTATATTTATGAAGAGACATTATATGAATGTTGCTGGTTTAAATCAATCATGAGGGAAAATCTGGAAACATATTTAAACAATTGTAAATGAATGGTTACCAAGAAAGTTACTTACTATAATAGTAGATGGCATACCGACAGATGTTTTAGTGAAATCAGAATAACGGAAGATTCGATGAAGTACGATTTGTTCCTCGAACACTCCCTTCTTTATCACATTGTAATGTATATGCATGTACACTTAACCCTGTGAACAAAGACCACTCTTGTGAAAGACAAAGTATGACCTTTATTGGCAGGTGGCTTTATTCGGAAGTCAATTTGGTCTTAATAATAAGTGACGGTTTTTAAAAGAATGGTCTTCTTCGGAGGTGGCCACTAACACATGAATTTAAATGTGGATATAATGACTTAAGTGTTCTGGTCACCCGGGACTTCAATCTAACTTTATTCTACCGTATATGACATTAATCTTCTAATTCAACACATCGTGTACGTAAGAATCGTTCTAATGTACGCGAAGAAAGTTAACTCTAAAAACTTACAAACAATAAATAAAAAGTATCATTAATAGTTCAATGTATCTACCGATTTAATTCACTATGGTAAGTAATCAGATACCATTGAATCAGTTTGCATATTGTTTGGTGATGTTCATATAACTTAGTCATAGTTTCAGGCAAAACGTCGAATGCAAAAGATATAGTTTATCCTGTTTGTATGTTAAATACAATATGTATGTCTCTTCTTGTCTCAGTTGACATAAGAGTTGACACTAATGAAGTTGGTAAGATCACTTTTCATAGATTAGTTTTTATGCTATCTTTGTCTCAAATCTATACGCCAAGAACACAATTACCCTTTCAAATTTAAAATGAAAAAATCCAGAAAACAACATAAATTCATTAATATGTATTTAATCACTCATTATAGGTCAACAGTATTCATTTTTAAAGCTGTAATATTGTAAGAGCCTTAAAAATAGTTTAAAATCGTTTACATCGATAAAAGATTAATTACACACTCATCCCTCTTCGAACCGCTTATCTGAGACACAGTGGATCCCTGTATAAGTCCACATTTCTCCCGTTTCGAGTCACTATGGATGTGATTTATTCAATCTTTCGCGATACAGATACAGTAAAATATCACTTAACGACCGCTTCATTAACAAATCGCCTCAATGTAACGACCACATATTTCTCGGATGGAACTTCTAAATACTCAGTATCAGCTTGATAAATAAATCGTTCCATTAGTAGCCATAATATTGAGGTGGTAATAAGTGAGATATTGTTGTATATAGTCAAACCTAAGTTAACGGCCACCTCCGAATAAATACCACCCTGTGAATAAAGGCCGTTCTTTTAAAAACAATATTTATTATTTACAACAAAATGACCTCCGAATTAAGGTCACCTCACGCCAATAAAGGCAGTATTACTTATTTCTCAATGGTGACCTTTGTTCACCTTTGTTTGACTGTATACATATACTTAACATCGAATCTAATGACATATTTATATTTCACATAAGCGTTTTGTTTAAAACCAAGGCAACAGTAATACTAGCATGTATTATATTATACACACTCATGTACAGTGATTTCGGCAAAAAAGAGTTTAGAATTGTTTCTTGTATTCTGACAGCATTTCAGATGTGATGGAATCAACTTAACTATTCAACTAAATTATAAGCTTAACAAAATTCAGCAAATTTGTCAAATGTCCAATTCCGATTCTTATTTTTATGTGATTAAGCAATTTAATGACAACTTTGTTTTCATTTCAATTAAAATTTGTACAATTTTACGTGCACGGTGAACAATCAAATATTGATGAAATAGAATATCTATTATAAGTTTGAAGGATTTAAAATCTGAGAATTTCGGAGTCATAAGTTTTAAGAAATATTTATTCAAAGTATCATATGCCATTATGAGGATGCACAATTAAATTTGTAAGAATTACTGTCATCGATACGACAAACAAGTGTCTCAAAAACGACTTACACATCTTTGTGATTTTATCAGATAAGTCGAGTTCATACCACAAGGTGCACATTTACCTGTAATTATAAAACAAAGACAATACTGCCGGAAGAAATTAACAGCCGCGGATATTTTCCGAGACATTTGCGTATACATATAAACAGCCGATGGGTTCCGATTTAAGCTGCGCATGCGTAGTTACAGTTGTGACGTCAAATACTGATTACCAATGATTATACAGATTTAATTGGATAAATCGTTGACGTACAAGGAGCGGCGAGGTGATGATAACAATAAACCTTAAAGTCTGTCTCACTTCATCACAGGTCATATTATTTTGAAATAGGACTGTCCCGATATGGCAGCGTACCGGTACATACCGGTACAGTGCTGGACGATATGCGTATCGTATCGGAAGGTCTCGTATCGGCCGTATCGCGGTTTTTTATTTTATATTAAAAAACTCTTAGAATGTTGAACAACTGAACTAGACTTGAACATCCAAGCTGAAGATTATTACTAGTATTTTGGTATTGTTAATCAATTTGACAATCATAACCCTGATTCTTTAAACACTTGTATATAGCTTAAAAGTACTATTCTTGATATAAGGCAATTTATGGGACAGGGATAAAAACTTACTAATATTTCAGTCTCATAATTATTTAATTTCCACAATATCAACAAACATATATGTGAATCAAATTGATGACTTTAAGTAGAAGATGTATTTAGTTTTACACCTTTTTAACAGTTAATTAGGACTTTCTATCACCAAACAAATGTGCAGAGTTCCCCAAAACACTAATATTTTAACGTTTTTCATTACTTTGAAATATTGTAATATTGTATCGTTGATATCGCATATCGCTAGTACCGTATCGCAATACGTATCGTATCGGCTGAGATCTGTATCGGGACAGCCCTATTTTGAAATATTTATGACAAAGAGAAAAAATATATGAAAATTATATGATAATTATTCTTTGTACTTGTTACTTCACACGTTGTGCTGTGCCGTATCATGATTAGCCGTGAGTGTGCCGGGCCATGACGTGTTTGGCCGTGCCGAGCTGTACTTTGCGAGGTCAGGCCAGACAAGGTTCTGTTGAATACATTTTTAATGCTGAGCAATCTGCAATGTTTCATGCTACATATGGCGCATTTGGCGTATTTCATAATGCTCATGAAAAGTGAAACATGTGTAAGCGGCCACTTCCGAATAATGTCCACCCTGTGAATCAAAGTCCTTATTTTAAAAACTGTCGTTAATATTTTTTTTAACAAAATCACCTCCGAATAAAGGGCACCTGTCAATTAACGATCATACTTCTTCTTTCCCAAAGGTGACTTTTGTTCACAGTGATGACTGTATCACGATTTTGCTATAGAGTAAGAAGTAGTCCGGTACAAAAATTGTTGAGAGCGGATATGAATCTCAAATTACCGTATATATTTATCAGATATTAAATGTATGATAATTCATCCAACTTCCTTCATTATATCCAAATTAATTCATCTTCATTCTTATAAGTAATGTCTACATACAAAAGAATACCGGAAATGTATATCCGTGGTCTGGGTATCGTATTCAACAAGTTAGTTGACAACACAAGTGTTTGACTTTATTTTTGGACGAATAATTATGTATTAAAACTATTTACGAGAGGTTTGGGTACAACACGGCTGCCAATGCCGTGTTGGCTGTAATTTTGCACATAAACCTCCAGTATGGATTTGAATATATAAGTTATGCGTTCAGTATGCACTTTTTACGCATGCATATCTATTAAACGCTTATGGACAATAGTATCACCTTCAACTCAAGTATAAAACCCCAAATTGAAAAAAAATGATAAAGGCCAGCCTCATTATAACGGTCAAAATCATTATCAAAACGATTTTTAATATTTTTCTTCATTTCAATTCATAAGCAGTCCCCTTCAATATATAAATAAAAAAATTGTCCCAAATGAATGTTGGTCATACTAGTTAATGTTTTTTTACACGAACATATACTATAAATTTTATACAAGTGTATTTGAATTCACTTCAGAATAATATTATACTGTCCGTATTTGAAACATAATGCTCTATATATATGTACAATTGGTAAACATTATATATTCATGTACTTACGAACATAATGTGATGTCATTTATCAAACTACCTATTTACAGGACTATGGGAAGTTCATGGATTGACCCTTCTGACAGGGGGGTCAAGTATGCATTGCTGGTCGTTACGACATTCGTACTGGGCTGAAAAGATGTATTTTTTCTCTCAATAAATTACTTCTTTCCATGAACAAGTTGTTTTTATCCACCAAAGTCTCGCGAACTTTGACCCTGTTTACACGAGGTATGTACGTAAGCTCTCATCATTTGGTCCAAGGTTATAAAAAATTCGACTGTTCGCAAATCTCAAATATTAAGTTTGAATGTGTTTTGCTTAAAATGGTGCAATTGATTTGAATTTATTTAAAATCACTAAACAGTGATATCGCCTCAACCAAAAACTTCGAGAATGAAATTGAAATTTGGGCTTATAGATCTAAACTGTTCTCAAGTTTTACAACCACGGAACCATGTCATGTTTTGTTAGATTTTTGTTAGAGGGTTTTGATACGACCCAAAACCAGACAAAACAAGGACCATTCCATAATGAGAATAGTTCTGCTAAAATAAGTCATGTTACCTGTCCGGCACGTTTTTTGCCACTGGCGCTAAACCATATCTTTATTGGACTTTATATCTGTAAATAAAGTTGTTATTATTATTATTATTATTATTGGACTTTATACAATGGGTTTATTTCAGGTTAGTTTTTAAATCTATCAATTAGTGAAACTTGATATCACCAGACATCCAGTCTCGATACCTTTTTTGCTGAGGAATTATTAAAATTGAATTCCTTATGCATGGATATCATAAATGTGTAATATTATTATGTGTTGTTGTTGTTGTCGTTGTTTGACCAATAAATGAAAAACAACATTCATTATACGTATAAATAACCCGACATTCTAACGTTGATTGAAATCCTTTGTTGTAATGGTGTACGGAATATTAAGCTTCGCGTGATAGTATGAAATACACGAACATGTTGTTAATTTTACTGTTTAAATCTTGAAAGGCGTTTTTTGTTTGTCGAAAGTTCAAGGTCAAGTAGAACCGATCTGTATTGTATATATCCGCGTAAATAGCTAACATGGTGACGTTGTGAATGGTAATTATGAATACAAGGCTAATTAAGTTTGCCTAATGAGTTTTGTCGATTAATCGCTTTCTCTAGCAAGACAATCTTGTTAGCTGGATACTATATCGTTTACGTACAGTAGTTTTGTTAGGCGTGTAAAAAATCCTGGTTTCTGCAAACACGACCGATCTTATTAATTTTGCCGACCATAGATACACTTTCAGTTTCGGTCAAATATTTGTCTATACTATTAATGTACATTTATTTTGATTACTATAGTATCATATCTTAGAATTAAAACAAAATAATCGAAAAGAAAAGTTAGGCCAGGTATTTAGTTTTATGGCTTTACGTACTTATTTAATCCTCTTGGCCCACTTCTGGGAATGGTGCCTTCTGCTGGCTCTGATTTCTATGGTAGCTGATTTCTGCCATCTCATGTCTTCGTGTCTTCGCCCCCAAAAGTCGAACACACGTGCACGATAAACTGCTCACTTATCGTGTCTACGCCTTCGACCTTAGAGGGTGAATACATGAAGATATGAAATGGCAGAAATCAGCCACCATAGTCTTGTACTTCACTTCGCCCCATGATAGGCGGATGCACTTGAGCTCGGTCCAGTATAATTTTTACATCGTATATTTTTAAACAGAAAATCAACCTGACTTACTAATGATATAGGCTACAAGTCTTGTCATTCGCTTTATTAGTGATAATGTGGTAAGTAGACACCGATATTTAAGTGTGTCAGTTGGCCAATGTTCTTCAGCAAACCTTTTTTTCTTACAGAATTTGCACCCAAAAAAATCACAGTAACAGAGAAGCCTAGACGTGAAGAAGGAAAGATGAATTATTTTAATACAGATTAATATTTTGAAAACACTTTTTATGATATTTCCTGTGACGGTATGACATATAAGACTGTGATTTATCCACCAAAAGGACGGCGGTGTTGAATTCACTTAAATCTACATACATAGTATTGTCATTACTTTGGTATATTTTACCGTATACATCCGTTTCCGTTCATAAATGGGTAAATATCACCGACGTATGCAAAGTAGGCAACACGATCTGTGTATCAGCCAAATTCACTCTGATTACGTCGTTTATTCTGGCTACTAAATGGAACTCAACTTTAAGATTAAAATCAAAATCAGAAAATTGAAAACTTACAAAATATCACTATAATGGTAAAGCGCTTTTCATGCATGTTTATTCAGTTGACATCTTTACAGAAAAAATCTATACGACTAATGTCAGAAAGTAATAGTCGCGTTTCGTGTTTTGACGCTAGTCTTTTAGGTTTTTAACAATTTGAACCAAAGTACGAATCTATTTGGGTGCGAATCGTATCACCAACTTACGAAAGTATATTTTTTTTAAAAAACAGAAGAAAAAATTTGAGACTGTACCTACCCTATTTATTTTGATCAAGTAACCTTAAAACATAAATAGTTTCTTCTAGCGTGAATTCATATTTTATCTATAATTGCCTGTCCCCTTGGCCCAACAGACAGTGCGTTATTTCTAGGATCCTGCACTCGTGAGTTCGAACCTTGAACCAAAATCATTGTCCTCCGCAACAGGTAATTCCTGTAGAGCCGGAAGTTGTCTGCTATTTGCAGAAAACAAGGCTCCTACTGGACATTTAAGAATCGGGTGTCATGGACAAGTACAATGTACTAGTAACCTAAACTTACATTTATTATGGCCACCACTGCTTACTGCATGTATTTATATGTCAAATAAATTAAATCCAAAAGTCATACTAAGAATTGCACATACAAATTTACATATAAATAATCAGATTATAATCTTATGGTTTCAGAATTTCAACATCACATGTGATGTAACAGACCTGTGTAATTATACTAATATTTTAAGTCCGATGGTTGCGTCTGGGAAGTTTGAAATGTTCTAGCATGTAATTCGGTATGTTCTATATTTTTGCTATGCTAATTTATCCATAACAGGATGTACGTAATTATCCGATATCGTTCTTTTTAAGGTAATGAATAACTTTATTCGCTTCATGATTAATTCGTTTTGTCATAATATAGAAAAATAACATGCGTCTGGGTCGTGCCTCTCACTCGGTAAATATCGGTCGAAATCGCTTCTTTCCGTCATGGTAATTTACTGATTTTTAGATAAGATATCTTCAAAAACGACGACGTACGCATTTAAAAGTACTATAATTTTACCAATACGCATGTTGTTTCAAAATTACCGTTGACCATCATACTCCATATTCAAACTGACAAAATATTTTCTGAAATATTCTTTTTTTAATTCATGTAACCATACTACACGGTACAGTTCATTTTTATTTTTTAAGTGAACTTATATAAGCATTGACTGCTGGAAGTAATCCAAATTGTATCGACATCTTATTACCGGTACGTATCAACCATTACGCAATACCCCCCCCCCCCCCCCTCCGCGCATAATTCAGGGACGGAAAGTTCTACTTCGACGATTTTTTGTTCGCCTCAATGACGGGACTACTTCCGTAAATAAACAAATTAGTATTCTACAGAATGCAGAAGAAGACATCCGTAAATCACATTTGCACCTGTAATCAAGTGTAGTGTAAAGATTTTCGGATAGAATTAATCAGCTGTATTCTAAATTTCTATAACTTACGTTGATATAAACTTTGCCTAAAGCGTTGTCTTGGTAATGGTTCATTGACGATTTACTTAATTATGTCTATATTTTCGTTAACAACGTGACACCTCTGCCAAATACTTTAATCAGATTGAATTGGAAAGATGTGTTAGTAATACTATAATAAATTACTTAGATTTGTCTCTTCTGGTAACTAATTGATAAACCGTAAATAATTACGACACGTCTGGAGCGCCTATTATGATGTAATCGTTACATCATCTTTTTGCATCGGTATGTCAAAACCGTCCAGAAATTCTATTTACCATTTTTGTCCCGAGGTTACAATACCCGACATTAGTTGCAGCTTTTAAAATTGTTTCTTTTAACGTTAAAATTACAGGACATTGACACTTTAATGGTTGGTCTAGTCAAAGACCTATACATGTATGTATAGGTCTTTGGTCTAGTTCTCCAGATATGCGGTCATCACTTACATAACCGCGTACAACGGTTACATATAATTACTGAATGCGGTGTCTGCTCTTAAAATCGTCTTATTATTTCTGCTGGTTAATTTTAAGTTTACCAAGCATTACTGAATAAATACGACCAATTTGTTACATACTATGTTCATATTCTGTCACGTTCGTATTGTGCGAAATCAGATTTGAATATTTCAACGTTATTTCCAGTTACTTCGGTAGGTCGTAAGCTGTTTGAGCGTACATTGAGCTTAGTCTTGGGACGTCTTGGTGGGTGGATTGGTGGATGTATACGTAGATTCAGAAGAGTTCAATAACCCCTCGAATCTCACATAGCCGATGTTACATAAACATAGAGACTACAGTGACAAGTCGATAACTAGTCCAAAAGACATTTTATTTAGCGATTTACACTATAGGTTAAAATAACATGAACACCGGTTTGTTACTAAAACGGCTCGACTTCAGTACTCAGGTGTTATTGCACCCCGGACCAAGCTGGGTCACCTTATAAAGCAATATTTTCATCATGTGGTGTCATAGACCATACCAGAGTATATTTTGTTAAGTGAGGACTCTTACAATGAATTCATTGTACTTGCTAAATGTTAAACTAGGCTATGATTGACAAAACTATACAGTGTAAGCTCTCCGAAGCAATGTGTCTTTTGAAAGTAGCAAAATTATGTTGTTGTTGAGAGGTTGTTGCTCTAGAGAGGTTAAATTAATAGTTAAATCATGAAGTGGGAAAAAATCATACTGTTTTTGAAGGGAGGTTGATACTCATTAGAGGGCCACTCTAACTGGAGAGGTTGTACTGTATAATGAATTTTCATTTGTGGTCTTATTGTTATTACTAGAATATATACATAAATGTACCCGATCTTAAACCGAAGTTTCATAGAATATTCTACAGTTTGGCTGTACATGTACGGTGTAGGTTTTTTTTCAGTTTCCATTTTGGCCAACCCATTTATTTCCCCGCGAAGAAGTGTGATGTGGGTCGTGGATCCCACACTTTACAAAGTTTTCAATTATAAAAATAAACAAACAAAAACAACAACATAATACCAGACATAAAGAACAACAAATAATCACAGAATGAAACAAAGCATGGTACAGTTCTCACTTCTATCACTTTCTTACATCTGTTATAGAAGAGTATTTTTACACGAGAAGACTATAGGTTTCAAATGAAAACTGAATTTTAGAATGAAAGGAACTTAGGTGTTAGTACTTTCACAGTTTTCCTTAGGTGTTTGACAACTTCACCTTTAACAGTGATTGTTTTCAAATGTTTACCTTTTCGCACACCTTTTATTAAAAAAATATTTTAAAGTTTACAAAAAAATGAACAAAATAACTTAATTATGATTAATATGTATATAGAGTTTATATTGATGTTCGACTTAAATAAAAGCAAGAAAATAAATTACAACATAATTGAAATAAATATCATTACAATACATATATACGTATACTGATTTTATCTTTAAAGCCATGCTGGTAACGAGAATATACAGGCATCATATTAAGAGAATCCAAAAACGCTTTTGCAAAATAGGTCAATCTAAATCACACAGGGAAGCAAGAAGATAAAATACAACATAATTAAAATTTATATCATTATAAAGAAGAAAGATGCAAAATTGTGCACCTAACTGGGAAAATATTGTACTTATATTGCAAAATGACTTTCTCGGTGCTTGAATTCCGCCATCTTGCATAGTTTTAGGAATTTTCTTGTATGTAAATACACAATGTTTTTATAAATTTTGACCGACAGTGATAATTTTGTAACGATCAGGGAAGCAAGAAGATAAAATACAACATAATTGAAATTTATATCATTATAAAGAAGAAAGATGTTAAAGTGTACACATAACAGGGAAAATGTTGTGCTTATACTACAAAATGTCTTTCTAGGTGTTTGAAATTCCCACTTTTGCTTGATTTTAGAAATTTCCTTCTTTGTTCATATAAAAAATCTAGACCGACAGGGACAATTTTGTAACGATCAGGGAAGCAAGAAGATAAAATACAACATAATTAAAATTTATATCATTATAAAGAAGAAAGATGCAAAATTGTGCACATAACAGGGAAAATGTTGTGCCTTTATTATTAATAAAGTTATTACAAGTTAAATAAATACTTCCTCTATAACTCTATATAGAGCACCTGTCACCGCCATGTCATCGATATCGCAAAAAAGTCGATTTTCAAGGGGGACAACTTTCCCGATAAGCCAACTGATAAGCTCTGAAAGCTGGCAATGAGAAAAATAAGAAGCCTTGTGGTTATGTCTTTATCTCACCCGGTCTTAAGTATATGTTAGTATTACTCAGACTTACTTGATAGTTATTTACTGAGAAAGGATTGCTGGTGAAAAACCTGTTTAGGGGTTAGATCTCTGTAAATTTTTTGTTTTATATACCTCCAAGCTACGTCTAAAACTTTCAGCTTTATTATTTTCAAAGGCTATTATTTCTAGAGTTTGTACAATTCTCCTCATTCTATTTTTACGGTTTATAATTGATAAAGGTTTATTTAAGTGTCTTGCCGAAAAAATGTAATACTTGGTTTCTAATAATATATATAACTGAACAGGGGTCAAGATTTTGGATATGTTAAATATAAAAGTCACAGCTGTAACCTCAAGATTTTCGTTAACAAAAAGCCATCCTTTTAGACCATTTATAACTTCTTGGGTGTACTGACAGGTCCATAACATATGTAAAATGATTTCTTCTTCATTGCAGTATAAACACCTTGAATTTTCTTTTATTTTTGATTGTATACGGAAGCTTACGAGTTGTTAAAATTCTCATGATGACTGATTCTAGCTTGGAACCACTGCAATATTGTACTTGTATTTTTCTGGAATGGACTTCTGTATTTTTTTCCCACTTTTTGTCGGATATATTTAATTCTTCTTTCCATTTAGCTTTTGGTGTTGGTTCAATTTTATTTGTGTTTAAAATGGTATATTTTTTTGTTAGGCGGCAACATTTTTCTCTACTCGAATAAGTAAGAATAAAAAATACAGCAGTAATAGGCTTCATATGCTTTAGTACTTTCATTTAACTCAGAAAAGGACAAAGGCTAGAAAAAAAGATAATAAAAAACATTTTCAAAAAGACTTGGTTCCGCTGGGGCTCGAACCCAGGACCTTCTGCGTGTAAAGCAGACGTGATAACCACTACACTACGGAACCTTGTGGTAAATTAGAGAATTAATAAGTGAATAGAGTCAAATTACGTATACAGATATCACCATTATAATTTATTAAATATAGTTATATTCATAAACTATTGTATCATAAAATAAAAAAATTCATTACGTATTTACAGCTCATTTTTACAATACATTTTACACGTGTTATATAAAAACACACAGTGCAATCAAGATCAACGACTTGATAACCATCACATGCAGTATATATCCAGATCGATGTAGGTCTGGTATCAAAAGATGCATATTAATTAAATGTATTTATTTTTACCGAGTGACAGCTTTTTCAATTATTTGAACGTTCAAAATATTATTAAAAACGTTCAAAATATTCTGACGGACTTAAATTTAATTGAAATCCCATCGATTGCTGTAATTAACAAACAATTAATATTTTCATAAAGAGACGCTCGATCAGATTTAACAATTATAAGTTATACGTATACTGTACATACATTAATGACAACAATGTATTTAGCTTTACATTTTATAGATAGTTATCGAAATAATGATTTCAGATAGTCATCGAAACCATCTATAGCTTTCGTAGGTGTAAATTTAATTCCTCAAGATAAATGTCAGAAAATTACATCGATATCTTTGCATGACTAGGTAAAATCGTGGGCCATTCATGATCGCTGACAATTTTTTTTTAAATTAGTAGTCCATATGTTTAGAAATTTGGTTACAAATCATATTGCTATATATATACGTAGAGAGATTAAATATTAATAAATAATTAAAACGGCCGGGCATGTGCCATATATATATAGGAAGAGCTGTACGTACGTACGTATATTCACAAAATAAAACTTATAAATTCCTTAAAAAAATGTCTTTTTTCAAGAATGATACGGTACGTGTATCTAACATATTTTCTCTAAACACCTGCTCTTTGTACGTCGCTTTTTATACTGCCGAATGATTATAGATAGATATAATTATTAGGACCGATTATGATGATGATGAAAGTGGCGGTAATGGTGGAGGAGGTGAAGATAATTTTAATAATGATGATGATTACCATAGTGATGGTGTTGATGATGAATACATAAATAAATGCCTTGATGTGGTCATATATATCGATCATTGTTAACGACGATAATTCAAACTATGTTTCAATTATCAGTCAATTGTTAGCGAAATTATTATCATAATGTATATACGATGTCATCAAAACTGTCAATATCAGGGTTCCGTAGTGTAGTGGTTATCACGTCTGCTTTACACGCAGAAGGTCCTGGGTTCGAGCCCCAGCGGAACCATATATATTTTACCTCAAACTTCATTAATCTAAATCGTACAGTAAGATTGTCAAAAGTTCGTTCTTTTTTAATCATTTAGTATACTTCATAAACTTACAGGTAGGCCTATATCTAAATTGTATTCAGCTTGAAATATAAATATTCCCTAGATGTTTTTTTTCTCTTGAATTTTATTTTTCAACAATTGTGTTTTTATTATCCGTCTCATTGACATTTGTTTTAGTATGAAACCCGGCAGACTGACATTTTTCCCTCAGAGGGCCATCTTTTCATACTTGTATCGATCAAGTTAATTAAACAGTATATAATAATTATTAAGATTATAATTCTGAAATGAGAGGAAACTGGGGTTAAATCAAATGAATTTTTAGAAGAAAAATATGGAAGAAGATGATGATGACGATGATGATAGAAATGATGATGATGATGATGATAGAAATGATGATGATGATGATGATGACGATGACGGTGATGATGGTGATGATGATGATGGTGACGATGACGATGATGATGGTGATGATGCTGATGCTGATGCTGATGATGATGATGATGACGATGACGATGACGATGATGATGATGACGATGACGATGATGACGATGATGATGGTGATAATGATGATGATGATGATGGTGATGATGATGATGATGATGATGGAGATGTTGAAAGAGATAATGATGATATCTTTTTTATACCATGAAGAGTATATATAATCGTCTAATTATAACAATGAATTTATTATATATATATGCCTTGATGCAGTGTATATCTATCGATCGTTGTTACAGACGTTAATTCAATTCATTTTTCAATAACTAGTATCAATAGTTATCGGAATAATTACTAGATCTGGATCAATTATTACCACAATTAATGTCATCAAAACTTGCAACATCAGGGTTCCGTAGTGTAGTGGTTATCACGTCTGCTTTACACGCAGAAGGTCCTGGGTTCGAGCCCCAGCGGAACCATATATTTTTACATCAAACTTCATTAATCTAAATCGTTCATTAAGACTGTCCAAATTTCGTCAATTTTGTATTATTTATATACATGTACTCTACATCATAATCATAAATTTGGAATTAACATCTTAGAATTATAATTAGTTTGAATTATAAATATTCCCCATGTTTTTTTTTCTCATAATTTCTTTTCAACAATTGTGTTTTTATTATCTGTCTCATTGACATTTTGTTATTTTCTTGTATGAAACCCGACAAACTGACATTTTTTCCTCAGAGAACGACCTTTTCATACAAGTATCAAGTTAAAAACATCCGAAATGAGAGAAAAATGAATCCAAATCAAATGAAAAGGATCGCTTCCACTCGGGTGTCATTTTTAGTAGAAAGGTATGGAAGAGAATTATAAAGATGATAATGATGACAGAGATGCTGCCGCTACTGGTGATGATGATATCTTTTTTTCATACCATAAACAATAAATTATTATACATTCGTCTGATTATAACTTGAACTTATAACTGAACTGTATTTATTTTGAAATATGAATATTCCCTATTTTTTTCTCTTGAATTTTTTTCAACAATTGTATTTTTATCATTCGTTTCAGTGACATTTTGTTTTGTTTTCTTGTATGAAATATGACTGATATTTTTTCCTCAGAGGGCGATCTTTTCATACAAGTATCAAGTTAAGCAAAGAAATTAAGATTATATATCTGAAATATCCAAATCAAATGATGATGATATGATGATGATACTATGATGATGATGATATGATGATGATGATGGTGATGATGGTGGTGGTGATGCTATGGTGATGATGATATGATGATGATGATATGATGATGATGATGGTGATGATGGTGATGGTGATGGTGATGCTATGGTGATGATGATATGATGATGATGATATGATGATGATGATGGTGATGATGGTGATGGTGATGCTATGATGATGATGATATGATGATGATGATGGTGATGATGGTGGTGGTGATGCTATGGTGATGATGATATGATGATGATGATATGATGATGGTGATGATGGTGGTGGTGATGCTATGGTGATGATACTATGGTGATGATGATGATATGATGATGATGATGGTGATGATGGTGATGGTGATGCTATGGTGATGATGATATGATGATGATGATATGATGATGATGGTTATACGATGCTGCTGCTGCTGCTGCTGATGATGATGATGATGTTGGTGGTGGTGGTGGTGATATCATGATGATGGTGGTGGTGATATCATGATGATGGTGATGATGATGATGATGATGATGGTGGTGATGTGATGATGATGGTGGTGATATGATGATGCTATGATGATGATGGTGATGGTGATGGTGATGGTGATGGTGATGGTGATGGTGATGGTGGTGGTGGTGGTGGTGGTGATGATGATGATGATGGTGATGGTGGTGATGATGATGATGGTGATGATGGTAGTGATGGTGGTGATGTGATGATGATGGTGGTGATGATGATGGTGATGATGGTGGTGATGGTGGTGATGTGATGATGATAGTGATGGTGGTGATGGTGGTGGTGATGGTGATGGTGGTGATGATTGTGATGGTGGTGATGGGGGTGTTGATGGTGATGGTGGTGATGATGATGATGATGATGATGGTGATGATGATGATGGTGGTGGTGATGATGATGATGATGATGTTGATGGTGGTGATGATGATGATGGTGATGATGGTGGTGATGGTGGTGATGTGATGATGATGGTGGTGATGATGATGGTGGTGATGTGATGATGATGGTGGTGATGGTGATGGTGGTGATGTGATGTGATGGTGATGGTGGTGATGATGGTGATGGTGGTGATAGGGGTGTTGATGATGATGATGGTGATGGTGGTGATGATGATGATGCTGATGGTGATGATGATATGATGATGATATGATGATGATGATGATATTATGATGATGATGGTGGTGGTGATGATGATGGTGGTGATATGATGATGCTATGATGATGATGATGATGATGGTGGTGATGATGGTGGTGGTGGTGTAGGTGATGATGATGATGATGATGATGATGAATATTATGATGAATATCATGATGATCATGATGATATGTTGAGATGATATCCCTTTTCGTAACATAAAGATTTACACATTATGTTCCAATTTTCAATTGAATACGTTATCGATGCTGTCATCACAATACAGTGTCATCGAAATAACAAGGTTCCGTAGTGTAGTGGTTATCACGTCTGCTTTACACGCAGAAGGTCCTGGGTTCGAGCCCCAGCGGAACCATATATTTTACCTCAAACTTCATTACTCTAAATCGTACATTAAGACTGTCAAAATTTCGTTAATTTTGAATCATTTAGTATACTTCATAATCATAAAATTTGAACTTATATCTAAATTGTATTTAGGTTGAAATATAAATATTCCCCATGTTTTTTTCTCTTGAAAGTTTTTTCAACAATTGTGTTTTTATTACTGTCTCATTGACATATTTTTCTTGCATGAAATATGACTGAAATTTTTCCTTAGAGGTCGACCTTTTCATAAAGCAATAGAAATTAAGATTAAACACCTGAAATAAAACGAAACTGGACCCAAATCAAATGAAAAGACTCGCATCTACTCGGGTGTCAATTTTTAGTAGAAAGGTATAAAAGAGAATTATAATGATGATGATGGTGATCATGACAGAGATGCTGCCGCTACTGGTGGTGATGATGATGATGATGTCTTTTTTCATACCATGAACAATTATACATTCGTCTGATTATAATTATATAACAATGAATACATAAATGCTTTGGTGCAGTCATATCTATCGTTGTTACATGCGATAATTCATGATGATGATGATGATGATGATGATGATATTATGGTGATGATGATGATGATGATGATGATGATGATGATGATGATGATGATGATGATGATGATGATGATGATGATGATGATGATGATGATGATGATGATGATGATGATGATGATGATGATGATGATGATGATGATGATGATGATGATGATGATGATGATGATGATATTATGGTGATGATGATATGATGATGATGATATGATGATGATGATGATATGATGATGATGATGGTGTTGGTGATGATGATGGTGGTGATATGATGATGATATGATGATGATGATGATGATGATGATGAATATCATGATGATCATGATGATATGTTGAGATGATATCCCTTTTCGTAACATAAAGATTTACACATTATGTTCCAATTTTCAATTGAATACGTTATCGATGCTGTCATCACAATACAATGTCATCGAAATAACAAAAACCTATGTCATCATATCTAGCAACATCAGGGTTCCGTAGTGTAGTGGTTATCACGTCTGCTTTACACGCAGAAGGTCCTGGGTTCGAGCCCCAGCGGAACCATATATGTTTTACCCAAAATTTCATTGGTCTAAATCGTACACTAAGATCGTCAAAATTTCGTTTATTTTGAATTACATGCATTTATATACATAAAGTTTACATCATAATCATAAATTTTGAACTAACATCTAAACTATAGTTAGTTTGAATTATAAATATTCCCCATGTATTTTTTCTCTTGAAACTATTTTTAACAATAATATAATTATTGTGATTTGCACTGATTTTAATTGCATATTTTCTAATCAGTCTTATCGACATATTGTTTTTTCTTGTATGAAACCTTGCACTTGCAGACTGACATTTTTTACTCAGAGGGCGATCTTTTCATACAAGTATCAAGTTAAACAATAGAAATTAAGCCGATGATTATACAACTGAAATGAGAGGAAATTGGGCACAAATCAAATGTTCGCATGAAAAAGTCATTTTTGGAAACAAGTCAAGTCAAGGTACTTTTATTCACTCATTTCATGATACATGAATAAATGAGGTTGATAATTAACATCTTAGTTGATGCTCGTTGACATCGATGGAAAATAATCTTACTAACATGCAGAAAATATAAAAACATAATACGATAGGAGTACATTGGATTGAGATTCTTTACACGAGATGAGAAAAAAAGATGATAACTGAACGATAGTTTATCTTTCCATGACCGTCACTCGCTCGGCGCGCATGAATTTTAATGCGGACCAAAGTAGTACGTTTTTCTACATTCGCCTGAAACTATAGTTCCCGGTCCATGTTTCTATGTAAGTCTATGTAAGTTCAGCTTCCATGAGTACTTTCAGTACTTTGATTTAGAAGAATTGCATGGAAGAGGATTATGATGGAAATTTATCTAACGGGACAGTTAAACTGGTTCCCGTTCCATGATGCAGTGCACCAAAGGCTTTGTACACACAAGTCAACGGGTACCAGTTTAACGGGACAGTCAGGCTTGTATAAAATACAGTACGTCTCTTCTAACCCAGAACCCGATTCCTTTTATCCAGAAATCGTCTAAAATCGGGACAAATATTCCGTACTGAATATTTATTCAATGGTTTAAAACATTTTTGTCCAAAATAAATCAAGGGTCTTTCAGTTCCGTAATTGTTGTACTTTTTCCTCAAGGCCCAGGTCGACATACAGGTATTCAGGTAAGAGAGGTACCATTGCATATTTTGATACAGATCGAGTGGTGAGAGTGATGGGTACAATTTTTGGTGTCATTCAAGTGGACCGCAAATAATCACATGTTTGTAAACATGCACTTTTGTTTATATATTTCCCTTTGGTTACTTTGATTGTTAGATAAACAAATCAGTTTCTGCTATCGGGGACTTCAGTTTTGATACGATCGGCCATTGATATAAAATAGCCTTCATCCCATGGACACTTGCGTCTGTAATCTAGGTGCGAGCGGAGATTGCCGAGTTCATCGAATCAATCTATCTAAGTAAAAACGATGTACGTAGCAGTTGTTTTTCTTAGATGAAATGCCCTTACGTTTATGATCTGTGTGTGCCCATTTCAAAATAAATACCGCTAATTCTTATACCACTTGTTGAATATATATCTCGATGATGCTACTGAAAATGTAGACTGAGTAGGGGTACGAAATAAATGGATGGTTTAATTGTGACTACAGTAGGCCGTGCGTAAAAGGGAAAACTGTGCAACTTAAAGTTTACAACGGGGCCTCCGTGGTCGGATGGATATGGTCTCTGACTAGAAATCACTAGCCCCTCACCGCTGTGTGTTCGAATCCCACAAGGGACCAAATTTCATATCTGAGGAAACTGTCCAGCTCGCTTACGGAAGATCTGTGATTGTATACTCATGTATAAACCTGGGATATTTCTCCACCATTAAAGCTATCAGGTCGTCAAGTGATCCTGGTTGTTGCTGCGACGTTATAACCCCAGTGGACTGAATAAAGTCTACAGTAAACATCGATGCTAAGACTGCATGGGGCGGTCTCTACATTAAGTTAAAATACAAATAAAAATCTCATAAAATAATTGATTCTTGCACTGGGATGGTCTTATTAATATTGGTAGCTTAGTGAGAAATTTAGAAGTTCTGACACATGATATACATATATATCCATTTATTTTGACAAAAGTCAATGAGTGAAATTTTTAAGATAATTAGACGTGGTCACTGAATTTTGATTAACCAATTTAGCCGCGAGGAAATCCATTATAACCAAAGCACTCCGAATGAACTTTAAAAAGGCCAAAAGTTACTAAAAATAACGAAAATTTCTCTTTATTGTTTTATCAGAACGACAGTCTAAGATTAAGAGTCGATGATATACTAAATATGTCCGTCAACTGTTTTAACTAACAAAGAAATGATTTCTACTGACCGGAATTTTTTGGTTAATACATGTATAAGTATAAGAATAATATCGAAGGGCATAATGGAATGTACAATAATATCTGCCTAGGGGAAAACAGGTGTATTTTAGAAATCTAAAAATAACACTGCCTTAACCCAAATGTTTATAGTAAATTAAATTGGATCGGAATGAAAACTGACATGTTATATTTACAGAAGGTCTACAGTTAAATTAGCCTGAATATAACGATTATGCTGATTAGGCCAAAGTTCACTGACCTATTCGAATAACAGTCATGTCCTGCTATGGTGTCAACTGATTCAGGCTCATATATATGTCATACATCAAGGCATGCGGTATACCCGGTCGATACTGGTGTATAATATGATAAAGGTGAATTGGTTTCCGTTCTGTGTTACCTTGCACCCAAGCTGCAGCCAGCGTCAACGGAAACCAGTTAATTTACAGTAAAAATGTTTCGAAATGCCAGCGCCGAAAATACAGTTGCAGACGTCTTATTACAAGCCTCTTAGTGGAAATTTTATTAACTGACATTGTTATAATTACTAGCACACTGTAAGATAAAAAATATGGTATGCAACTTTCAACAGTTTCATATAACAAATACAATTAGTTTTGACATTCGATCGGACATATACACGTACATTGTATATGGGCATTCTTCAAGCACCATTACATTCACTTTTTAAATTCAATCCAGAAACCATTTAGTGGGTTATCCAAGGCAACCAAATGTGGGTGTTTATTAGTCTCTGGTTAACTAAATAGTTACAGACACGTAAAATACAATCAAGTTTTGGTCATGTGACGTCATGAAAGTGCAAAGAGACCAAGAAAGACAGGCAAACGTAGTCTGGAGTTCCTTCCCCTTACACTATGTAATTGTAGAGCACGTCCGGGAACCAGACTAATAGGGCAAACGTTGAAAAGAGTTGTTGGGCTATGCTTAAGAAAACGTGTATGAAGAAGCACGATCAAGTTTGTTTGTTTGTTTGAGTTTTACGCCCATTTTCAACAGTCAGAGTCATATGAGGCTGACAGTTCACCTAACTATCGCTCCAGGGAAGAACCAGACTATAGACTCCCATCCTCTGTAAGCAACTGCCTAGTTTCTCATATAAAGAGACATGGTCGGAGGCGAGGCTCGAACCTACAACCCTCTATCAGTGAGCGGTTACAGTGATTTCAAGCCAACGACATTCACCACTCGGTCACGGAGGCGGATGCAGCACGATGTACATTTATAAAAAACAAAATACATGTACTTACGAAAAAATCATGAATCGAAATCTGCGTGAGTAACGACTTCAACAAAATAATGTTTATATACATATCAATATTTAAATAGGTACAAAAAAAACTAGGTATCCACATTCTTACTTCGCGTATTAGAATGTTTATATGTCAAGGGACTAAAATTCATTACGAAACTTCACATTTTACCCAGTTTCGCATTTCGAATTATTTGCATCAAATCATTACTGAAAATAAAGGGAAATTCGCCGAGACTGACGAACGACTTCAAACTATCGCTTTACATCTATTCATGTACACCAATGTCATTTGTAATTCTTCAATGAAAGCCTCTATAGTTGTCTGATCTACATGCGAGAAATTCCCAAGGCCGGCTTCTCAGTCGAGATAAGACGTCGTCGGTCAAGGCGTGAAATAACAATGTATATTGCCATAAATACAATACATTGACCACGTCAATGGCGAGATTTTAGTGATGTATTTTAACAATGAAATAAACGTAATACTAAAGACGAACGATGATGCAATTTTTACGATACAAAATTCCCAGACAACATCACATATGTATGTTGAGCAATAACAATTAAGCCATTTAAAGTAACGAAACAAACTACAAATGAAAATACTATCATGTAGCGAAACAGACTTTACACAAAAGATTGCCATAAACATCGTATCTTAACTCTGTATTCCACAAGGTATGTACGTGCTTTCCCCCATCATAAATAAGTAATACATCGAAATGGATGCTGCAAACTAAATATTGAAATCAGCCTGGTGACTACTAGTATTTAATATAACTTTATGAACAAAGATTTAATAATAACAGCACGACGTATAAAATGTTGGCGGGTGCGATATGCAGATATCTTTCATATACCAATATCATGTAGTGTCATTTGATCGCCGTTTTCCGGAAGGCTTTGTAGTTAATACTTACCCATTTGGATAATTAAAAACCTACCGTAAAATGCTAATCACACGTTGTTCGCATTTATTATAATTTTTGTCATGTATTTGGACTGCACCATGCGTTCAGGAATTCTAGTACAAACGTATATAGTTTCCACATTTTTTATAAGCGGAGTCTTTGACATCAGTTGTATATATTTATAGTTTAGATGTTTTTGTTATAAACACATTTACATTTACAGTGCATATCATATAACGCATAAAAGCAACCCATTCATTTTTCCTAAGATTGTACAATATATTATTAGATATAAGGCCAGTAAAAAGCTAAAAAATAGTAATGTTTCCAGTTACTTGGTCAAAACGTAAGGTTACATAGGTTAGGTCGCAATTTTTTCTACTTTAGTTTCACTGACTTACATTTCGTACTTTGGAGGTACGATTCCTAAGCATTCTCGTTTGAATTTTACTGTTTACCTTATTTGTTTATGTTATATATTTTAATCGGATTTAACACCATTTTCAACATTATTTCAGTTACGTCGTTGCGGGCAATTATGCTAACCAAGTTAAATTCCCTGGACTCAGGCCTTAATCAGTACTCACTACATTCTATCCACAAGCTTCTGCCAAGCTACCCCACATAATTCAGAACTTAATATAGGATGCAAATCTTCAGTCAAATTCGTCATGGACAGTGTTGGCCTCGCTCACAACCCCTTGATCAGTAGACTTACGCACTAACCACTGAGCTAACCGGGCAGGCTAAAATCTTAATTAAGACCAGTGCCAAAAAAATGGTTAGATCAGTTAACCGTTTTTTCTGGCCTTATCAAAAAGCTTATTTACACTCAGCTTTAGACATATTTGATTTTAGAATGACCACTGAAGCCTTTTTACGACTGGTGTAAAAATGATGTTTTAAGCAGGGTATAAAAGCACTAAAAATAAAAGACTTGTTTATTACTAAGGATATGATGACATGTGCGCTCTAAAAATGCACCAACATGGAAAAATGACCACTCCGTTCCCTCATTTTTATAGTCAATATTCCGGAGCATGTATTTCAAATCTGTACACTAGAATACCGCTCAACAAACAGCTGAGTGGGTTTCGAACCACCGACCTTTGGATTATATGCCGGAAGATGTAAAGTATGAAATCTACTCACCTTCAAATATCCTAGAACGACTCGGTTCACTTATTAGCTGATGACTATATTGACACGCAAGTAAGCCGTCACACACAAGTCCACGGACGGACCGCAAAGTAATGCTTAGCAATAGCAGGCGGGTTGTTTTCAGCATTCAAACTTCTAGCAACAGCGCCTATCTATTATTTGATACATTGTTGTAGAGTATAACGAACTAAGGTTATATATTTCTGCATAATATTCAACCGTGTACCTGCCCTCCAAAAATGAAAGTTATGGTATTTTCAGAAAAGGACGTCCAGAATGCCAGTCTTCTACTGTTTGTCTGCATACCGTCTCTGTCAAGCAACTAAATGATACGAAAGCATCTTTTCAATGTGCAAAATGTACCTCATCTAAATTAGATTTCATTTCTTGAACATGATAATTAACAACCCACATAATTGTTATATTATTACAACTTCGTATTATACAATGTGTATGATGTTTCACGGTAGTTTACACTCATGCTTTGCACGAGAAAAACGGACACTATTTAATTGAAAGAATTCACGATTTCCATGCATTATTGTTTTAGTAAAATCGATAAAATCGCAGTAAGTTACACTGAATGCCTGAACTTTTGTAAGTACTAGTACAGTACAATACCAACTTAGTCTGGGATTTTTTTATATTCTTTCAAATTTTAGATTTTTTTATCATTATCGAACGACTGGAGAGGGTATATTGGAATATTAAAGCTGATTATAGCTTTTGGAAACTGTACTTTCAGTATACTTTGTTTCTACAAAGATGTGACAGAATTCACAATGAAATAGTTGCTCCATGACATTCTTTATAGAACACTTAATACAAAGCCGGTTTGAACAAGAAATACGGAATTGTATATCATCATGTAGTCAGCAAGTTAGGCGACAGCAGACACAAGCGCGTATATTAGCGATGAAAACCGGTCTAAACTTGCTGGAATTACCTCCCATGTTAGCCAACAAAAAGACATTGAAGTTCATTATTGCCAATAAGTAATAGATACAGTACGAGTTTTTCTTCATAAGTGTCTTCTTACAGACGTCCACGTGAAAGTTGAGTTATTGAAGTGTCTTCTTACACACGTTAGAAGACACTTTTTGAATAGCTTTGCTGGGGATATAGTCGTATAACGGTACTTGGAAACTTCAAACACAGTATTATGATAATTTGATAGTCTGATGGTTCGTGAATATGTAAAACTGGGAAATATATGACCATTGACATGATCACCAGACTGTTTCGTAATATAACTGTTATATTTACTTTTATCAAAGATAATATGCTTTATATACCACAGGACAGTACAGCGTGTCAAATGGTTGATGTGACGTGTCTAGCACTCTAAACTGGTTCCTGTTCCGGCGCACTATAGATTTCTGTACAGCCAGAGTCAACGGGAACCAGTGTAATGGCAGTTTTGACTTAATCAAGGTCCATAACTCTGGGCGCAATTGACCAAACCAAGTAAATTACGGACTTAATTAAGGACTGTACAATGTTAAGTCCTGACGATATACATTAATAATCTGTTTAGAAAGTTTACTTTTATCTTCGGAATATTGTGAGCGAAGGGTACCATACATATTACATTGATGTGGTAGGGACACTCGACCGGAAATTTTAGCTGCTCAGGTTTAAAAGATATTGTTCCTGGTAAAATTTTCACTAAAACTAGGGTTGTACACAGGGAATGTTTTGTCCTTCAGGGCAAGTCAGGTAACCAAAAACCAACATTTTATACACCTCACAGGCCTGCACTAGAAAATACCATCAACCATACACACATATATCACGCCTACTACAAAATACTCGTCTGTCATTGGATGATTTGACGTCACGTGGTGACCTAATATATCCTATATTAGGTTAACAGAATATATTAGGTCTGTAATTGAGTCATTTATATTTAAATATTGGGTCTGTAATGGAGACTTTTATTGGAAATGATGAGAAAGGTAGTCTGCGTGATATAATCGTTACAGGGATAGTAACTGACCCGATACAGGATATACGGGTCTGTGGAAAACCATATCTGGACTCGACCTTTGGTCTTGCCCCATATGGTTTTCCACAGACCCGTATATCCCGTATCGGGTCAGTTACTAACCCTGTAACTATTAATATGACGCCTACAACAAAATACGCTTCTGTCATTGGATGATTTGACGTCACGTGGTGACCTAATATATCCTATATTAGGTTAACAGAATATATTAGGTCTGTAATTGAGTCATTTATATTTAAATATTGGGTCTGTAATGGAGACTTTTATTGGAAATGATGAGAAAGGTAGTCTGCGTGATATAATCGTTACAGGGATAGTAACTGACCCGATACAGGATATACGGGTCTGTGGAAAACCATATCTGGACTCGACCTTTGGTCTTGCCCCATATGGTTTTCCACAGACCCGTATATCCCGTATCGGGTCAGTTACTAACCCTGTAACTATTAATATGACGCCTACAACAAAATACGCTTCTGTCATTGGATGATTTGACGTCACGTGGTGACCTAATATATCCTATATTAGGTTAACAGAATATATTAGGTCTGTAATTGAGTCATTTATATTTAAATATTGGGTCTGTAATGGAGACTTTTATTGGAAATGATGAGAAAGGTAGTCTGCGTGATATAATCGTTACAGGGATAGTAACTGACCCGATACAGGATATACGGGTCTGTGGAAAACCATATCTGGACTCGACCTTTGGTCTTGCCCCATATGGTTTTCCACAGACCCGTATCAGGTCAGTTACTAGTACTAACCCTGTAACTATTAATATATAAATATCACATCCCACATAGGGTGATAGAACGTAATGTTCATCCGAGACAAGTAATGTCAACCGAGGTTAATAATCGCGTCAGCGCGTGAGGGCAATTTCGTTATGGCAAGCGGGCCGAAATGTAATGTCACAGGGTAACATTACGGATTGTCACCTCTGACGTCACATGAGGCTATAGAGTAAATAAGTCACGTGAGGTATAATAATACCATATAGCGCCCCTGCTTTAAGTCAGAAAACACAACAAGTTGATCTAAACCAAACGGTTAAATATTCAAGAAATACCACATTTATTCTACAACATTCAAGCATTCCAGATGGGGTTCTAGCTGTCTTGCCAGTACCAGCCCCTATTTAAAGGATTTAAGGGTCATAGAATGATCCTTCCTATCTGCACTAAGGTTATCTCTCCAACAGCTTCAATATTATCTACTATAAAAACAACATAAAAAAACGCCATTTCACAATTATTGGTACAATTATTTTATTTAGTCAACACAATAAAATATAGCACATATTGCTTTGATGTTTAAATAGAAGTATGTTAAGATGCTGATAAATTAAAGCTTGTTAAAGGCAGCAATGTCCATACTTTGTACCTGAAAATATAGAAAAGTAAATCATGAAATTTCTGAATACGAGAAACAATTGACTAGGCTCAAAATGCTGCATTTTGTTTGTTTATAAAGAGTTTTATGCCCCTTTTCAACAGTCAGAGTCATATGAGGCGGACAGTTCACCTAAGCATCTTTCCTGGGAAGAACCAGTACTACACTCCCATCCTCCTTAAGCAACTGCCTACTTTCTCACATAAAAAGACATGGTCGGTAGCCAGGCTCGAATTCACGACCCTCTATCAGTGAGAGGTTACAGTGATTTGAAGTCAGTGACCTTAACCACTCAACCACGGAGGCGGGTTCAAAATGCTGTATTGCCATTGGTCAATATCAATTGTGAATTCAGATGCAACCAATTCAATGCTTCAGGTATGATATTTATCCTCAGTATCTCAAGGCAATCCTTAGAGATCTATCACTTCACAATACAAGACCTATTTTAACCGACATCATTTATATATGAAATAACAATGAAGTGACAACTACATAAACAAGAGCCTCTAGATAGAATATAAACACTGTCTCATCCAAAGGGGGTTAGGGTTTACTTTTTTCAGGATCATACAAGTCCGTATTTCATTATTTTCAATATATTACATTGATCAGCGTTCTCAATAACAATCAGCTGTAGGCCAATTTAGCCGCTTAGAATCAAGTTGGGCTGGTTAGAAATCTCAAAGTTTTAAAAATATTGCTGGAAAAATTACTGGACCCCCACCCCCTAGCAGGCCTGTCAGTCTAGCTTTTTGGCCTGTTGGCCACAAACTTATTGAGAACCCTGATTGATGTTAAATCCTGTCCTAGAACTCAATATAATTATAAATAATTTCACAGCAGAGATTTCCACACAACCTCACTAGTTTATTACTCACCAAATCTTCAAAACCAGTGACTTTGTCTTCAAGATCATCAGTGCTGACTTTATCATCTTCAATGACAGCGTTTATTTGTAATTTCTTGATTCCATAACCAATAGGGACAAGTTTAGCTGAAATAAATGCAGTCAAACAATTGTTAAAAATAGATATGTTTGTGACAAAGAGAAACCAACTACAAGTGACCTTAGTGCCACAAATTCTGAGAAGGGAAATAAATAGTAACATTTATTTTCCACGCAATATGTGATTATTTAGTTGTTCAATTCATAAATATAAATATTACTACACTGTAATTGGTGACAATGGTGTGAAAACTGTTATAGTTTTCTTCTTTTTACATGACTTGTCAGGAGTAAGTTCTGGCCATTTTAGCAGACTAGAAGCCCAAGGGCAACATGTCGAGCCCCTGTTTAGCCAGCTTGTGATCTTGACCTTTGAACTACAAGTATGGGTGATATTCATGACACATCATTTCATTGAAGTAAACTTTTATACCAATTTATTCAAAAATCCTTGAATGCAAACAGAAGTTACAGCCCAGACAAAGAAAATATATTTGACCGAATGTGTAATCTTGACCTTTGACCTCTGGGTGTTGCCCAAGACACATGGTCGCATTGTATTATGGCAAGTCATTTTTAAATGATTCAATGCATAAGGGAGACACAGCCCTGACAAGGTGTATAATGATTATTTTTTATGTTTGACTCTAAGTGTGACCTTGACCTTTGAGCTAGAAACCTTGATCTTACACACTGCACATCGCCTGATGGTGTTTTACAATTATGCCAAGTTATCTTAAAAGTTTCAATGCATAAGGGAGATACAGCCCAGACAAGGTGTATAATGCTCATTTTTGACGTTTGACCTCTAAGTGTGACCTTGACCTTTGAGCTAGAGACCTAGATCTTGCGCACTGCACACCGCCCCATGGTGTTCAACAATAATGCCAAGTTATCTTAAAAAGTTTCTATGCATAAGGGAGATACAGCCCGGACAAGGTCTATAATGCTCATTTTTGATGTTTGACCTCTAAGTGTGACCTTGACCTTTGAGCTAGAGACCTGGATTTTGCAAAATGCACACTGTCTCATGATGTTTAACAACTATGCCAGGTTATTTTAAAAAGTGTCAATGCATAAGGGAGATACAGCCCGGACAAGGATCCGGACGGACACACTAACTAACTCACTCACTCACTAACTAACTAACGTACAGACACGCAACCGCCATTGTGGCGACTAAGTTGAGCTCACAGCAGGCGGGCTTGACAAAAAATGAAGAAAATTATGGTAGGGGAAAACGCCCATATAAGGCAGTAAGTACAGCAAAAAAAAAATCACTGTGAATGATGTGGAAAGAAACACAGGCAAACTTTACCTGCACCCCAAACTAATCCATCAATCTCAATGCTTCGTACTAATTTCTCCATCGCACCCATATCTGTCTCATCATCCCAAGGCTTGACATCAATTAATAAACTGGACTTGGCAATTACTTTAGTTTCTGCAATAGAAAATAGGTAACAACATGAATACATCACTTGATCACTACAACTCTTAATGCATTGGAAATACCTAGAATGACTTAACATTCATGGCAAACAATGAAATAAAATTTCTTCTCCAAGAGGATGGGGTGTGTTTATTAGAGGCTTGGTAAACTTACCAAACAAGTCAAGTAAAATATTTCATAGGTTTTTGGTTTTTTGTTGATAATGGGTTTTACGCCCCTTTTCGACAGTCAAGAGTCATATGAGGCGGACACTTCACCTAATCATCTTTCCTGGGCAGAACCAGTACTAGACTCCCATCGTGCATAAGCAACTGCCTACTTTCTCACATAAAGAGTAAATATTTCATAGGTTTTTAACTTTATAGTTTGTCATTAAATACATTAAATGATATACATTGACGGTACATGGATACAAAATTCTACATCTTGACAGAAGTGTATTGAAAATATATATGTGAAAAAATACAATGTAAAGCATATATAAGGGCTTAAATAAGAGAAACAAAAGCATTACTAATTGTATAAATTAATTGGTGTTGATGAAGAGTACCGTACGGGAGATTTGTCCGAAAATAGCGAATCGCCACAGATTTAAAATCATGCTAAGCCACAGGTAGATCGCTTCAACACGGCGATTTGAATTTTAGCTGTCGTGTTCAGATCGATGATGATCAATGGTGACCGTCACCACTAAAGGGCAAAATTTTCAGTGGATTGCGGCGATCACTCCAATTCCCGATGATACGCAATGTTGCCTCTTTACTTAACTAAACCTTCTAATTTCTTGTCAATAACAGGAAAATTGTTACCTGATAAGTGTGAAAAATTAGTGTTGACACAAATTATAATCAACAAGTGTTGAGAACTCAATAATAATTGATGAGCTTTAGTTAATCTGTCAGCTTTCAAATATTATTGCACGAAATAGTATTACATGTAAACAGTGGACTGGTTTTATTGAATAGAGAGGTAAAATGAGAAACTGGACTCGGACTAAATAATGGTTCTCGCCCTGTACTTGACATATATAAAACACTAAAAATAGACATATGAATCTTGCCCTGTATGCTGCATTTGTAAAACATCACTACACAGTTTACAAATTCGGTTAGCAATTTGCTGGTTTTTCTACATATTTACTTCAAGAATGGGATTTCCTACTTGACAAAATTTAATCAGATGCCTGGATTTCTGTTGGTCTCGTGCCGACAGATTTAGTAAGTGTTAAATCCTGAATTATCTCACCATGTGACTGTTTTCGGAAAATGAATGGTCAACAGAAAGCGAAATTAGAAGAAACATTCACAATAAATATCATTTTAGCTACTTGAGAGTCGGCTTTAGACGTTCGCGAATCACCGTGATCCTTAGCAATCAAAGATTACCGTCTGATAAGAAGTCATAAAACGCAGTGAATAGTGAGATTCGCCCTTTTTTAAGATCGATGCCGTGAAGAAAATCGCAGCTACTGGTGATAAATTGCCGAACAAACGCGGGGGAACGCGATTTTCGGACCAATCACCCGAACCATACTGTAGGATATTAATACAATACAATACTAAGATAATAGACCTAACCATAAACTATTTATATAAAAAAAATAATATGAACATTGCACCATTGTAATGCTGAAGATGTTCAGATTGGACAACAACATCAGATATATATTTACATTGAACTGAAGGCAAAAAATTGAGAAAATTGTTTCTTAGTTACTTGTTGCTTTTTTTGCTTTGTAAGCAGCAACTCTAGCTTTAGTTTCTTCATCTTCACTTTCATCTTCAGAATCTCCGAACAAGTCATCACCGAAGTCATCGTCTTCATCATCGACTTTGGACTGAGCATTAGCTGAGGAACCAGCAGGTCCATATGAACCTATAGGTTTAGCAACGCCTGGGAAACTGTAATATATAAATAAAAGATCATTTAAACCATTGAAACAATTATCATAAGATAAATTCACTTTAATATTGACCCTCAGGAGTAGGAAAAACATTACAGACAATTTAATAGCTGTCAAAATACAGTTACAGGGCCCTAGAGCTCAGGCAATTTAGGAGAAAGGGCCTGGGGCCGTAGGGGAATTTCACATAATTTTGAGGAGAGGGCCAAACATGAATCATCATAAGACAAATATAACGCTTAAATATTGACACATTAAAGACAAGTTTAAACCTGTTAAGAAAAACAGTGATTTTTTTTCATGTCTTTGAGAATGGGTCCAGGTCCAGTCAGATTGGGAATTTTGGAGTTGCAACAATTAGGCAACTGGATTTTTTTTAGAATACAATCAGGGTTTTCATTAAGAACTGAGTGCTGATGAAAACCATAGTTTCAAACAATCTGATTAAAATCATATCCTTAAACCCGCTACGCTATGAGGATCTGAAGACGACCTATAGAAGGTCACCTCAGGTGACCTTTTCCACTAGCCAATCAGCGCCTTACTTTCATAATTCTGAAAGTGATCTGATTCTATTTTTAACCGCAGTAAAAAACAATATTTGACTTGTAGTTATCACGAACACCTATTCTTACGCAACTAAATGTAATGATAGCGCCCATGTGACATGCGTGTTTATTAAATTTTCTATACTACCAAGGCCGAATCGATCAGGATTACTAAAAAAATCAAAAAGCGGTTGCAGACAAATATGTTATACGTAATTTAATGTTTACTAACGTTTAAATAACATCGTCAGGTAGAAAGTTCATTCGGCCAAAGTACCGATGAAACGAGTTATACGATTGGCTGAATTATAAATAGATATAAATAGTGATCATGGAAATTCCGACTTTTGAAAATAGAAACTGGTATAGACCGTCATCAGATCTTGCCGTAAGGAAGATTGAATACTTTAGTCAGATTGAGTTTCAAACTGCAATAAAATCGGTTACAATCCCAAAGTTCAAAATACTTATAAACTAGGCCACCCCAAGCCAAATCAGTTACTTACAAAATAAAATCTGTTGTACTAAATATTAATGAAAACCCTGGACAATGCCAGATAAATTCTCTGGTTTCTTAACACTAGTAATAGTATACTTATTTACCACAGCTGGCAAGATCTGATTTTGACTTACTTGTCCTTTTTGCTAGAAGCATTTCTCAACTTGTCCGTTATTAATGAAATAGATTGTTTTTATTTTTTTAAAACAGCTATTTTCCAAGGGAAAGCTGCTGCAAATCGGTGTCAGTTCTTTGAAAAGAAAACTGTATGGTGAAGTGACCTTACCTGTTTTTATCATTTCCATAAGAGTTTATTTGATTGTACCATCTAAGAGCATTAAAGAGGTCTGCAGAGGGTGCACCAGCTAAGGCCTTAAACACAACAACATCAGCTTGTGATGGTTGGAATCTGGAAATGAAAAAATAAAGCTCACACTAATAGTTGTCATACCAACAATTGCAATAATCAGCTCACAAACTTTAGTATGGAAAATACACAAACAGACTATAAAATTAAGTCAAACCTATGGTTTAAATAGTTCACAGCCTGGATCTAAAAATGACTGCAGTGTTCCCACTCACTTTTAAATTTGAGGGTAAACTTATCTCCTGGAGTAAGAAAAATATTTTGGGGGTATAAATGTTAATGGGACAAAAAAAGTAACAAATTAACTTATTAGTTTTATTTTACATTTACTTTACATTAAGTACCTCACTGTCTGAGGCCTCTTTGAGGTAAAACCGAACTTTACGTTGACTGTGACAAAATTTCAGACGATGCATAAAATACGTAGAGAAAAGGATAAACAAAGGTCAACACATAATGGTTTTCCTTTATTTTGCACAAAATCGTCTACTACAGTCAATCTGACGAAACCCGTTCATTTCTTACACTGAATGGTTTGAGCGCATTTTGAGGATGAAATATTAACGACACCTGCATTAAACGAAACTCATCTAGCTTAATGTGATACGTCATATTAAAAGATATGCATATCACACAGTGTTTATTTTTACTTAGCCACAATTATAAGTCATGGATTATCTGAAAATCCCAATAGTTTACACTTCTGCATCATTCCCATAGTGGTTTGTACCGAAAATTTTGTTACATGCAATCTCGCAATAGGTACAATGTAAAATTATGGTTATATGATAGTTTATTTAATTACGAAATAAAGCAGTTATTTTCCGCTGCGCCACATTTTATAAATTTTGAAGGCATATACAGACAAAAGTATGATTTAACAACACGATGACCACATACAAAATTTCCAAACTTATACATATCCTGTGAATAATAGGGCAAGAACCAGACAAAGATTAATATTAAAATTAGCTACGACATCACGCATTTGGGATGCGCATTTCAGCTAATATTCATGCAGTAACTTTTGGATTACTCTGTGCCTACATGTACGTTTAGTGAACTTTTTTTCTAACATGAATGTCCAGATTTGTGCGTAAAATATGCATATATATGTGAATGGAAACACTGACTTTATGTCAATTTATGACTGAAATTTCCAGCTGACAAGGAGAGCTCCCTTCTGCTCTAGCATTTCTGCATCTAGTCTAGAGACGTTTACTTGAGTAAGAAACTGAAGAAGAAATATTTCATTCATTCGCTTTTTATCCGGATACTAGTACACTTCTTATGTGTACACATTCAAATAAAGAGATAAGAATTTTTCTTTATAATTACCCTTCGATGTAGCTGCGGTCAGCGAGATAGTTGTTAAGTGCCTCTAGGCCTGATTTGTTCTTTAAGTCAGCGAAACCCATGATTTAATTACTGTTCCGCCGGCAACGTGTTTCCCAGTCAAAGTTGCGTTAAAAAAGACCGAATATGCGAATCGTTGCTTGGAAGAATAAATTAATACAAATTTAGAAACTGTATGACAAGTATGCATGTTTTGTAAAATAATTTACAAATAGGCCTATATATACATTAGATAAAGATATCATGCAACAAAACAAAGTTTAATTTACTTAAAAAATGTTAGCTTTGCATATTCCAACTTCCGGTTTGAAACGGTGAAGGTGAGTTTAATACAAATGTCTCTGTCTGCCCTTCCCCGTGGTCGTTTGTTCACGATACAAAATCATACATCCTGCATTTCATTCACAAACACATATTAGTGTACTTTTGTTTGCTGTTGTCGGTGCCAATTGTTGCCATGTTCTTATGCGTAGTGCTCAGGTACCCCACCCGCCTTAGCCTGCAAAGAAAATTATGTAAACATGAATATTATTATTAATTAATTATACACAGTATGCATTCTATTGTATTTAAAATACCATGACAGTCTAGTATTGCCATTTGTCCACATTTAAGATTTTTTGCTGTTTTCTGTTTCACAGATATTAACTTGTACGTTCAATCAACCATGGAAATATTCCAACTTTTTGGTCACAGTTTGTTAAACTTAACCCATTACCCCATAGAGATATGCTGTATAAGGTAGTTCATTCTTATAGTGTTATCAGTAGATGGCTTATCAGTAACCAATAGATAAGCCATCAGTTTTACACACTGTACTAATATGGGTTTATTGGAAAACTGTATAGAATCAGAGATATATTATACGTCTCTGATAGAATCTATACCTATTTGGTTTAAACTTGATTAACTGTAAGAAATCATTAATTAATCACTTTTGACCAAATGTAAAGTTTGTAGATAATTGAATTTTCTAACTTGTGGTGCAAATTTCATAGATATATCTTAATTCTAATGTTTTTAAACGAGTATATAATAAAAGATAAAACAAAATTTTAAGGAAAAATTATATTTTGTTGTTCTCAATCATAACAGTGGATAATTCAACAAGACAAATAAAATATAATTACAAGTACAATGATTTGGTTTAAGATTTTATAGCAATATTGTAGTCATTTAAGTTTAAATAAGTAATGAAATATCTAGTATAGGTACATCATTACCAATATCATCATCATCATCTGAGGATTCCTCGTGGACCAAAGGAACCTCAACATCAGACAATATATAGTCTGAGTCAAACCCAGAAAAATCAGACTCATCAGAATCGCTATCTAAAAAGTGAGCCATGACAAAAAATCGTTTTGAAAATTTAAGAATAAATTTTGATAACTTAATTTTTCAGTGTAAATTGTAATTTAGCAAGCTGGCACAATAAATAATCGCACTGATCAGAACTGATGCTGCCATATGTTTCCAATTAACATAATCAGAAATTCCAATTGGCAAAACTTACGTAATATGTCACCACTGTCACAGCAGTAATTTATTGCACCCCACCACATCTACACATATAGTCACTTTATGACGCTGATTACCATGACGACCGCCATGTGTCATACTGAAAACTCCACGTGATCAACCTTGACTGCTAATAATTAAACCTTCCATCAAATTTTGGCACAACTCCAACTCGATCGATATTATTTTCTATTGACTGTTCTATAGAATTTGTGACCTACTTATCTAGGTGTAATTAACATTGACACTGGTGCTGTTAAATCTCTTTTTAGCACAAATTCTAGCGAATTAACAATACATTGTTTTTCTGATCTTGGGCTTCGTAAAGTTATTGTCTGTTGTATAGAATTTGCGACCTACTTACCTAGGTGTAAATAACATTGACAATGACACTGTTTAATATAATTTCGAGAATAAACAATAAATTGTTTTTTTGACAAATGCACCATAAAGATAATGATATTGATTGTTCTACAGATTTGTGACCAACTTACTTAGGTATAATTATCATTAATACTGGCACTGTTTAACTATTTTTGTAACACATTCTTGAGAATGAACAATAAAGTTTTTTTTTATAAATCACTTCATAAATGTTTAAAGTTTGTGAGAAAATACTTTGTGCCACTCGATTCTGGATTTTTATGATTTAATTTTGGACTTAAATGTAGCAGCGTATATACGCGTATACATCAAGCAATAGATAGAGGAGTAGAAATGCGTATACATCAAGCAATAGATAAAGGAGTAGAAATGCGTATACATCAGGCAATAGATAGAGGAGTAGAAATGCGTATACAACGGGTAATGGGTTAATGATGAACATATTGGTCTAACATATTAAAGAATGGTCCTCACTGGGGATTGAACCCAGGACTCTTAGCGCCGTAGGCCGACAATAAACCATGTCGCTACTCGCTAAAGAGTAGTTCTGGGTCCATAACTAAATTGGTCTTTTTTATTTCGTCTTGTTGACCATTTTAGTTATGGAATTGTCCTCTTACAAAGTCAACAGCTTAAGACGCTTGTTCATGCATCTATTGAATCAGATCAATTTACATGCTTTCCGGAATGCTACGGACTTAATCCAAAGCATTTACGAGGAAAATTTTGAAATTATGGGTAGTATGAAACATCGGCAAAATATTTGATAACTGTCATCTGTTGAAGGTATATTTTTGGTCGTATTGATAGAGTATACTATATTTCATCGAATTGTACACAAGTTTTACGGAAATTTGTGCGTTAAATAGGAAAACGAACGCGACTCAGATTGAGTCGTTTACCTGTTAGCTTTTAAAGAACAAGTGGCTTTGACGATGAACTGCAATGCAAACGTATCATCGTCAAAGCCCCTTCGACTAGCTAAAGAGTTAACTCCACACGTCCTCCAGTTATTATAAGTATGCTTTATATGCCTTGAGTCGTGGCCAGTTCTAAAAGTAGATTAGTGGCGCGTGATGACGTCACAGGTACAAGCATGAAAATTACATGAAAAACATGACAACTTTTATCTACACTAATATCAACTTTCATGTCTCTCTTAATGTCATATACCAATATTTAAAGTCATTATTCATTAGTACCTCTTTGCATTTACATAGATGATGCTTTTCCTTGAGTCGTGGGTTTTAAAAATCTCAATAGTGTAGTGTATACAAAACACATTAAGTCTCACTAAACTATTAAAACTCACTGAAACAGATGATATAATAAATATCAACTTACTTTCAAAGCTTTTACACACCCGACCAAAGAGCTATAATCAAAATGAGATACATGTAATGTACAGTGTAACCTCCATGAACGGTCACCTCCGAACAACAGCCACCTTCCTGTTACAGCCAGTATACTACCAACTGATTACTCAAATTAACATTTTACTCTATTTTCACTCTCTTAGCAACAGCCTGACCTTCCCATTGGTGGCTGTTGTAGAGAGGTTGCCATGTAGTTTTTGTTGGTCGACTTAGTGAAGTATTTTACCTGCTCATACTCTGACATGTATACTAGTTCAGAATGGTCAATGAATACCAACTTATGTTATTGATTATTTTGAATCTTTTTATAGAGTCATGTTTGGTGAAAAAAAAACATATCCTGATGCACGTAACATTTAAAAATCATTTTGACTTGTCTGAAAAATGATGTGGTTAAATTAAACTTTCTCTGGCTTTCTCTCAAGTTTCAATTATATCCTTTCAGACTGAACAATGTTGAGGCTCTGGCCATTGGCACGTGGCCTTAAGGCCAAACAAGTGCTTGCCTCACTAGGTATGTTTCCTTTCTTTATAATTTAGTTCACACTGAATTATTCTTCAATCACCATTTTTTTTTTTTTATATATTATTATTCAAAAGTCTGATTTATAAAGATGATTATAAAGTCTTTAAATTGTTGTTAAAATCAATAAATTTTCTATTCAAAAGTTTAAAGGCACCGAACATCTTATTTTGTCAGTCTAATTATTTCTGGCTTCTTTGGTCTTAGAGTTCGATTTTAAGCTGTTTGTCTTTTGATGTCATAAGTACATGGATTATATGAATATATATATGAATCTTAAGTTTTGTTTAATGACAGCCTTTGCTATTTTTTGTTTGTAGCTCGTTGTAACTCTTCGACCCCACCTGAAAAAGTTGAAGTTTTTGTAGATGATAAGCCAGTGCTTGTTGAACCTGGTACCACAATTCTGCAGGTTTGTTTTAAAATATTGCTTTCATTTTTCCAAAATTGACAGTCAAAGAATATGAGTTAAATATTATTAATTTAAAGTAAAAATGCATGAAGACAATCCTACACAAATTTGATCTCCATGTGACAGGGGTTTATATATTAGTTACTACACATTATGTACATTGTTTTATCTGGAGTCTTGTTTTTTTCCCAGGCATGTGCTGAGGGTGGAGTTGAAATTCCAAGATTCTGTTACCATGAACGTTTGTCTATAGCTGGAAACTGTAGGATGTGTTTGGTGGAGGTTGAAAGATCCCCAAAGGTTAGTTTAAATATCTGATTAGGTCCAAAGTACAGGAAGTTGTAACCTAGCAATTATATTGGTTATTGAGGTCGTAGACCATTTGTTTTTACTTAATGATGGAGAATTTAAAGCTGGCTGAAAATGTAATTGTCATTTTTAAGCAAAGTTTATGTTAACGTAAATTATTTTTCATTGGTTTAATTTAAAACAATAAATGTACCTCCATATTTAATCAGTTAATATTAATAAAATAAACAAGCATTAGCAGCTGTTCTACTTAGAATTCATTTGTTTTCGTAATTGAATATTGATAAAAATTTATTATTCTTGACTGTAAAGTGATAGATCATTTTTTATGTATTATTTTAGCCTGTTGCATCTTGTGCTATGCCAGTCATGAAGGGAATGAAGATTAAAACAGATTCTCCCTTGACTAAAAAGGCTAGGTTTGTAGATTACTCCAGTATTTAGTACAATTTCAGTTCTTTTTTACTGTTTGCGGAAAAGCTATCAGGTCCCTTTGATGGGGGAAAATTTGTGTTGTGAAACACTTAATTTGGGGATTTTCTCAATGATGGGGAATTTTTTCCTGTGGGGGGAAATATATACTTTTTACTTGGGGAACGGGGGAGAATACTGGTCCCAAAAATGACATAAAAAGCCTAAATCTATAAATATCCAATATCTTCTTTTGACTATTGCAAGTTAATATGTTGTATAAAACATGTCAGAGATACAGTTTAAACAGTTTTGGAGATATATTGAGTTAAAATTTGATATTTTTGATTGGATTTCAATAATAAGGCAATAATTAGAATATCAAATAGGTCATTGGTTAAAAGGTCATCATGGTTTTGAAAATATTGTCTTTAAGAGTAAGACTTCAAATTTATGGACCGATTACTTTTACAGAGAAGGTGTTATGGAATTCCTGTTGATGAATCATCCCCTGGATTGTCCTATCTGTGATCAGGGGGGAGAATGTGACTTACAAGATCAGTCAATGACCTTTGGTAGTGATAAAAGTAGATTTACTGATATAGATTATGAAGGAAAGAGGTAACTTGTTTGATTTTTTGTTGACTCAGTCCAGTTTTTGTTTGTTTGTTTGTTGAGTTTTATGCCCCATTTCAACAGTCAGAGTCATATGAGGCGGACAGTTCACTCAAACGTCGTTCCTGGGAAGAACCAGTATTAGACTTCATCCGCCGTAAGCAACTGTCTACTTTCTCACATAAAGAGACATGGTCGCTAGCTGGGCTCTAATCAATGACTTTCTTGAAGTCAGCAATCTTAACCTCTCGACCATGGAGACAGTCCGTCCAGTTTAAGAGTTAAGACATTGGAGATAGATTATGGTGAAGAGTAAATTAGCAGGAATTATGATCATTATTTTTTTAGACCAAAATTTCTATTCTTAGTAAAATTAACCTAGATTAGAAGTGTTACATTACAATGCATACCTTATTTCAAATGGTAAAATACATTAAATGAAAACTTTATTCAATGTTTAATTGTTATTTATTTATTGTTTACAGAGCTGTTGAAGATAAGAATGTTGGTCCATTAATTAAGACAATAATGACGAGATGCATCCACTGTACAAGATGTATTAGGTAAGAGAAATAATGTGGACAAGTCAAGTCCAATACTGTCTGACCTGAAATAGCGAGGCACTTGACTCAGTTTGGTGATTTTTCTATTTTAAATAAATTGAGATAATCATGTGTTGGTAAAGTAATATTATTATATATAAATTTTTCATCTTATTCGAATTAAGAAGAGAATACTTTTTACTTATCATTTATGTCTTGACTCTTTTTGTTTTCAGATTTGCTAGTGAAGTTGCTGGTGTTGATGATCTTGGTACAACTGGTAGAGGTAGTGACATGCAAGTTGGAACATATGTGGAAAAGATGTTCAAGTCTGAGCTGTCTGGAAATGTTATTGATCTTTGTCCAGTGGGTGCATTGACATCCAAACCTTATGCTTTTACTACAAGACCATGGGAAACAAGGTGGGTTATGTAAACATTTCCCATTTTATTATTTATAACTAATTGTGTTATTATTGCTGTTTTCTTAGTAGTTAGCAGACTTGCATATATTTATGATCTTTATTTAATATTAATAACTAGTAGGAATAGGAATTCAGCAAAATAGAAAAATTGCTAGTATGCATATTTTCTCTGAAAAATGGTAAAATATCAATTTTCTGTTTAGAAATATTATATAGGGGTAAAGTGTTCCATGGCCTTAATCATTGCCTGTTGTGTTTTCAGGAAAGTAGAATCCATTGATGTCATGGATGCTTTAGGAAGTAATATTGTGGTTTCCATGAGAACAAATGAAGTAATGAGAATTTTACCAAGAATGAATGAGGTAAATTTATATAAAATAAAAAATGCTTGTATACTCTGTTAAGTTGGATTGAATGGCTTTATTTAATCTTAACAATTGCTTTCCATTAGATAACTTTAGTTTTTGACACATTGCTGCCAAACTTGGTATATAGCAAGGTTGTATTGAGACATTGATTAGAAATTGCAAGCTGTCTGTGCAAGGTTGAGTAGCTTCTAACATTTTGTCTATGGCTTTGACACAATTGTTACCTTTGATCATTCCCAGTGTCACCAGTGTCACCAAACCTTGATTTGACATTGACAAGGTTTTGACTTATATTTTATATAAATGGGCCATTTCTTGGTTAGATTTTACTGTTTCATCTAGCACTAACATTGCTAACTAGAATGCTTTGATACTAATACAGTTGTTGCCTTTGACTCCCATATCACCCAACCTCAATTTGACCTTGACTGGACTCAGACTTATAATGACTAGGTTGTACCAAATATTTTATAAGTACATAAAATTATGTGTTTATTGAAGGCAGATTCTTGTTTATCTTTTGCATTTGTTTACAATATGAATGTCCTTATATGCTTTGTTTATGCCTATCACCTTCATTGAAGAAAATCAAAATTGCTTGCACTTCATTTATATTTTACAGGAAATCAACGAAGAATGGATATCAGATGCTACAAGATTTGCTTATGATGGGTTAAAACGTCAGAGGTTGACTACACCTTTTGTCAAAAATGCAAGTGGAAGTTTAGAACAGTCCGATTGGGAGACAGCTCTTGTTAGTGTTGCCCAGAAGGTGAGCTATATTTTTAACCTTAACTAGTCCAATTCAGTAAGGCAAGCTTCATAATCTTAAGAGGTAGAACATCAGACCATCATCCAGATCATCCAAGACTGGTTTTACAAATATGATCACTGAAGTAGGTGTTGTATTTAAATTGTATTATAAGAAACTGATTGGTGGCTATTTCAGTTATACAGATTAAGCAGCAGTTACAGTTTGTATATTAGTTGGCTTGGCTTATCAGCATGTACATCATTGTGATGGCATGACTGATAAAGAGTTAAATACACTACAATAGGCATCACATTATGTGTAATTACCTTTAATGCAGTCTTTGAAAGTGATGATTATATGTCATAAATACTTGCTTTGGGTAAACAAAATTCAGAGTGTAATTTCAGTTGACATTTTTTATTTGAATACATTACAGATTGTACAGACACCTGGTGATAAGATCGCAGCTGTAGCTGGTGGTCTTGTTGATGCTGAGTCTCTCATTGCGTTGAAAGATTATCTCAACAGACTTGGCAGTGAGTCTTTGTGCACTGAAGAAATATTTCCCATGGATGGTGCAGGGTATGTTAATAGCTAGGGTTTGCCATATAATATCAAAATCACTGAGCAATAATTGTTGCCACAAGTCTCTCTGTATACATGTATTAACTAACATAAATTTGTATTTGTTTAGTATGAACTGATGCAGGATATACAAGTATACATAATTTGGCATGTCTGACTGGCCCGCTTGTATGTTCTTACTATTTTAAGACTACCGTAATTGAGCCTAGACTGACATATTATAGCACGTTTTTTCTTTATTTCAGAACTGATCTGCGTTCCAACTATTTACTAAACACTAAGATACAAGGTATTGAAGAGGCTGATTTGATATTGTTAGTTGGTACTAACCCTAGATTTGAAGCTCCACTTTTCAATGCAAGAATCAGAAAGAGGTATATCACTATAGTCAGATAATGATCTCATTAGTGTCATTAATGATAAATAATCAGTTATTCCTTGTCAATTAATGATTGGTAGTATATATATAAAGAGTAGCTCAAGAAAGTAAGCATTTACGAAACAGGCTTTTCTGACAAAGATTTGAAATTAAATTTGATATTTTGAGGTGATACACAATACATGCAGACAGAATGGGCTAGAACTCAGAACTTCTCATACAGACCTGAGTCACGGGTGATCTTATTCTCAATCAGATTGCTAATGAACTGATATTTTCTGAATTTTATTCCTTTCTTTACTCATAGTTTGTATGTTGTGTCAAACAGTATTCATATTTACAACATATTACATTACAGCTGGATCAATAATGATTTAACAGTAGCCATGGTTGGTGGCCAGGTGGATCTTACTTACGACTATGAGCATCTTGGGGACTCTGCATCCATCCTAAATGATATAGCGTCTGGAAAACACCCATTTTCAAAGGTATTCAAATGGATCATAGCTTTTTAGCATATCATATGGCTTCCTACTCTAATGGATTTAAGACATATCTTTAATTCAATTAATTACATTATGGTTGTTACCGTTGATATCCTCTTTTAAACATCTGATGGTCTGTGTTGACATTAAGGGTGCCGACATGGCAGTATTTTAAAGATGCGTAACTAATATTAGTCTTAATTTTTATCCTTTGTAATATAATCACATATTTGATAAAATTTTCACATGAATGTTATGTAATCTTGTCTTGGCAAACATCAATTGAACATATAATTTTTTATAGTCAAGCAAAGCTTTGGTATGCCATCATTTATGATGTATGCAAATGTTTTACAAATGAACAATGAAATACATTGGTTTTATTTGTGAAATGTTCATATTTGAATTATAATTTATTTCCACAGACTTTGGCTAATGCTAAGAATCCAATGGTGGTGGTTGGAAGTGCAGGCTTGCAGCGTGGAGATGGAAAATCTATACATAAGGCTGTGTCAACTATCGCTCAGAATGCTAGAGTACAGTCAGGTTGTGGGGAAGATTGGAAAGTTCTCAATGTTTTACATAGGGTCAGTATTTTAATGAAATACATTGTGTTACTGAACACATGAATTATTGATTTACTAAAACATTATTTATGGATAAATAATTCATAAACAGACTATTATTAGCTATTACCAGTCACTTGCTGACTTGCAAATCATATATCTTCTTGAGAGGATATGGTTTCACTTGCGACAAATGCAGACAAAGCTTTTCACTTAAAAAAGATATAGTATTTGTGTTGGAAACATTTTGGAAAGGCTTTAGCTGAATTAAAACATTCCTTCTGTGTGATGAGAATAACTTAGGTAACTGTCAATAAATCTAAATAACAGTTTTGCCTTTTGATGTCCCCCCAATGGTCTTGCTAAATGATTTAAATCAGGTAACATAAGAACCACGGGAGTCTCACCAAATTGAAAATTTGGCAGCCACTGTCTTGTTTTATGATAGATAAATAAATCTTTATTTTTTATTTATGCCGATGGCACATCATCATAATAAATATATTTACATACATGCTATTATACGTGGACAGTAAATGAGTAACATTAACAAACAATCCCTGATTCTCGCACACACACCTACACACATGCATACCCCATCACCCTTAAAACATCAAATAGCATACAAGAGTAAATAAATACATGTCTTGTTTTATGGTTGCATCTTATGTTGTCATAAGTATATAAATACTTGTTAATAGCTTTATAATATATATGATAATTATACTCTTGATATGACTATTATGGTTTCAGTTTTACATGAATTATTTTGAAATATTTACAGGTAGCCAGTCAAGTTGCTGCATTAGATCTTGGTTATAAAGCTGGTGTTGATGTGATTAGAAATAATCCACCTCAGATCTTGTTCTTACTTGGAGCAGATGAAGGTGCTATCACAAAGGAAGATATTCCTGCTGATTGTTTCATTGTTTATCAAGGTAATTTCAAGACATTTTATTTCGATTTTTTTTATCCTCAGGCTATAGTTTATGGACCAAAATTATTTGATACTTTTGATTTACAAGATGTAATACTGATTGTGATTTTTTAACTGTACATAACTCTCTCCTGTAAACTAAAATTTCTATGCTTTGTTATTGTCATTAATACTTTCAGTCTACATGTTTTTGTGTAAGAAATTTGTTTTTGCTACTACTATAAAGAAATGATACACCTTTGGTTTACTGGGTAAAAACAAACATAAACATACATATGTACAGTTCTGTGTATACAATGCAACAGAATTGAATTAATGTTGAATGTAATTACTGTAATATTAGTACTTAATGAATAGTATCTTACTTGATTATGATATAAAAATAATATATAGGTCATCATGGAGACAGAGGTGCTGCTATGGCAGATGTCATCTTACCTGGAGCTGCATACACAGAAAAAGATGCAACATACGTTAACACTGAGGGTAGAGCTCAACAGACTAAAGTAGCTGTTACACCTCCAATGCTGGCTAGAGAGGACTGGAAAGTCATCAGAGCTCTTTCTGAGGTAACAGTTTTGTTCATGACTATAGTAAATATTTCAATACTAATAAAGTTAGAAGAAACATAAGACAGAACTCATTAATTACTTCATAGCTAGTATATATGAGTTGTCTATCAGTTTGCTCTTGGAGCTCATTATAGAAGTTAACAGGCACAGGAAACTTTTCCTTGTGGTGGTACATTAATACCTGGAATGCAACAGCTATTTCACCAACCTTCATTGTTGTTGCGGTAAATCTTCTTTTTTATCCATGAAAACTTGCTGTTAGATTAGGACATGATGAATTTTTTGAATTCCAAAGAAATATGTTTCTTTGCTACAATTTCACACAAGATACATGTATAATATCAGCAATATATCACGTTCCATTTTCTCTTATACATTATGGTAGTAACCTCAGATTACTGGTAAATGCAGAGCTATATACATTGTTATTCTGAAATGCCTTAACAGATATCCCTTTATTTTAGATATCTGGCAATTCTTTGCCTTATGACAAGACACAAGAAGTTCGAGACAGATTATATGAAGTATCACCCAATCTTGTCCAATATGGATCAGCTGAAGATGCTAATTATTTTAAACAAGCACAGGAATTGGCTCAGGTAATGTAATGTTCAGGTATTTGAAATGAAAATTATATCATTACTTACCTATATATATATGTTGAATTTTAATTTATTGTTGCCGACGTCCTTTTCTTGTTCAAATTATATGCAGCTCTATTATCCTATATGTTCTTAAAATGAATTGATCTTTTTTCCAGAGTATTTCTGGCAGTTTACAGGAGAAACCCCTCTCTCCTCCAATGTTGAACCTGAAAGATTTTTACATGACTAATTCAATCGGCCGAGCTTCTCAAACAATGGCCAAATGTGTAAAAGCTGTAAAAGAGATGGATTAAATATACAGAAGAGTGAAGAACTTATTGTACAAAGTGATATTTTTCTTTTTGAAACAATGCGAGACAGTATTTTCTGTTCATAAGTTACTGAACAGTATTTCATGGGATTAAATTGAGAATAGATATGGCATCATTTAGTTCTGTTTGAACAGATGAGTTATTTTACCAAGTGTGTGCAGACCTTTGTATTATCTTAGTCCAAATTAATGAATCTGTTGTAATTGATATATTGAAAAAACTGTTGTTGGAAGTGTTTAATATTTATTAAAGATAATGCAAAGAAACATTATTTGTTGTTTTATAATCTGTGTCAATATTAATTTCAAGCATTTATTCAACCAATGAGCCTGAAGTTGTCACCATTGCTTTATAACAAATTATTGTTTTACTGCATCATGCATTTTTACTTCTCTTCATTTTTACACACAGCATAACCTATCATTTACTTGTGGGTGAAAATTATCATCATTGCTATTAAATATTTCAAACAAGAAATAGCTTTGCTGACATTAATAATATGATGTTTGAATATATGTGCATTTTGTACAAACCAATATGTACCTTGACGTATAGTTTCTACAAACCAGTGTACACACATACTTTGATGATAAGTTACTGGGATGATGTGGTAGAATTGCCACTGTTATTGCTAATATAGTCCATAATTTCATCATTAATTTGGACAGATTTCAATTAAGGTGCTGGTACGTGGTGTAAGTAAAAGGTAGAGATTACCTGCACACAGATACTTTCTCTTTCACAGCATAATCTGAAAATCACATTGAAACAGTTCATAGGTCAGGGGAGATAACTTCCAATTGCTTTAGCAGTTATGTCCCAATATATCACAGGTGAAATGCAGTGCTATTGTTATTAAATTAATGTGTAAAAGAATGTCTCTCATGCCAATCTTTTGTGAAGAACTACAGCAGTTACTTATCTCCTGTTAGTAGAGGCATGCATTTAAAATGTTTAGCAAACATTACACAAATTTCATCTGCCCCACAATGCATTCCAACTTCTAATGAGTCCCCATTTCTTTTTATTAATCCTACAGTAATTACTTAATCCTCTACTTCATCAACACATCAAGTTGTACCTTCATCTCTTCCACTTTTTTCTCTCAAGACTTGGCATCAGTTCTTCAACTGCCCAAAAAGCAATTTTACTGATTGGTTTCTTCTTATTTTATAAGACATTGCTGGACTCTGCCCATGATAATTATATAATGTGCTGATTCATTATACCTTTGTGTTCCAACAGACTGAGATTGATAGATCTGGGGCACATTGTTTTTGGTGTCTGTCTGTTTACCAAACTTTAACATTGCCTATAAAATCAAAACACTTCCACCTACAATCATCCAACTTCATACATTCGTTCCTCATGACAACATCTACAGGACCTGTGCATTTTCAGGCCAGTATGTCAAGCTTTTTTTAAACACATCTTGTTCTATTTATGATTCCTTTTAAAATCCTAAAATAACCCAAGATTACCTAACAAGCAACCACTAGGTGTGTTCAGAGTAGATTGCAAATATGTCAATAATTATTAGTGTTTGTTTCAAACTTGAAATGGTTGTAAGACCTTACAAACTGATGTGCTTGCGACCAGTGCATACTGGTTTTGAATTAAAAATGGATGGTGGGATACCATTAGAACTACATGCAGCAGATAATTTTTTATCATGACACCTATACAGGTCACAATTCTTTGGCTCATTCTGCTACATCAGTATACATTTTTTTATCAACTACATTAAACTGAACACGATAGCAATTGGTATACTTGATACTTACCTGTATAGTTATCAGAAGATTTCATCCTGTATTTCTTGAGAAGTTTCACCAAAATTACTTAAGCAATGATACACTTTACTGCCTATGTACAAGTAAATCTGGTCTGCAATTATAACATCTTTTGTAACAGTATATGGGTCAGATGATAAATGCTCTTGCATTCTGGTAGAAGCATAGTTCCTTTTTTAGTACTTTATATTATTCCTGCTTATGTCTGCCGAGGCTATTACCAATTCACAATGATAGGGTTGGTAATGCTCATTAACTCAGATTAGCTGTGCACTGAATGAAGCTGATGCAGACAAGTATTACTCTGTGGTTGGTGGCTTTACACCTGTTTGTCAAAAAAACAACCATCATGGCAGTTTTGAAATGGATAAAACAATTTTCTCCATACCTTGCCATACCCAAGTATATAACATAATAATGTTTTATTTTGACCACTGGGTTAAATTAAATGTTTTAATTTGAGTTATGTTTTGTCAACTTGGTTAAATTTGACCAGAAATTATTTCTAGCCCAAAATGTCTAATACTGGTTAAGAAGCTGTCAATTAAGATCCTCAGTTTGTCTATTTAATCTTCTGAATTGTTGAGGTTATTGTTGTTTGGTACAACAGGGACATCTTGCTTCTAATCAACTTCTTAACCCAATTTAACCAATAGTTCGATTTCACCAATGTTTATACAATTGGGTGATGGTGTGTAATATTGGTAGATCAGGTTATCAGAAATATTTTAGCTATGATGGTGCTTTCTTCACATGATAAGTCATGTTACTTTTTGTAGGTAAAAGAAAAAAAGTTAAATTCCAACAATTTAACTCAGTTTTTTTAAACAGTTAAAAGTATTATGTTGGCATAAGCTAAATGTCAAACATGTGGTTCAGAGGTCAGTTTGTTTTCTTTCTAGTCTAATCTGTACTAGTTGATCCATCCAGATTTGGTATGTCAGGTCTTATTCAATCAGAGTACCTCTAGGAACTGCTTTAGAAAATTCCAAACCCAAATACTTTTTCTGCTGTTCGACTCTTATCTAGAGTTATGCACCATTGATAAGAAAATATCATTCCTTCACATGCATAGCAACAGTTCTTCAGCAATGTTGATCAAGGTTTAAGACTTTCAGTATTAATGAGGTTAGATTATTTGAATCTTGAGTTTCTTGGTCATACATCCTGAACTATTTTGAATATTAGTTTTACTTCTTTAACTTGCTAAAACCTACATGCAGTCATTATGCTTACAAACTCTTTATAAACATGGTAAAGATTATTTCATGCAGTGCTGATAACTTTCATGCAAAATTAGTGCATGCCAACACTTCTGCCATGTATATCATTGTGTACCTAGCAGAATAGCTGTGGAGGCAAGGGACGCCACACCCTTTCAGTCTGCTAATATATGAAGTTTGCTTTCAAGTTGAAGTTTTAATTAATTCAAAAGACTGCCATAGCCTTAAAATCACTTTGTTGAACATCATAGTTCTTTGTTTGCTATTACACAATATATAAGGCATTCCAGTGTTTAAACATTTCTGCATAACACATGCACATGGAGTAACTAAAATTTTACTTTGTTGTAGTGATAAAAACATAAATCAATATGACAGATAATTAACATTTTCCTACATTTAATCTGTTATACTTGAAGTGACATAAACGATTGTCAGATGATGCTTTAATATAACAAATAAGCAGAAACATGAAAAGTAAAATGTGGTTTTGAAACGAAAACATTTAATTCCTTTGTAGTCATGAAATAGAATCTTTTAATAATTTTCTGAATAAATAAAATTGCATAACTATAAATTCCAATTAAACATGCAGTTCATCAGATTTGCAGTACAATTGCTTATATATTAGTCAGTACAAACATGTTTATTTTATGTCACAGAGAGCTGCAACACCTCGCAGAATCCAGTGGTCAGGGCTCTGGGCTGTTTTTAGGACTATGAAAGAGATGTATGTCAGGTCAGTCCGATGTGGCTTTTTATACACTGGACATTGATACAACCTTGGATCTTTCGGTGCTGTCGAGTTGATGGCATACATATGAACAACTGGCATTAATGTGAACAACACTTTTGGTTGTGATTCAGAAAGGCGACAATTCCTTTTATCCCAACTTGCACCATCTAAATAAAGTCCATAGATGTACACTCCCTCCTAGAATAAAACAAATACTTCATCAGTAACAAAAAATTCATACAAGTTACATCTGGCTTAATTTCATAATCTTATCACTGAGAAGTCAAGACGAATTATTTGTAAAAGCAAATCATTACTAGCCAGAGTCAGCTAGGTTTTTTCTCGAGAATATCATCAAGGCATACTTTGAGTAAAATTTAGATAGTAGACACCACATCAAATTTTATGACTGAAATTCAGCAATGATATCACAAGACTTCAGCCACAAACTCATATACAAATATTTACTAATATGTTCACTAATTAATAATATTATGGTTCATACAGCAGGTGGTCCAGTGATATCTTCTTTAATTTGTTTCAGAACATCATTGTGGAGTGTAACAGAATCTAGAGCCCAGCCCTTATGCGCTCGGGTCACTTCTTGTCTCATTGCAGTAAGGAAACCTGTTCAGTGTTCAAAGTACAGCATGAAAAAGGATAACACTGAATTAAGTGATTTTTTTATTGATCTTTAAAATAATGGCATGTTTCACAACTTGGCCTCAAAAAAACAGGTGACTTAGTCAACAATATTAGACTTGGTAATAAGAAAACAAGAGTGCTGCTAGCGGAGCCAACACTCGTCTGTTCACTGCCTTAGTGAGATGTATCAGCTACATTAAAGTTTTTGTGCTTTGAAAACAGCAAGCTAAAACAGCAAGATTACATACCTGCAGGGTAAAAAATTTAAACAAAATAATATACTTGTCACATCATAAAGTGTTTCATAATATCAGTTAAATCAATAAATGACTTATAAAGCAAAATTTCAAGTGACATTTTAACCCGCTTTATAGTTTACTAGTATACCTTGAGGATTAAATAACCCTGTCATCCAGAATACATCAGGTCTGCCTTGGAATACCCATCTACTGAATTGTTCATTTCTCTCCAGTAATTCTGTATACCAGAAACCTAGTGTTGAGGACTGCCATGATACCTTACGCCACAGACTTGGCACCTTAGCATCAAACATATTGTCCAAAGCATCTCTGAGATTCTGAAGTAGAAATCTCCAAGTTTTATTGTTTATACTGTTAACACTTTATTTCATTTTATAACAGTCCTCACTGTATTAAGGTTCAAAGAAGTAAGATATTGAATGTTTTAAAGCTAGATTTGACTACAAATTAAGGAGTAATTGAATTATTTACAGCAAAAATTGTACTTCGATTTGTCTACAGATACCTAAAATGGTTTATTTATGCCAAACTTTCACTCATCAGTCTTTAGAATAAACTTTACCTCAGACATAATAATAGTTCCTTCAATGGCAAGTTTAAGATCACTGAGTGTAACTCTGACAATTGTTATAACTCTCTGCATTCTATCAATTTCCTGTTTCAGGAAAATATTTAATGGATGAAATTGACCCATCTTCTTCAGTCTTTCTTTCACCTGAATTTTCAAATAAAACTTATAACACTAAGTCTACATAAATGATGCATATAGTCAATTCTTTAGTGATCAATTGGATATCAGTCCCAACAATGGTTCAGTCATATTCACTCTCAGACAGCTTTCTATTTTTATAGTTAAAAGCAACACAGGGCATAATTGAGCATCAAATGCAGTATGTATTGCAGAAAATACAAAATTTGAATTACACAGCAACATTTAACTTAGAGCACCAAACAATCTTTAGATGTCATTAATAAAAAAAAAAAAAAAAACATTTTAAGATTTAATATCTGTACTTGAAATTCTCAGTTATCTTTATTGGCCCTTTGTATATGTTACCTCATGTGGGATGTAATCCTGTGGTAATTTTTCCAACATATCTTCAGCCATTTTAAATACCACAGATTCTCTTGTCTCACCAGCACCACCACCGCCTTCTTTAGGTTGTATGCTCATAATAGTATCCAAAATGCTTGCTGCCATGTTAGTCTGATATCTAAAGGATAATGACAATCAAGATGAACAAGATGCTGATGTAATATTACATAATGCCAAGTTTTATTTGATGAGTTTTCATACAATTCACAATTGAATAAGATAAAGTGATTGGACTAAAAACTATTCAGGTTTTAGTGTGAATAAAGTGAACATGCATGCAGTCATGAAGTTACCGACAGATGGTAATTTAGTAAACTGCAATTTTCAGAAATCAATCCATGCAAAAACTACTGATTCTGACGTCCTGTTAGATGAACAATGATCCAGACTGGTAAAATTTTGCTTAATTGCAGTAATTCTGTAATTGCCATCCAATCATAAACAGTTTTTAACAGACTTGAGATACGGAGGAGAATAATCTTAAAACTTGTCTTACGTAATGTCGGCATTTGGATGCAAGCCAAATGCTTCAGGAGAATCAACAAGAGGCATATTTTCAATATTATTCATGAATTGATCATATGTCTTCACTTTAGGAATTTTATAACCTGTGTAAAACTGGAAATTGTCAGCAAACATGAAATCGCCAAACCACACCTGGAAATGAATGATTCAACAAACATTTATAGCTACCTAACATTTTCTTACCGTTCTATGATAAATAATGCAAATTTACCATAATTCTTCGAAAAACTGAAACATTTTTTTCTGTAACATTGTTCCCATTTTAGAGCAAACAGATCTTTAAAGCTTATTTTTTTGACAAGAAATTATCTACACTCTCAACTTGAAAGTATTTACAGAATTCTTGCATACAGAACACATTATCAGGCCTGCTTTAGTATCCACCTCAGACTTTGTGACAGTCATGAGATTCTGCAGATGTTAATGTGAGAAAAAAAGGACTATAAATTAATGTATCTGATAAAAATATGACTTACTCTTGCAAAAGTGTTAAGGAGTCGTTTGTCATAGTCGTCAGTAACTCTGCCGCCATATTGTACTTCACCTAACATATATCGTACTGTTACCCAGGATACACCCTGCCAGACAAAGTAAAAGATACTCTTAAGATAACAAGGACCTCTATGTTCTAAAGGTCTAATTTTCAAGACTAACCATTTTATGATTTTTATACAGTAGCTGTTACTTATCAAAAATATTGCAGTAAGAACCTATAGGAGTGTATCATTGCAGAGCAACACATTTATCACAAAATATTTTTGAATATATACAATAACGATAATACCATACCTTCTTTAAATCAATATCATCTAAATGATTTTGACAGAATTGAACACTAGCTTGCCAATCTGAAGAATTGAACTCATATGGAATATTCCAACCTAGAGGCCCAAACTTTCTTCTCTCCTAAAAAACAGATTGATATTATTTTTAAATAAACTAGAATAATATACCAAAGAGAAAGCATTTGGAATAATGGAAATTCTGAAAGGAAAACTATGTATGTGAATATATTTAGAAAACTAGACTGTAATGCAACCATTAATGTTTTCCATAATTTGATACACAAAATAAGAATTTTATGCAACTGGTTATTGTCCTATCCATAAACAAGGTTACAGAAGTTACTCTAAAATCTTAAATACAAAGACTACATTTAAGAGGTGTTTCAAATCATTTAGATATCAAGAAAACCTGACACTTTCATACATCAGCAACCTCAGACAACATAACAGGTTTATGAAATCCACAAAGAAATGTTGATATTTTCTGAAAATAATTCAAGCCTGTGGCACTAAGCACTACATAAATATTAATAATACAAAACTATATTGAGGTGAGTATTATCAGATTGCAAATCATAATTAAACTGATCAGAGGTTAGCATGATTGTAGTGACAGAGTTAGGCAAATGTGTCTTATATACTGATATGACAGGTAAAAATTCAGTAGGAAAGGTGAAGAAATTTGAAGTCATGTATTGAAAAAGAAGGAAAGCTTTTTTTCAGTTAATTTAATGTACTCTCCACTACCGAAGAAATAGTGTTAGACTATGATTACAACAAAAGCATTATTGTAATACATGCAGCTACTTACATCGCTAATACAGCTGAAAATTCAGAAATAAAAGCATTATAAAATGTATTCAAATTTTCATAAAAATAACACTTCCATATATGTGTGCAAATATATCCAGTTGATCACTTTCTCCATCATATAACAGCAATGCTGTTCCTTTAATTGACTACTTTTGTTGAATAAAACAATAGCAACAACCTCCTGACAACAGATTTGTTTTTTTCCAGTAACTAATCAGAAAAGATATTATCAATTTACAGACTGGAATAAACAAAGAGTATCTTAAATAAATTTGTAAAGGCAACTTTATGATATAATATTAAACAGGAATACTTTATGTACTAAAAAAATCCAGTAAACCAAACTGTAACTTTATAACTGATATAACTGGTTAACCTGTTTTAAAGAGCATACCTGAACAACAGTATGAAGGAATGAGACACCATAAAGAACAGGCTTCCATTGTGGCATACTGCAAACATCAAGATAATCTTGACTGATGCCAGCATATGTTCTCTTCAGACCAGCTTTAATACCTTGCGGTGGCTCATTTGTGAATTTAATTGATGTCTGAAAAACAAAATATAACTTGTATAACATACAAGTTTTTAACAATGATACTTAAAATAACTCAAAAGGACGGCACTAATATCAACAGGTAGGTATAGAGGTATATGATATTGTTTCATGGCCATTTTACAATAAATAATTTTAACTCAATCTCTTGCCAGCAGATAAGTAGAAAATACTTCATTATCACAAAGAACTATAAATAAACAAATGTATGAAAAAAGCCATTCAATAGCATTTAGTTGTTATGTAATCATTCACAAAAACTAAAATTAACTTTAATGAATGTTTAAAATATTTTCTTAGAATTAGAACTGAAATAACAAAGCAGCTAATAATATGATATCATTTTACCTGTAAAAGACTAATTGGGAAATGATTGTGAGGTTCAGTTGTAATCCAAACTCTGAATTCTTCATGTATTTGCTGTGTTTCCAACAAAGTATCCAGCAACTCATCCATAAAGTTTAATCCCAGATGGCAATTTTGTAACAAAGCCCAACCTCCCTGCAAAACATTATCAGAATTTCCAACATAGAAAATTTGAAGTTAAGTTTTATTTCATTAACATCCTGGTATTCAAGAGCATTTTTCCTTAAAAAGGATCTGATCTTAATTGTGCAAAATGTGTCGCCCGTCCACAAGTTGAAGGGTACTACCTTTTTTTAGATTGCATGGTTCAGGTTTACTTCTAAATGCTATATGATTTACTTACAGTCTGCATGAAAGCATGAATGAGTTTCCTGGCATGAACCTCCTGACCTTGACCCATTGAAATTGCTCTGAATTCTGAAAATAAATTTTAAGCAAGTCAGTAAATCATTCAATAATCATCTAAAATAAGTAAATTCCAAGAGAAGAGCATATTCATTTTAACAACTCATTCAAAACTTGGGCTTAAATAAATAAAATATTGTTCATGGTGGTGAAGTAAGTTTGCCCAACCAAAGCAGAATTGTCTAACAATATGTGTGCATTTCTAAAGATCGAAAACGTTCCAAAAGACTGTTGATACAATCTAAACTGCATGTTAGCGATTTAAGGACAACACAAATCTACATGCAAGGCAAGACAAATTATACTTCTACGTGCAAAAAACATGTCTTTAAATGAACATTTTACCAAGCTGCTTCTTTTTACACAAGTTTTCTATCTGGTTAGTGGGATCGGATCCCATAGATAGAAAACAGATCAAAGGTGTTCTCGTGTCACTTTCTGCCCAAGTTGCTTCAAGGCTGAGTAATACTGCCTCAGCATACATTGGTCCCATGGAATCACTGATATACTTCCTAGCTTGTGGTACAGATCTGTCAGGACACCAACATCTGTAATATGACGATAAGAGGAAATTATTTATTGAATTCAAACTTGATTCTTCAAAAAATAATAAAGGAGAAACAAGTATGAACGAAATGCATTATAGCTGTTAATGCTAATATAAAAATAATTATTACAGTCAAAAGTTTTCAATGTAGTTAGAATTTGACCAATCAGAAAACTTACAAAAAAGAAAAGTACATATATTCACTCATCATTTTACACTTTTACACATTTTTCTCTTGTTTAACCAGACATAATAATTTGTTATTGTACAATACAAATCGGCACAAGTATTTGACTCATTTTGATGTGTGAAGGCACAGGATATTCATTACACACAAATAAGCATATAAGACACATATCAAAATACCTTATTAGTAGCAATTTTTTGAAGGAGTCAAGGGCAGCTGAATAGCCATCAGGCATAAGTTCTTCCTCAGGTGCATCTTTATCAAACCATGCTTTCCAACCCTTGTCATTACGAGCCACTTGGTTCAGTACTTCAGAAAACTGTCCCAGGTGACTAAGTTGTACAAGATTCAACCAGGTTATATCCGATATCCATTTAGCAGGTTTTGGAGTTACAGCATTCAAGTCTAAGGCAGCTCCGCCTAACAAAATAATGTACAAATATTGGTTTCTTTACAGACTAAATAATTATTTCATGATTTTTAAATCATAGATAATTTATGTTAAAAAATTGAGCCAACAAGTCAAGCAGAAATGTTTCATTACCTTATAAGACTTGTATTTTAATAGGCACTGACTCTATAATCCTCAGTATTTCCTGGATCTTATTTAAGACATAAGATGAATCTTAAAATCAGTAGTAGTTTTGAATTTATATCATTCCAAAGTGTACTTAAGTACATAAAACTCTCATCATAAAAACATTTCTTCTTGAATGAAGAAAAACCTACAATAATTCCAGCTATGTCATTCTATATTTTAAAGGACTTTGAAGAGTTGAAGAATCGTTCTCATTAAAAACAAAGCCAAATTTAATAATACCTAAACAAAAATATGAAGGAACTGATAATCATACCTTTTATGAAGGTCTGAAATTCGTCATGCTTTACTTTGCCTTGTTGAAGATCAATTTTCAGAGTCATCAGGAGTACAAACAAAAATTTATGTTCTTCATAAAGTCCTCTACATGTATAGCGAAAAGCTTCATAAGTCAGACAATCAATGATATTCTGAATTCTCTTCGCTGGCACAGGACTTTTATCTGACCTACAGTTGGTGCAAAACACAGCTATACAATTCAGCAATAGTAGTTTTTCAAGAATATATTTCTGTAAACCAGAGGGAATTAAAGCATGTTTAAAAGGTAAGATTATCAATAATTGTGATTGGAGTAATCATATTAAAAGTTCATTATAATATAAAATTGATGAAACTATTATTCAACAGGCAGTGTAGGTTCAGCAAACAAAGAGTTGTCTGTCTTTCTGTATGTCCCTCTTTTTACTCCCACACACATCTTTTGACAATTATGGGCAAAATTAGAGCAGAATAATTTACTTAAAACTTAATGGTGTCTTACAGAACTTACCTAGCCATTGAAATATCAAAAATACCCAGAAATTGTGTGAGAGCTGTCTGATACATTCTATTCACTATGGTCATGTCACAGATCATGAAGTATAGAATACTTCCTCTGGAGGCCACTGAAAAAGTTAACCATTCACAGTCTATGAAAAGCCACTCAGTCATGATAATCACAATATGACTGTTCACAATACCACTGATTCACAAATTGATAAAAGTTTAACTGCTTTGTACAGAGAATTTATTGAAGGTTTGTCACAAACATTATTCATATGCAATTGTATGTTCTAACTTCAAAAGACAATGTATGCAACTAACATACAGAATAAATAGGGAGTAAATTTCAGCAAAAAGAAAATGAGATACATAAAACTGGTTGGTCATTGAAGTAAGAACTCTCTAATTTGGTTTCAATCATAGTAACTATGAAAACCTTCATCATTATACAACATACAAACAATGAATATTACCTGGTCTGAATTCTTCTCGAGCTTCATTAATTTTAATCTCAGTTTCAGCGGCCACAGTAAGTTTCTCACTAACTTCAGCGGCTGTTACCTTGGTAACACCAAGTACTGTTATCAGTGATTCATCGTCAACAAGAGATCCCTGAGAATATAAAATGTTATCAATATGAGTATAAGATCGAAGCAGCAAAACCGCTTACATACTAGGGCTGTGGCAAGTATCCGAGTACTCGGGTATTCACAAATCAAATTGAAAAATCGAGAATGAATAAAATTACTAAGATTCGTGGTTCGCGATTTAGTTTTTTAAATTTAAAAGTGTATTCTTTGTTCTTAAAAATCCCTTTCACCAAATAAATATTGTCTCATCATGGACTACTTTGTTTGCCAAGATATCCAATCAGTTCTTTAAATAATGATGCTGGTAAATCAATTAACTTGAAGGTAGAACGTATAAATTTAAGCCATAGAACAATTTATATTGATTCACTTCATTTAATTTATTCCTAAAACAATTAGCTGTCGTCAGGACTGCAATTTTGAAATTTTAGATTGGTTACTTGATAACAAAAGATTCGTGATTCGATTCGTGGATCGTAAGGGTTGAATCCTGGATTGGATCGGATCGCCACTAATACCCAACGATCCACAGCCCTAATACATACAAACAACTTTAATCTTAAGAATGCAGATGTCTTCAAAATAAAGACAACACTTATGGTTACCTTGGTACTTGTTAGCTTATACAGTAAGTTGTCTTCAAGCTCTTTCATTTTACGTTTGTTTGCTGTTACATCTTCCATCAACTTCACACGTTCTGCTTCAAGTTCCTGGAGTAAAGATGAAAAGTATATAAACATGTTTAGTACATATTTTGTATATGACAAATGGCATCCCTATGTGATTTCTTAGTTGAAATATATTCATATTGTCATACAATATTCTAATATTTCTTAGAAAATTAAACTTATATGAACACTTACATATCAGTTATTTTCATTTATTGTTGTATTTTGTCTTTGACTGGGAATTTTTCAGTTTATTTTTTTAAATATTTCGGTTTATAAAACAGATTTCTTACGGTAATTGAACATAAAAAATTATACAAGTGGTTATTATGTTTACATTTTTCTCAGTTAAAATGACTCTTCCTAGCAGCTGATCCTCCAATCCTTTCATGGTTACAGTGAAGTCTATGATAGATGTTCTTGCACTGACCTATAAGAAACAAAAACCGAGAAACAAAAACCGTCAATAATTAAGTTCATGGCTTGTCATTACACTAACGAAAAGTACAGCAAAATTTACAAGGATTTTTTTCAAGAGTATTACGATTCTTTTCATCAAAAAATAGGTAATTTCCTTTTGTTTGAATGATTCAGAAAAAAATACAGACTAAAATAGCTTGACACTAACCTCAGGAGTATAAGCTGGATTTGCTAATTTTGTTGTTATATAAAGGTAAAAACCACCCATTACATCACACTCTTTGTCTCCTACTTTCACCTGTAAATATAAATAAAAAAAAAATTCAAAATAAATTTCATGATCAGGACATAGCTTTTTCCATCCATAAAATAAGGTATTTTCTTCAATATTTAATTATGCCTTCCTAGTCATGAAGTTCAGTCACGCCAAACGTTAGTAAGAGATTTAAATTTAATTGATAACTGAAATGACAAATTTTAATAGACAAATTTGAGATAAAAAGAATTCCTAGAAGAAAGTACATACAAAATATCACACCTTCCTCAAATACTATCAGTTCCAAAACCAACCCAAAACACACAGAAACATAGAAGATGTGCGGGGGGCACTATAAGATTTGTAAATTTTGAGTATTAACCTTGTAAGTTGATCCAGATTTTATGAAGTTCTTCTCAAGTACATTATCTAAGGCTGGATCTAATTCTTCTTCAACATCCTCAATAAGAAGTGGTCGACCTAGTGATAATGCATCTTCTAGATGTGTCCTGAAGTACTTATGGTTCAGTGAAGTGGCCTGACAAGACAAATAAACCCCAAAATATACTTTATCATATGTATTTGGAAGGGAACACTGTATTGTGTGTTTACATACCGTAACACTACAATGTTGACAAACAGTGTTTCTGCCAGCCAGGATTTTCGGGGGGTCATCCTGGTCCATAATCAGGGGGTCATCAGCAGTTTTGATGGGGTCATAATGTAATGTTATAAAACAAAGACATATAGACAATAATGGTTGAAACTATTTATTTACTAGTCTTGTTTTCTATCAACCAAGCCTAACACATTTAGGAATGAAGTTTTAGACATGATTGTTCAGCCTAAACATCTTCATTAAAATCTTTACTTGTTCCACACTGTGGCGTTTTGACAGGCTTGGAAGAATGCAGTCTCCTCTGTTTTTTCCATGTACTAACTGCATTTACAGTCAAATTCTGCCAAAGGTGGACCAAGTGACATGTATTGCATAAAAAAATGAAGTTATTACGACACTTGGTCATAAGTGGTCGTAAAATGAACTAGCAAAGTCTATTTTTCACTTGCGTTTTGCCAAAGGTGGACCAAGTGACATGTATTGCATAAAAAAATGAAGTTATTACGACACTTGGTCATAAGTGGTCGTAAAATGAACTAGCAAAGTCTATTTTTCACTTGCGTTTTGCTAGTGTTAATTTCGAGCTCTGGTTCTTACCTGTTTCGTTTTGATTCGTACGCAAAAGCAGACTTTTTTCTGCATGTGTCCATGTTACTTAGACTTAAGTTTAAAGTGCGGCATATCAAAATTTTATACTTCGCAAAGTGTACAGACTAGTACGGAATCCAAACTTTAAACACAACCACTAAAACGGAAGTGATAAATTTGTAAACATTTCGCATCTTGACGGTTTGGCAGTCCGTCGATATGTATTGAATTGGACATTCATTTACTGTTTTTTTCTCTGAAACACATTTCTCACAATAAGAATTTAGTTGCGTCACGACAGACCCATGTTTGGCTTTTAGTTGCGTCAAATGTTAATAAAGTGTGTCAAAAACGCAAGAAACACACTCTCAAAAACACTGCATAAAAATAAAATCCTTGAAATTCATTTAATGAGCTTTGAATATTACAGAATATGATTTATCAGCGACAAATGAACTTTAAGAGGGTTCAAATATACTGCATTAAAACAGTTACAATTAAAATATTTATAACAAACCTGAAGCTCTCTTTCTTTTTCTCTGTTCTTAATCCAGATCTTGCCCTGACCTTGAGGATCAATTAGCAGTGGATACCTGGTAGCTTTTGTAGTAATGATACCATTCTGGATGGACAAATCATCATTCGGTAAACCTTGAATGTTCCATTCTCCAATCTGAATATTCACACAAAATAACTCAATGATACAAGAGATCTTGTTTTACATTTCATAAAACAGCTTCGCAAGATGAAAGTGCTGTTGGATTTGCAAGTCACTGGCACTACTCTTTTTAATAAATAGATTGGCTTGAAGATGTCATGTTAGTTCAGGGCTTTTTTTCACAGGTAGGGGAAGGGGCTTTTTCCTTAAATTTGGGGAAAAATAATGCACAATTTTTGCAAAAGGGGAAGAAAAAACTTGATGTAAATTGAATTTTAGGGGAAAACTGCATGATTTTAAAGAATTTTCCTGAGGGGAAGACACCTATGAATGCCCCCTGCTATAGAAGGAAAAGAAGCCCTGTAGTTTAACATCCACAGTCCTCAATGAATCCATGACTGCATATTTCTTTAAACAGTCTACACTCCCTTTTGTTTTTATAAAGAAACCATGCCACAAGGCAGTGGTGAGTGCAACTACACAAGGCACATGTGTCATAATTTTGTGAGGTGTATGAACAACAGCATACTATTTTACAGAACTATGTAAGAATGTGTCAATGATTTGCAGTAAATATAACCCACATCAAGTCTCTACAATGTTACTTCTGTCATGCATGTATATTAAAGAGAAAAAGAACACATAATAATCACAGAATAGTTAATTTGACTTAATGACTATTGAATTAACTAAACAAGTTTTTACAATGTACAGTCTATGCAAAGACTACAAGAGCTCCAGTTCTGGCAAAGTGATTCCAACTGGCAAACTTTTGTCAGATTTCAACATATTCCACATATATTGTCAATCTTTTGACTCTTTCCAAATTGGCTGTTACTCTGAGAAATTATCATCAAAATGTATTAAAATCAAAACTTACTGTTGCATTGTCAACAAGCATGCTAATCAAATTCAGGTCCCCAGTGAAAGGAATTCTCTTCTGATACATCTCACTCTGCCAGTTAGTGATAAGCTTGTTTCTGAACTCTTGATTAAAAGGTCCAGAATAGGATAAAAATCCTGTACAAAGTAACACATCTCCAACCAATCTAATAAAACAAAGTATTCCATAATTTATAAGTAAAAATCTACATTGTTGTTAATTAAATACAGATTATGACAACTGGAAAGTATTCTTTCTAAGGGCATGTAAACTTAACAGGAAACAGTCGGTATTTTGGACATGCTTTGATCCAAATAAAACTACGTTTCTGACAAACAAATATGCTTTGTATCTTTACCTGTCAATCTGAGATTTGAACTGCTTGCTTTGTTCTGTCCATCTGATCTTTTCTCCAGCAAGCCCACCTATAAGAGCTGAAGCAGCCACCATTCTTCTTTTACATGATTCAGCATCATCAAGCAATTCCTGAATAGAATTCAACTTATTAATTGTAGCAACAAACTTGAACTCAATATTATCAAATGAAAAAAAAATATCAGTATAGGATAAAGGGATATTCCCCATATTAAAACAAAATATTTAAATGAATATGATCATTTGATCACTGTATTCGTGTGATCAAATAGGAGACTAAAATTTTAAGTAAGTCTATCCAGAGAAAAATAATTTGCCTGTTTTTCTTTCATAGCAGCGTCATAGAGGGCTTGGACAGCATCAAGTTCTTTCTGTTTCTCATCCAGTTGACTTTGTGCCTTGTCTAATTCATCAGAAGCTACTCCCAACTTGGCTTCTTGTACTGCAAGATTTGCCTAGAAATAGACAGTTTGAAACTAAAACATCTGCTGTAACAATAATGCATCCAAATGAATAGCATTCTAACTCACTTGCCCAATTTTTATTACAATTTTTAACAGTATCTATTAAAAAACCTCCAGCAAACAGGATTTATCACCTTAATTTTCAAGTGTCTGTCTACTGAGCATAACTTGAAAGTCAGTAAGGTAAAGAAATCAGACATGTGCTGTAATATGAGGAGGAGAATAATGAACCCAATACGGGGCTCGAACCCGCAACCTCCTGCTTGCAAGTCAAATGCTCTATCAACTGAGCTAATCAGGCTGGTGAATATCCAAGTCATTTTAAAAATACAATATACCACACCCCTACAGTACAATAAACAAGAGGGCCAAGATGGCCTTTGATCGCTCACCTGAGAACCAAGGCACTATAATTAATGACAAGATAATATAGTTTCCATCTCGTATAACTCATGTCTACATAGATTTTGAGATCAATAAGTTAAAATCTTTTTCAGTCAGGCAAAAACGTATTACAGTAAAAACTGGTGTTATTTGGTGTGAACTCAAGAGCCTTGATGATAAAAATGAACCTTGAAGAATAACTTCAATACCTTAAGAGGAAGTACTTCTTTGTTTACACCATAGAAGAAGGCCATTGCAGTTGACCAAGACAACAAACCAGCTACATTACTACAGACTTTCTTAGCTGTTTCCATGTTATAATCTTCCATGCGTAAGTAAGGCTCCAATAGTTCCACAGTTTCTCCATTGATTGTGTCTTTAGGGAAAGACATTAAACTCTGTAAGAATCCTGAACCACTCATGAGCTGAAAATAAGATAGTAATGATTTACATAAAGGTTGGTATCATAGCATTACTTTTTTCAGATATGTTTCGTAAAAGCACTATTTTTCCTTTGGCAGAAAGTGATTAACTCTACCTTGGCAATATATATATATATAGACGAAATCTTCAATATAGAGCTACTGCCATAATTCTTATGTCTGACTTTCAAGTGTTTTCAAATCTCCTTTAACTAACAAAGTTGTGGTCTAGACATGAATAATCCAGATGGATACACCCATTAAAGCCAATCAAATCCAACATTGGATGACTATATTAACTATTAAGCTACCCAAAGGAGCTAAAAAATTAGCTCATTCAAGTTTCTGCAACTCTTTAAATTTTACTCAATGTGCATACTTTAGAATTTCCAAGTATATGGGATATATGCTCAAGAAAGTAAAACAAACAAGAACATAAACTCTAGTGGTCAATGAGAGTAACAACAGCATATCATTTAAATGAATAGCATTTAGTTCCTGTAGTTTATGGGGTCAGCCTATATTTATATATAAACACTTGATCCACAGATTTGTATGTTGGTATGAGCCAATAGATTTAAGTATAAACACAGATAAAAGACCTAATTACAATCAACCATGTTGTCCTACACAAATGCTTGGCATAGACCATACTTGGCTCATGGATCTGTTACATATATGTAGTATCTGAATAAATAACTCCCAGAATTTCACATACAGAGTTTGTATCTTTTTTAAAGTTTACCTTTTTTTGTACAAAAACATTGCCAAACATACTGTATGTTTGCCATACAAGATTTCAAAAAGCATCTCACCTTAAGAGATTCACCCCACGAAGGTTTAGGACAGGGCCTATCAGGGTCAGCAGTTACAGTGTCTATCCTTTTTTGAAACAACAGTAATACAACATCCATGATCCTCATGATCAAATGTGGAGGTTTTCCTAACTTCTTAACAGTAGCAATATCTGCAGATTTGATGGTCTAAAATTGAGGTGAATTACAGATTTTAACAACTTATTTATGGATCATTTTCCAATATTTTGATAATCACTGACAGACAATATTTTTGAGCAGCATGAAAACAAGTTGTTTCAACATTATACAATCTTTTGACTGAATGGCATTTTTTACTTACCTATTTTCACATTACTTATCACATGTTTCTAAGGAGCCCTACCCTGAAAATGAAAGCTGCTTGAACAAAATACAGACATTTATTATACCTGCAGAGCTCTTTCAGCTTCCATGAGGGCTGGTTTTGCAGCTTTTAATTTTGTTTCAGCATAAGTTTTCTCTTCATTTATCTCATCTACAATTGTCTGAGCTTTATCTTTCACTATCTGAACAGAGGCTTTCACTTTTTCAGCTGCTGTTGCACTGGCAGTCACTTCCAACAACACCTAAGAACAATTACAATTTTCTAAAATTAGTATACTTCAGATGATATCAAACCACACTTCACACTGAATTTCATTTATTTTCCAAAGATAATAAAAATTATGAATGCTAGCATTCTTCATAGTATAAAAGGACTAAAACCAAAACAAAGACAAAACTGTAAAATTTAATAGATAGATAAGATAGGAACAGATACCCAGATTATACCTTATCAGCTTTAACATTTGCCACAGCTAAATCTTTCTCCTTTACAACAAGTTCCTTAGATAACTGATCAACAGAGGCACTAGCTTCAATGAGTTTCTCCAAACCAGTATTCATGCGTCTGGCCAGTTCTCCTATTTCGTCATACTTCTGTTTGTATAGAGTTAGGTACCCATCCAAGAATGACAAATATGATTTCGGAGTTACATGAGTCTGTCGTCGAAATCTAGAAAACAAACAAAAGTAATTAAAGCAGTAAAAATGGATGTTACAGGACTTTTAGTGAATGTAAAGTATTCCATAAATGTTTGTAACAGGAACTTCAGTAAATGTATTCCATAAATTACTAGACGAAATATCATTATCCATTTAAGTGTAGAATTTATTATTTGTATACTAAATATCCAAGTGCATCATTTAGGTATAACAAGTTTATAAAGTCTAAAAGTAAGTGTTCTGGATTTTTATAATGTCAAAATACCATATATATACAACAGCATTAAAATCTATGTTGCTAAATATGGCACTGACAATTTCCACCATTTCCCCTATTTATAGGAATTGGTCCAAACGGTCAAAGCCCAGATTTCTTGCTTTGTTCTCATCATATTTTGTAGGGGAGAAAACAAGGAGTCAAGTTTATCAGACTTGTTCCAAATGAAAAGTTACAATTAACCTTTGAAAGTATTCAATGCAAACAGAGGCCACATCATCATGGACAACACCCATAGTGTTTACTAGGTGACCCTTGGTATCATCAGAGCACACAACATTGAAAGTAGACAAGAAATGACTGGATACAGCAATCAGGGCATCTTTAGGCCAGCGACTGAACCAATCCATTGTGCAACCAGAAATTAGACCAGGGAATTTAAGGGATCTGTTCCTGAATTTTTCTCCAACCTAAAATTACAATCAAATCATTTATGGCACAGTTTATTTTGCACTAACAAATTCCTTTTTTTATACTATGATTCACCTGTATTGAATGAATATTTTATAACAGGTTTATTACTTTCCCGAAATGGAATAAATCACGAGCAAAACTAACTTTCATAAAATCAATTTTTTACAAAAATAAAAATTTCAGCATTTTATTAATGTGCATAAATAAACATACTGGTGAAAAGCACAGCACAACATGGAGGTTGTTTCTGGCTCTTGATATGAAGTAGTCATACAAATTCTCTGGGGTGGGTGGACGTCGAGGGAAGTCCTTTTTCATTACAGGTATTAACTCCTGTGTAATCTCATCAAGTTCATCTTTAGCAAATAAGTTTGACACCTGAAAAATTCAAAGAGAACAATCATACATTTCTATGCTGTATTTGAAGTAGATTCAAAAGAATGCAACTTGAACTACCTGAAAATTTATCACAATAAAACAAAGAATGTACCTCTCCTGAGCTGAGGACATTGTTAAGATATTCAAGGAAAGCTTCATCTTTAATCTCATTGTCTGTGAAAATGAAAGAAATTCCATGACCTTCGCCTCCAGCCACTCGGTACAGATATTTCAAGTCATCCATTAGATTGTTGATACCATAGGTCCTGAAAGTATGAAACTAAGCATTAAATTCATAGCTACAAATTTAATTATTCAATTTTCTTACATAAAAAAATACTGGAATTAATTAAAATCCATTGGTAAACGTTACATACTTAAGTAAAACATATCAGTTATATCTGCCAATTTGACATTTTTACATGAAGTGAAAATTAAAAAAACAATTTGTTAATACAGCAATTAAATATGAGAACCAAAGTTAGCATCAACTATACCAGCGACTACAAAAATCATGTATAACAATCATTTGTACACTACTCATTACTGTAGCAAACTAGCAAAATATTCAAATTGTGCATATGACTTACAAACAAGATCAGATACCTCCTATTTATCTTAGAATGTTTCTGTCATCATATGCTATGACCATGCAAAGTTTAAATAAATTCTATTGAATGGTTTTCATTCTGCCTGTATGTCTATGGGAAAAATCTAGCAATTGTCTTCAAATGAATGAGAAAATAAATGGCACAACTTAACATTAATTCATAGTTCATCAGTCAAAATTATCAGTAAATCAAACAGGATCAAATATTCAAAACAGCACAATTATTATTATGTTACCTGCTTAGTGTTATCTGGAACATTTTGTAGCTTGCAATGAAAGATGCAAGTCTTGTAAGTGATTGTTTTCCTGATCCACCTACACCAACAAGCAGAGCATTTCCTCTTGGTGTTCTTATGATTCTAGATATCTAAAATGAAAAAAAAAACAGTTGAAATAAAGATGTTTGCTGTATTCTTGCAGACCAGAACATTACTGTCTTTCAAGTATTATTAGGCTTGATAGGCATATTTTATAACACATGTCATCATATTTTTCTTCCAATCTATCATCTTATCAATATTGTAAAAGAAGGGATACAGCTGACAAAATAAATGTAGTCTTTATTCCAATTGCTAAGTATGGCAATTTAAAAGCATTTACTTGAGTGTACATTAATTGAGCTGTGACATAGTAGGATGCTCCAACAATGCACAATATTGATTAAATGTCAACACTGAAACTTTCAAAAAAGCATTAAAGAAGACTACAGATACATTATTCTATGGTAAATATGATAAAATGTACAATAAAGGTGCAACAAGGATTTTAGAGCTGGATTTATGTATATATTACAAAATTTGTTTCAATCTGAAGAAATGTGTACTTATCTGAAGAGTCAAGCAGTAGAAATTATACATTATATTTAAGTTAAAAAATTTAGGTGGTATAAAATGCTCATGATTATGTTTTTTTTTCATATTGATCTAGAGTTGAGTCCCATTTGCATGTGTCATCGAAATGTCAATCAAAAGTAAGAATTATCTATCACGAATTACATAACACAATTAAGTAAAATATACCTTTATAAGATGTACCATGGCATCTTTGAAGAATACAAGATCCATACAACCTCCTCTAACAGTCTCATTGTACTGAACCATGAACATCTTAAGCTTCTCATTCAAATGTTCTAAACCGGAAACCTTTATTGAAGAGATGATAGCGACAACATAATAAATTGTATGAGTGATATATAGCTTTTACAAAACGAGTGAAATACCACCTGCCCCTGATATTGCATGAGTTTGTCATACTTTTTTACTTAACAGCAAAACATTAGTTATTAAATTTTAAAGCAAATGGTCATTTAAACTTAATTCATTTTACTAAGCAATGCTTAACTTATTAATATGAGTAGAAATATACATTATAACCAAGTAACTCATTCAAACTCAATTTCAGGAATTGAGGGATAAAATGAATACATTAAAAGATATTTTTGGTACAACAGTTGTAATCTTACAATCAATAGCCAGGGCCCTAGCTGCACTTTAGGGGAAGGGGCCCGGGGCCCTCAGGTAGGGGAATTTCGCGTCATTTTGATGGAAAAGGGGAATTTCAGGGAATTTTTTTCAACTGCTTTATAACCCTGCAATAAGCATTTTAAGCTTAAAATGGCTGTATTTAGATATATTAAATATACAATTAATCAAAGAATGATAACTTAATATCAACCATTTATTATGGCATTTAAGCAAAAAAAAAAAAAAAAAAAGTTTTTTTTTTTTTTAGGGGAATTTTTATCAAAAATAGGGGAAAAAAGTATATGTTTCTAGGAGGGGAATGGGGCCGAATTTCGGCCCCAAAAAACGTCAAATGAGGGCCCTGATAGCATAGTTTAGATACATTGTTGTGCTTGCAAGGACTAGTTCAAAGCCAACATATCTACCCATTCGATTAGCTGTATAAAACATGTTGATTGTTTGTACAGCCTAGTAAAACACAAATCCTTCATTAAAGAAAATATATATTACTATTTCATATATTTTAGGAGCTTCCAATACAGCATCTTCAGCCTCTTCACCAGTTGGTTCTGGAGCTTCTCTGAGGAAATCAATGAAGAATGGTTCTTCTGGAAGTTTAGCTAGGTAATCATCTCCAAGATGATTTTTACACACATTTACCAGAGCATTCTCAAACCATTTTTTGTCCTCAGCATTTGTAAATCTGCAATGTAAAAAGGTTTTAGCCACGGAACTGCCATTCTGAAGTAAACACGACGTAAATTTGAAGTATCTTTCAAATATAAGAATAACCGAAAGGATTGACATTTTTCATTTATAAAATAAAACATAAATAAAAATAATCATTCTAAGTTGAGTAGATGAATCTTTCACTGTGAAATGATTTAATATTTCATTATCATAGAAGTTTTCTTTTTTTGTGTTAAGAATTGTATCATTATTACATTGCTTTAATTTGTGACACTATTGTTACATAACATTATTATTACACTGCTTTATTTCTGACATTTTTGTAGCAAGATATCAAAGTCAAGCCTTTTACTACATATAAGCCATCTAACCTGTCTGCAATGACTCTTGTACATTCATGCTTCCATAAGCCAAGCATTGTTGTAGTATCTGAACATTCATCACCCTTGATCTTTAACATACCCTCCCAGATACGAGACAAATCTCTTAAGTTGAAGATGTAGTGAAATTTAGCAGGAGTAGGCAACATTTTTACCTGAAAAATAAATAATACATGTAAATACAACTAACAAGATGTCATTATTAAATTAAATTGATATTATCATCAATGAGTATGAAATCATGAGATTTTTAAATCTACTGATCTCAAACAGACTTTGTTGAATATATAGAGAAAAGATACATTATTCCATGAGACAAACTGATCAATCAAAATTCATGCAGACACATCTATAACCCTCAGTTCTAAAACATTCAGACAATTGTTACAGTAGTGAATCAACTGTTGCTGTGTGTAGAACAATGCCATTAAATGTTTCAACATATAAAAATCAACTCTTGAACAGACAATTTGATGAGGAACGGAAGCAGCTATGTCAGATATAGAGAAAATTTGGATAAAGATAAATAATCATTATTTTCCGATCATGCCTCTAAATGTAACTGATATGAAAAATGCATATTATTAAGTACAGTACGGTTCGGGTGATTTGCCCGATTTTCGCGTTTCCCCCGCGTTCGTAATCGTCAATTTATCACCCGTAGCGGCGATTTTCATCGCGGCATCGATCTTGAAAAAACGCGAATCACCGCAATGTCGCTAATCACCGCATTTTATGACTTATTTATCAGTCGGTAATCTTTGATAGCGATGGATCACGGTGATTCGCGAACGTCTAAAGCCGACTCTCAAGTAGCTAAAATGATATTTATTGTGAATCTTTCTTCTGCTTCGCGAAAATCGGACAAATCACCCGAACCGTACTGTAATTGTCTCAGGAAATTCACAATAATCATATTTTATAATACATCATATAAAGACTAGTCATTACGTTTTTAAGAAGGTAATATGAATAGCACCTTACCTTGGTAGCTTGCCACACTATTCTAGTTGCAGACACAAGAAGTTTGGTAATTTCACAAACATCAGGAGAGAATCTTGTTGAGCAGAAGTAGCCACATCCAATGATACCTGTGTTGTAATGAAATACAAAAACATAGAACAAATTAACAATAACAACATTGCTTAACATAATAATCATACTTTGTGGGAATTTATAATTTGAAGTATTGTGATATGAAAAAATATATATCTTCAGATGTGTACATCAAATGATCTCTTCAACAAATAAGCAATGTACAGTGAAACAGTGTTTCAGTAACAAGACCACCTCTCTATAAAAAGCATTAATTTTCCAATCAGTTTGAATATTTCTTTTATATTTCGACCAGTTCAATATGAAGAACCAGTTCAAAATAAAGACCACATGTCTTGTCATAAATGTGATCATATTAACACTGAGTTTTGACTGTAATATTACCAAATATCTTATCAATGGAGTTGTTAGATGGCAGTGTACAGTTGAAGATACAAAACTGTCTCTTCAATCGTTCAGGAATATCATTTCTTCCTCCACCAGGGTGTATCATGGCAGCAATAAACTGTAAATCCACAATGGAGATAAAATCTCCCGGTTTGTCTAAACTGTACATTCCATGCATCTCCATCATTTGTCTTGTAATCTCATTTGTAACCTGATAAAAAATATATAAAATACAATTGCTTGATGCTCACCAAATTACAGAACAAGTATATCACCCAATAAATTTGTACTTTAGACAAGAATATCAATACCTCACAGTAAAACTTCCACAATGAAACACTTTGACAGGACTTACAGTCAAAAGCAACATTACTAAATTGTAAGCAGATTAAGTAGACTTCATAAAATACTGAAAGTTAATAAATAAAAAAAAGAATTTGCAGTACATATTATCAATACTTTACCTGATCACCCCATTCATTAATAATAGGCATATTTATATCATCTACAAAGACTGTCATACGCCTGCCACCAGGAGGTCCATAGGTGCTGCCCATTCTTTTGTCAACATAGCTTTCTATAGTTCTCTATAATGTCAAGTTCATTATTATAGTAAGATCATGACATTCATCACAGACCTTGCATAATGATGTATTCATTCTGAATATTGACAATTTGAATAAAAGTAAAGATATATGGCTGAAATAAGTTAGAATGAAAAAAAGTGAGTATATAAAGTACAAATCTCCAGCTATGTAATCTCACAACTATTACCAGACAGGCAATATCAATAATGGATAATTAAAATCAGTGTTAACAGAAAAAAAAAAATTTACCTGAAACATCATGGGTGTACTGGCAGATGAGAAGTTGAAGCTTTTACTGAGGTGTGAATCAGGATCATACTTAGCCATGTTTCCTTTTATCATGACAGTTTTTGCGGTACCTTGTTCTCCAATCAACAGCACAGCCTTCAAACAGAACATTCACACTTTTGCATGAAGTTCAAAGTTATTTATCAACACTGTTTTAGTTGCGTAAGGTTGTTAAGTGGAATTAGCAAATCTAGCAAATGCTTCTGAGTCATGTTGGAGAACTGACCTCCCCCCCCCCCTCACATTTCATTAGCTACTGACAATTTCCGAAAAAAATTAGTGATTAAACGGTAAATGAATAATCTTGAATATAATATCAGTAAAAACATCTTTGATACTTTAATTAAACAGAACAATTCTCTGCATGGCCATTCCATTAGGAGTAACATCCTTACACATGTATGTATAATTGTCTATTATAGAAAACTTGTATTGTACTAACCTTGTACTGCTTTGCTATCGTATCAATAAGAAAATTGGTTCTAACATTGTCCACATTTGGTACTAAGATGGAGGAGAACTCGGGAACAGAGTCTGAAGCATATATGTATTCCTCAACTTTATACATCCAATGCAACCATTCCCCTATAAAAATACAAAATATTGACAAAGTGTAGTTCAGCTTGACACAATTGTTAATTTGAGATATATTCAACTTCTTTCATTGGACGATCTTTCATTATGACATCCTGAAAATGCTAAATCAAAACAAAATCTGGCGTGTTCAATTTTATACTGAAAAGAAAAACTGCAAATCATTTTGATGTAAATACAAAAAATCATCAAAGTGTAAAAAAATAAAAGGATTATACTTCAATAGGCAATTGTTGACGTTCTATTCCATTCATTTCAATGAATAGTATAAGTCTGCAGGACACATTTTCGTTCACATTTAATTGAACATATTTATACAGCCATATGAAGGCAATACCAACAATTAGAGTATGAAGAAGTAAGTATATCATATGTTTAGCAGTACAATTATGCAGGAAAAGTCCTTGGCTACTAATTTCAATATGATATTCATTTTCAGTAATTTTATACAGAAAGGATGTGAACAGATTATTGCTTACCCTTATCATCCACTAAGTACTCAAATATAGTCTCATCATCCTTAACAGGTGGAAGACAAAGTTTACTTTCATGTTCAACCATGAATTTCTCCATCTTAGCACGGTCTTCTAATTCTAATAATGCTCCAAGACTCCACATTAAGGCAAAGATGAACAGCTTCTCCAGATGTGGTGCAGGCAATGTACCCTTGTCATCCCTCTTAGGAATAAATCCTTCCAGTAAATCTGTGGCCTAATATTCATAAATATTCATTTATTTGTTATCAAAATCATTTAAGGAATTATGATTGAACACCATAACCCAGGACAAAATTAAATACCACATGATATTTCGATTATATTAATCACACGTGTATTTGCTGCAGCTATGTTTAAGACACAGGTAAAAAATCTGTGTAAATCCAGTGGAAAATATTTTCATGTGAAAATGAAAAACAGTGTGTCATTTTGTTTATTTTTGTATTATAGAAGTATTCTGTAAATGTGATAATGACTTTTGTAGTATAGGATTATCTAATTTCTCAAACTGCCAACACCTACAAAAGAATGATTTCCCTTAGGTGTTTAGCCGCAGAAAATTCAGATTGAGTACTACGCCTATGTATAAGACGCACCCTACTTTTGTGTCTTATATGCATTTGCTTACGGTAGAGGAAATGGTAATGAGAGAGTGATACAGTATGTAGACAGAATGTTAACTTCTTCAAAACAATTACATGATGTCAAAATATGAATTGGGACTACACCAAGACTAACCTGTCTAATTTGATTACATTCTAGAAGCTCCATTTTCATGAGGAGATTTAGATTGACATATCTGTATACATCATCAAACATTCTGTCAAACAAACCATAGAGGATGTCACTTTCCTGTGCCGTTCTTGTCTTTAACCAGCCCTGTTATTTTGTAGTGATAGACTTTTTAGTTAAATGCATCAATTTTAAATCAGATTATTTCAAACATACTCATTATACATAAAAAATCAACATAACATAATTATTCATGTAAATGCTTTCCTACTGTCTATTCATTGCAAATGTCCAACAACAAAATATATGCTTAATCTAATATACTGGCAACTTGATAAAGTAATAAAAGCGCAAAACTATCACAAAAATTATCTGTGAAAAGATGGAACTATAGGGGACCATATTAGATGCCACATATCCATCCACCACCAGGTATTCCAATATGTCTCATAAAAATAGGGCTAAAAAGAGCTTACTTGAAGGATAGGTCTCCAATCCAAAGCAGAGGAGCTCATGAACACCATACCATTTCTTGATACAGTGGCGGGAGATGCATTATCAATATTGTGTACTTCAAAGACAATCTTACAATTTGGAGCCATGGGAATACGATCACCATTAGCCAAGGTCAGAGTTTTGTTATCATCCAATACAGAGTTTAGATTCTCAATCCAAATGGCATCTACAGGACCATCAAGTACAATCCAAATATGTTCTCCTGTAAACAAAAAGCAACATCTCTTGTATTTCTTTAAAGGTTTCATGCCTGTTTTGGCATTTCTTCAGTTATGACATACTAAAGGACAAGTAACTTAATCAGTTTTTATTCTGGTGCAAGACTACTGTGACTTATATCCTAAAAAAACTTATTTATGATAATATTTCACAGAAAAACTTTCACTCTCCTGATGAAAACACTTCAAACTACATGATTATTTAGTTAAAACATATCTATTTGGCAAGAATTACAAACATGTCTGTATCAATATTACACATTGATTGGAAAACAAGCAATGTGTTTATCTAAATTCCTTTCCATAAACAATTAACATGCTTATTTCCATATCTAAAACCCACTTGATGATCCAGACAATGCATACCTTTCTTAGCTTTCAAAGACCTTCTCCATAGTGTAGAGAAAATACCATCAGTCCAATCATTGGTAGCCACATCAAGTCTGCCAAACATCTGCGGTGCTGTAATAGCTTTTGGATTCATCCTCATTTCTCTGTGAGGAGCCCCGCAATCAGTCATGGACTTCATTAGTACACTGATACAACAGGACTTCCCAGCACCACTGGGACCAAGTGTCATCATTCCATGACGCACACGCTGGGTTTCATACAGCTGTAACACAGTCAACAATATGTTCGCAATGTATCATTTTAATTTGTCATGGTGAAAAAAAAGGACAAAATATTGCAGGTTTTGCATCTCCCTTAGTGTTAATTTGTTAATTTGAATAATCTAAAGGGAAGTTCAGTCAGTGGAAACAAGTAGGATGAACAAATGAACAACTGGTACCCTGTTCACCCTATACTACACAGAGAAACAAAGTGTATGCTTTTATTTTTTGTGAACTCTTTACAGCATTCAAATTGCAAGTATGCTGTAAAGTGCATTAGATAGATGACGTCAGAGAGAAGCCTATCTCTTTCATTGAGCAACAGTATGATTTTGCAGCTTTTTGATTGAAAAACATTTTAAAGCAAATCAAAACATGCAATGTGGCATTACCAAAATTGTTGAATAAATTGTTTTATTTGTTGTCAGATTAAAGTCCAATTGTAACTAAAGCTGTCATTAGGTGACAAATACCCACACATGCTGCATAGGCCTTGGAGCTACAGCCATGGGAGTTGCTCGCGTCACATTGTCTGGTGTTGGTTAACATTTGTGGTAAGTTATTTCAAGATCCTCCAATGAATGACATAAAAGTACAGCGGGGACACACCAAAAAGACCAAAATTATGTCCTTTGAAATCTAAGTATGACCTTGACCTTGGAGCTACACATGTGTAAGATAGATGCATAATCAAAGATGGACCAACTCACAGAAAGATGGTTGGTTCAGACATGTAGATGCACTGTTAGACACATACCTGAACAAGTTTTAGATTCCATGAAGGATGGTTAATAAGGCCTGCAGCATCTACTTGCTTGTCTATAGCCACTTGTAGCTCAGCATATGTAGCAGAGTCAAGTATAATGCCAGGGAATAAATCAGCAATAAGACTCATAAATAGAGGTTCATCTTCATCAACCTAAAATCAAATCAACAAATCTTTGATCAGAATTTGTAGTGGGCTACAGGTCATAATGTCCTCTGCATTTCAGTGTTACACATTCTTTTATAAATCATGCTCAGAGATAGAATTAAATTTGTTCATTCAGTAATAATATTCATTACACAGATAAAGAAAATCATGATAAATACTTAAATAATAAGACAAACAAATAATGCATTATCTCAACAACTCGGCCCTGAATTAACATTTAATTTAACATATTAGGCTATTTCATAGATGGTAGGTATTTAAGTTGATATATACAGTAAGATGTTTAAAAAGTAATGTATACAGAAAAATAAAATATTTCTAAATATGAAAAAAGCTGAGTCGGTGGGTACAAGGCTAACCTATCATTTGAATTAGGACCTTAAGATCATATCAAAGATTTTTTACCAGTTTTGAGAGGTTCATGTCCCTAAGTACTCTCATCACAATAGTGCTCTCAGTGTCGTTAGGTCTTGCTCTTTTATTAGCACCAAGTGTTCTCAACACAGACAAAATATTTCTCAGACCAAAATCGTAATGCACCTGCATTATAACAGTAAAAATCAACATTAGGAACAACTATACACTTCTGCCACAATGTTATTAGAACAGTGTAGTATTCTGGTGTCAATTTATGTTGACAAGTTCTGCGTTTATCATGTTGTAAGAAGACAACAAACCAATACAAAGGCAACTTCTATGTGTAGTGTGAAGGCAGCATTTTTAATTCTAGCATTTACAATTCTTTTCCTTACACTGCACAGTTGTTACTGGCTTTTATTTTGTTAAAAATTTAAATATCTGACTGAGGAATTATGGGATGAAATTGGGAAAAATATTTACCTTTTCACAAAGGGATTGGGGTCAAGTTTCGGCCGCCCAAAATAGCATAAGAGGCCTGTGGACTGCCTGGATACCAATATTTCCTCAATACTTGTAGTGAGACCAACTCACAATCAAGACCGATTTTCCTTGTCCCAATAGTGGCACAATTATAATTGAGGATTCATTGCATGAAATTTTGTGTGTACTCTGATAACCAATAAAATTAATGCAACTAAACATGGACACAGAAATAAATACAACGATTAACCTGCTTGGAAAGTTGCTCCTCACAAAGTTTGTATAACGTGTAAAATTTCTGGGCCAGAATCACATTTTCCAGGAAACCACAGGAGGCAAGTTTCACTCTCATAATGATCTAAAAAAGGTAGAATCATAGAAATGTGTTTGTACCTTTCTTACATATAAATTATGAAATTAATACAATAGAAATTAGCTCTTACAGTTTATGTGCACAATATGTCAGTTTATCTCTAATTGCTATATAGAATATTGTAAAAATTCAATCATTACAGGCAAACAGATTACTTCCATTTATCCTTGTATATGTGTTGTTTAACAACCGACTGAACAGCTATAATCATTTCAGAGCCACTCCAGGGAGAGGGGAGATAGTATTCAAGAGAACCAGGCATTAATATCCATTCTATTACGAGTAATTTGAAAACACAGTACATGGCTTAATAGTTTGGATATGGGCACTGAAAAAAGAATCCCTGAAAAATTGAAAGGCGGAGTTGAGATAAGAACCCACAACCTTTCGTTTAGTAGTTACCACTAGACAACCGATCAATCCACTCCATTTATCCCTAGAGGACTATTTAAATTCATTTGAATAAACCTATGCTATTATTGCAAAGTCAATTAGATTGTAAAATGTATGTTTTAATAAATAAATAATAATAAATACACGCATATCAGAATCTGAAAAGTGCATAATTTTTAAATCACGTTATGGCTATTGACATCAGGATAAAAGAATGTTATTTACGAAATTAAACATAAATATTGAATTTGGCTTGAAATGAAGTCCACTGCCTTTGGAAAAATGCATTATTCCGATACCTGTCTGTCAGGAACCATCATGGCTACAGTTCTAAACTGGACCTTTAGATTTTCTGGCAATTCTTGTCGACCAGCATAACCAGGGTTCTGTAGAAAACAATGAATGATATTTTTCATTAATCAAAATTACTGAACAACCGGCAGTACATGTTGACATACCCAATAATATCTTCTCTCCTCTATTTGTTTATAAATTTTAGTAAACGACCTTCGAACAGAAATTACAGGAAAGAATAGGATGTTGTCACAATACAAATGAAGATGCAAGTGTCTATAACTTAAAAAAAATACAAATAATCTGAAAAATATATATCAAGCATTTAAAAAAAACATCATAGATAAAAGTGTAAACATCTCTACTTATATCACATGATAGTTTTAATGTTAATTATTATAATATGCATACATATTTTTTTTAAAGAGAAGTAACTGTTAGAATAACTAACCATTGTCAAAAACAAGCCAAACTCAGGATTCAACTCAACCTGGTCACCATCAGTAAATACAAATTCTTTCTTTCGGTCTTTCTTTGCACATAGAACAATGTAGATTTGTTGGGCAGCAACAGACAATACTGGCAATTCTATTCTGTTAAATTCATCAAAGCAACCCCAGGAACCAGATTGTGCTAAACCTAAAAAATGAGGTTAAACCAACCATGTGTTTGTTTATCCATTATCTCATATTTCTATGTAATACTACAGAAAAATATATCAATAAATACTATGTACACTCAAAATTGAAAACATGTCATACTTCAATTGCATGATACATAAAAATTGAGTAATAAAATTAAGTTATTTACAACATTCATACACAAAATTGAATATGAAATACAATAATTCTGCAATAGAACAAATATATCTTGACAAACAAAAATTATAATGTAATTAAAGAAAAGTGAGAAATGTAAGAATAAATATGACCCACAGTCAAAACAAACCTTTGTAGATTCTCCCTAAACCTCTAAAATCCATCTGATCTGAACAGTTAAACACAACAACATATTTGCCAAGGGCTTTTCCCATGTCTTTGGTTGTTTCTGTTTTACCAGTACCAGCAGGGCCAGCTGGGGCTCCTCCCATAGACATACCAAGAGCTTGAGCTAGTGTGATATAACATCTAAAAGGGAGATACAGTGATTTTAATTCAATAGAGCCACACATTATCACAATTTGCATGTTCACTATAAAAGTTTTGTTATAATCTAATTATAATGAACATTACAAAGATTTTATTTAAAGTAAACTTCTGACTCTAAATATAATCATGAGGTCTCCTGATACTACACGAGATTACATCATTCAGTTTCCCTCACACCCTTGTGAATGTAAGATTCTCACCAGCAAGCACAATTGGTTTAAGTATGATTCATAGCAAGGCTAAGGGCATGCTACTAATTTTAAGGTCAGTTTTTCCATACCAGGAAATTTTATATACCTGTCAGTGAGTGGGGTGATTACCAGCCTGTCAGTGCATCCTAAGAACTCATTCTGATATATGAAATCAACATCTGTAATCTGTACAATACATTGATCAGTGTCTTCCTTGAAGTAAAATCTTGCTTGTTTCAACCATTCAAAATCTGACGGAGACTTAATGTGCATTCGTGTCTAAAAGTAACATCAATATGTAAAAATAAGCAATAAGTAGCTGGGGTAAAAAATAAGTTTCAAAAGATAAGGGAAGATAGCCGAATATTAAAGTATGCTGCAAATTAAGTCACAATATTGATCTAGCAGTTGCAATAGACTAAACTAATTTTGATTAACATCATGACGGAATAAAACATTCAAGTTACCCTAACTTTTGAACCCAGTCTTCGCACTAACCAGTAGACCGAAGTCTTTGGCTAGTTAATTTCTGTTATGATTAATATACTTTCTCAAATTGTGTATTCCAGCTAGTAGTAAATTGTTTATTTTCAATAACCCTGAACTTATAGTTTGGGCTTGTAATTTTAGATAAAATTTTAAACACTGAGTCTTGATGTATTTATGACAACATAGAGTGAATTTAATTTCACTAGTATTTTAATTTAAAGGATGTAACTTGATCACTATGCAAGGAAATAATCGGCATTGTAAAAAAAGCTAAACAATACAGACAAAATACATACCAGATCATCAAAAATATCTCTCTGATGCACATGAATGGTAACCAGTGTCTCAAACTTCACTCTTTCAACTTTAGTGAGATCATGTGTGGTCTGGTCAATCAATCTGTTTAACATATCTAAGAATCTCTGATTTGTAGTGAGCATAATTTTCTTGTCAGACCTTGCAATGGTTAAAGCTTCTTCTGCATCCCGTGTCCAAATCATTTGAATACCAAGCAGACCAACCTTTATCATAAAGTAGCATTAATTATACAAAATGTTTAAATAATACCAATTATTTAATCAGAAATACATTGAAGTTATTTTGTAACTTTGTTTTGATTCATCGGCGAAAGCGGTCGGAAGTCACAGTCGAGTGACCATTGTCCGTGCTATATAATGCGTGACAGAGAGTGATGCGGTCTTTTTGTACTTGAAAGTCAGACTGTAAACACCTAATCAACTGAGAATGACACGTGGTTGGAAGCGAGCGCTTGCACAACAAGCGGGGAGGCACCTCAACGTTGCTGAAGGCTAATATGTTCAGACGTTAACAATACGACTGAGGAAAATAGCGGTGAGATTTGTTCTTTTCATTGGCCCATTATTCGCTTTGAAGCTATTCTAAAGCAGTGGGATGGTGCCCATCCGCAGTCCAAGACTGAAGGTGATGTTCAGCATTGAATATGGAGGAACAGAGCCGCATTTCAAGTGAAATGACAGCTCCTAGTACCGACATAGCCACCGCGCTATGATCAAAACTTCAGTTCCGGTGATATAAATAACTTCCGGGAGATACTAAATTCCAACCCGTTCAGTACTTTGTTGATTATGGCATTCACGCCCAATTAGGTCAGAAGCGTAACATTTGTAGGGGTGAAGACGTTAACTTATCACTGCTAATATAAAGGCCCGACAGTTTCCCCACTCACGTAGAATATTGAGTTAATTACACAAATCAACTACTACGTAACAAAATTTACCAGCTGCGAGATAACACGTACGAAAAGTTTGGGTACGCATGTATCTTATGACGTATAACAGGCTAGACGGGTTTTGGTTAATGTAGGTTCGATCGTATTTCATACAAAAATGCGCGTAAACCATGCGTGTAACAAGTAGACGGGTTTCGTTTTCTCGACTGTAGTTGACGATTTTGGGCAAATTATAGGAAAACCAGTCGGCGTTGACCTTGGTTTATCACACACGTTTTATGCATCGTCTGAAATTCTTGCGTTCAACGTTAAAACAGTTCGGTTTTACTTGGAAGGAGGCTTAAAGCAGCGAGGTACTTATTGTAAAAGTAATAAAAAGTTAATTTTGGACTATTTGATGTATTTTTCCTCCGTTTATGCTGATAGGCGACCCTTAAATATTTTCTACTCCCACATTTTGAACAAAGTTAGATTAGAAATGAGTGGGGGCACTAGCTGGGGTCAACAGAACTGGCACAATATTTAATTGTGTTTTAATCTCATGCATCAATTTATCTAATTGCGATAAAGCATGTGACATTTCATTATTGAATATGAATATATTAATGTAAGTTGTGACTGTTTTAAAAGATAAAACTTTTCATGGATAACATAGAACTACAATTTATGTTAAAACTATTAAGCTAGCTCACTGGGGAGCTGGGCACTATATAACAATTACAGTATCTCAATGTTAACAAGTTTAATCTAATAATCCCCTAAGACCTCTGAGTAATATAGTATCCTAGTTATTATTACCAAACTAAATTAATTGAGTTGTGATTAAGGATGATAGTAAAATTTGCAATATGAAATAGTTTTCAGGCTTGTCCTATTAAATTGTCAATACTTAAAGGTCCACATGAGTACTTGCATAACAAAATGTCGATATCCCAATGGGCAAACCAAAAGGAAATGACAGACTTTGAGGCTTAATAATTGTTGCGCCAAAGATATTCAGGAAGTTTGTTGGAAGGGGCAGAAGTTCTGCCAAAGACAATTAATAGAAAAGAAAAGAATTATGACAACCCCAACATTTAAATAGATTTAATTTAAAAAATTGATATTGGAAATTTATAAATAAGCCAAATTCAGCAATACAAAACCCAGAGACAGTAAAACAAAAATGAATAAATAGTAACATGTAGAAGGACATGACCATTTACAAACACCATTTAAGGAAATGAAAATAATAATAAACTAATGAAATAATATTATCATTAAATAAATAAAACAGTACACTATATAACTCCTATAAGCTATTCTAAAAAATGAGCCTATCAATTCGGATTAATGCATCACATCATATCCAAAAGGTCAGTCAACAATGATGATACAGACCCAAATCTACATTCAGTATGACACATAAGCTCAGATGAAGCAATCTGTATTATTCAAGACCTATGACAAAATTGTAAGTTGTTTTAAATTTGACAATGAATATCCCCTTGTCAAAATGTCAATTGTATACAAGCATTGACTATGAAATGCATTAAAATACCCCTCCCATATAAATCACCTACCTGGGGTATCAAACTCAATTGATGATGCCTTATCTCTGTTTCAGATGATGAGGTCTAGGATACTAGCTAGCTTCAATACCAGAAAGGGTTTGAAATATATTCACACCAAATGCGAAAGCATTCTATCCCACTAACTAGCATTTAATAACAAAAAATACATCTGAAAGCACGTTAACATTCAACCAAATGTTCTGAGTAGCAATATACAGCTAAACATAAAGAACATGTGATATGGTTAATCACATATTATAAAGGAACTATTTAGAATTATGTATCTGACCAAAAGAGCTCCCAGAACAAAGAGAATGTCACAAGGATTAACTTGGGTCATAATTCATTTAGGTACCCTTGTACAGCAGCATATACCTTATTATACTCCGGGCAACTTAGAGTTAACAAGATACTCCATGCAACTCATGAATGTATATAACTGTCTATCAAGACTTAAATATGGTGAATAAGAGAAAATAAATAAAAAAGAATAATGATCATAATAGATAAATTATAAATAAAATTAAATAATAATTACACAAACTTCAGACAAACAAATTTGACCAAACTTTCACCTAAACCCCTTAAAGAAGATAAATTATTTCAGACAAGAGGGCATCCATTGGTCAGATAAGGGCATAGCTAAGGGGCCTACATTTGGTATTATAAGTAATTTATAACAAAACGATTGAAAAACCGAATAAACCTTGCTTTAAATATAGATAACCTAAAGAACACAACATAATCATTGTTAACTCGTTTGATACTAGTGTAGGTATTAGTTTAGTGGTTTCACCATTAATGGTGGTGGAGAAAGTTTTTCTTCACTTAATTCCTCGTGTCAATAAGGAGAATTTTTGGGGGAAAAAGCTTGGCATTTTCAGTGGCGGAAAAATTCTCATGGGGAACAGACATGCATGCAATTTCTAAATAATTCACCCTAAACTCGGGGATCCACTTTCCTCGGTATTTTACGTTATATTGCTACTCGGTTTTGCTCGTAACAAGCAGTCGCTTAGGTAATCCCGTAGTTGCACATAGGTCAGATCAGGAAGTCAAAGCTAGGCAGGGCTATCCAAAATAATATTGAAACATGAGCATGGCTGCTCAGTTTGACCATGGCTGGTCAATGTCAGTACGAGCATGGCTGCTCAGGGTTTCCAGGGCTGGTCAGTATGTCTTTTGGCCAGGGCTGGCCAATAGATGACCCTAGCTGAAAAATGTTTGTATTACCAGGGCTGGTCGATGTTTGTATGACATGGCTGGTCAATGTTGTGTGACCAGGGCTGGTCGATGTTTGTATGACCATATGGCTGGTCAGTGTCTGTATGTCTATGACCATGGCTGGTCAATGTCTGTATGTATATATGACCATGGCTGGTCAATAATGATATTGTCCGAAAAAGACTTCCCTGATCAAATCATTTATTAACAAAAACATGCATGTCTGTTCCCCAGGAAAGCAGACACTCTTTGGATACTAGTATACCCATTGGTGTCTTAACATATCACGGCCTAAATTCCCCATCTACACTTAATAATAATTAACATGATACTTCCCTTGTATTGTGATTGCATGTAATACTTGTTACAATAAAGAGTTTTGTGTAAACTGTAATCGTAGTTCAGTTATAATAAGTTTATCAAAATAATACCAATTATTTAATCAGAAATACATTGAAGTTATTTTGTAACTTTGTTTTGATTCATCGGCGAAAGCGGTCGGAAGTCACAGTCGAGTGACCATTGTCCGTGCTATATAATGCGTGACAGAGAGTGATGCGGTCTTTTTGTACTTGAAAGTCAGACTGTAAACACCTAATCCCACCCTCCACACCCTTGTTATATAGAGTTGTTTGGTTATAGTTTGTTTACATGGAAAAGTTATGTCCAGGGAAACACTTATGTAGTGTATTTGTATAAATCATTGGATTTAGAACATTATGTATAATGATCACACACTTTTAAGTAAATAGATAAGTAGGTAAATCTGTCACTTATGAACAAGTTGTTACCGTAAGTTAATAATGGAACAAATACTTCGAAACCTTAAATTACTTGAAAACAAAGATTTACAACAGATTAGATAGTAATAGTATCAGATCCATATAAGTTAAATGATATATACTACATTGACACCAAATTGCTGCCAAGTATGATTTATGATTTCAGTGCCCAAATGAAGAATTGCGGATACAAACAAAACAACAAAGAAAGCAACAAAGAGGTGATCAGCAGCAACCGTAACCATTATTGGAGGGACATCATCAATAATAACGTATTCATACAATAACCCAAAATCGACAATATGAAAAAGACGGTGACACGCTAGATTGTATCTTGGTGAACACTAGTGCTAAACCTAGGACCATACAACTAGGACAGTGCAAATTTATAAACATGGTGCGGGAAAAGGAGAGATGTGCTAATGATACAATAGTCTGAGACACCTCGTAAGAACAGTGACCTAAGGAAGAACATTACATCTAGTTGAAGAAGAGTCCCAATTTGAGACAAGTTTATTGGTATAAGGGTTAAAATGACATTAGTGCTTCCACTTCTGCTTTGTGTGACATACTATTTTGAGTACTCTGCATTACAACTTATAGCAGACTACATTTGTCCCTATGGACATGTATTACAAAACCAGTTTGCCTGGTAGAATGCATGGAGATAATACACCTGTGTATTAAGTGGATTTTGGATATTTGAAAAATCAGTGCTAGCAATTCTATTTACTGACGACATCAAGTTCAAATTCAATGCTTTATTTGACCTTTAGGAGTTATATAAACGTCAACATTTAAGATATTGAGTTAGGTGCAATGATGTATGTAGAAATATCAACATAATGTTTAATTCTGCAAGAATGAGGCCCAACATTCAGTGGTGCGACAGTCGCCTTATGCGATGACAAATGGGCACAGGTTTCCAGAAAACTGGTTTTTCCTGGGCGAGTTGACCACGCTTGCAGTTTTTCACTTGAAAGCTACAGTCTTTCAACACAGTTGATATAACATGTCTATTCATACAATATTATGCATATGGATATTGTGAAATTATTGTAATTATGATAACTATACTTCACTTATTGCCATATTGTTTCAACAATATGTACATGTAATCATATCATTCGAAATGTTGCTAAACTGTAAGAGCATTGCAAATTGTGCAAATCACACAATAGTGCCTGTTGTTTTTGTGTTTTATGTGATTAGTTAGGCCTCTATAACTCAATTCAAGTCGTGATTTTGATGTCTTGGGGTATAGGCATGCATATTAATTTGAAAAGAATCGAAATTAACATGGAAGGCTGTCCATGGCAAATAATTCACTCTAAATTCGGGGATCCACTTTCCTCGGTATTTTACGTTATATTGCTACTCGGTTTTGCTCGTAACAAGCAGTCGCTTAGGTAATCCCGTAGTTGCACATAGGTCAGATCAGGAAGTCAAAGCTAGGCAGGGCTATCCAAAATAATATTGAAACATGAGCATGGCTGCTCAGTTTGACCATGGCTGGTCAATGTCAGTACGAGCATGGCTGCTCAGGGTTTCCAGGGCTGGTCAGTATGTCTTTTGGCCAGGGCTGGCCAATAGATGACCCTAGCTGAAAAATGTTTGTATTACCAGGGCTGGTCGATGTTTGTATGACATGGCTGGTCAATGTTGTGTGACCAGGGCTGGTCGATGTTTGTATGACCATATGGCTGGTCAGTGTCTGTATGTCTATGACCATGGCTGGTCAATGTCTGTATGTATATATGACCATGGCTGGTCAATAATGATATTGTCCGAAAAAGACTTCCCTGATCAAATCATTTATTAACAAAAACATGCATGTCTGTTCCCCAGGAAAGCAGACACTCTTTGGATACTAGTATACCCATTGGTGTCTTAACATATCACGGCCTAAATTCCCCATCTACACTTAATAATAATTAACATGATACTTCCCTTGTATTGTGATTGCATGTAATACTTGTTACAATAAAGAGTTTTGTGTAAACTGTAATCGTAGTTCAGTTATAATAAGTTTATCAAAATAACATGAAAACACAATAATTTCAATAAATTATTAAAAACACACAATCTGGTTTAATGCAATAATGAAGATCAATATTTCTGGTGTGGAAGCTATAATCAAAACTACAGTATACCTGCTTATTATACATGAAATTGAAATCAGCCAGCACAGAAATTATGGCATTACAAACATGATAGAAATGGACCATTATCGTTACTGTGCCAGAAATGTTCTCTGTTATATAAAACCTATCTGAAGACTGGTCTGAAAGGTAAGACTTTTTGATACTCAAAATGGTCTCAAAACAATAGATAATGAAATTAAGATGGATCAATTGATATTTTTTCAGACCAATTTGTGCTTGCAAGTAAGTGAATGCTTCACTAATTCAGTTGTTAACAGAATAATGCTCCAATCAAATTGAACTTCTGACTACTGAAAATACAAAACTGAGATATGTGCTGGGAGATTCATCTCAAGTTCCAAAACCTCAGATCTAGATGATTTGATATAAGACTTAGTTCCCAAGAGCAATATAAATAACCCTTATTGTGCTGATGACAAAATAAATACACTAACCTGAGCCGGAAAATTGTTCAGGAAGCCAAGCAATTCAAACTCAGCTGTGGAAATTGTTCTAAATGCATCTCTAATAACACCATGCAATGATTTCATCTGTTCTTTTAAAAGTTCACCAAGCCACAATTCAACATTACCTTTAGCTATAACTGGTGTCTCCAACTGAAAAAGTTCATCATTGATAATAAAATGCATTGTTATTTTTGAAATCAGAAAGTTAGAGCTTATCATCAGAGAGGAAGGAATAGTTCAAATAAATCAAGAGATTTAGAATTTCAAAAAAAAAATCTTTATGAGAAGATAATTTTCATACTTACAACTATCTTTTCACATTCCCTTGAAATGACAGAGAGTATTCTATCATAGTCTTTTTCATGGAATTCAACTTCATTCACATTTTCAAACACTCCCAGTAAATGAGCCTGAAAGTGAAGTACAATATTTGGTCATAAAGGAAGAAAATATTAAATGTTGGTGATATGGATAAGACAATAAAACATCACATGTCTAGATAAAGTCCCAAATGTTTTCATGAATAATTTTCAAATTAGCCACAAATAGACCATGTAAAGAAAAAAAAGATTGAGGCCATGCATCGTAATATGGATGTTTTGGTAACTTTAATGCAGGACCTTTTTTCCTTCTATAATAAAGGCTGATATTTTTCCTAAAATTAGAATGCTAAAATTCCAAAAGCCAAAATAACTCAATACATCAGAGTCTCTCTCTCTGTCACAACATCTTCATCATGCACATGTATTCTTAAATCATATGATGTCCTGTTTCAGTGTAAAATAATTTTGTATTCAATTATTAATCTGATGCAACTTTCTATTTTCTCCATGTATGAAGACTGCCATTTGTTTATTGATACATCTCGAAAGCCTGTCTACCTTTTTCCAATTTGGCTGATTTACCAAAATGAAAGGCTAAGGCCCTTCCCAATTTATGGAAAAAGGCCCTGAAATAAGACTACTTATCAATTGAAATGCAAACACAGAACCTACCTGTATTGTGTGAGAATCACTGGCCTGTCCTAGAATTTCTAGCAATGCAGGATCAGAAATGAAAAAGAATCTTGGGAACACTAATCTTTTCTTCTCTAGGTAACTGTTAATGTAGTAAGAACAAACTGAGATTCAACATTAGAATACCATAATCATGCATAAAAACACAATTAATGAATTATTTTAATAATAACACGTACACAGGGTATGAAAATGGACTTGAAACATGTTAAAACCACTAAACAAAAGACGCGTTAAGATAAATTCTGAATGAATTACTGGCAATAAAGATTAGATTGGCTAAGCTGCAGTATTAAATAATAGGAAGACTGATATAACAAGACAAAAAATTGACATCATAGATTTTTTACGAAGGTTTTATGGGTACGGTTAAACTAATATCAGTTAAAACAATTACACAGGTAAACATTTTATACCCTGTCAGAGATTTCTGGCAAACTTCGAGTTGTTCAAGGAGATGAGGTAACAACTGACCCATTGTTTCATCAGCCACACAACATTGTACAACATTAGGCATTTCATGAGCTCTTACCATTATCTTCACCCAAGATTTGTCAATATTTTGAAATCTCTTTGCTTCCTGTGAAATAGTCATTTCAGTAAGGATGAGTAAAATATATCACAAAATGAAATTAAACTAAAATTTTGCAAAGACCATCTTTGTGAATTCATGTCCATTGACACAAGTATCATGTACTCTTTGAAATTTTAACGTTTGAAAATAGTTAATCACCTATAACAAGCTTTGTAAATTATGATAAGATGATACAGGAACTACCTCAAATAATTTGTACATCAAATCAATAGTTTTAGATCAGATATTTTAAAATCAAACTATAATATGCAGAAACAAAATTTAGTAACCAATTCCATACCATATAGCAAAAAAATTAATATTCACTTTATAAAAAATAAATATAACAAGTATACCTGAGGAAGTTGCTTTGCTATATCACCTCCAACAAATACAGCTTCAAGATACACCCATAAGTTCTGTACAATCATCCAATTTTCTAAAATGTCTGTAGTATTTGATAACTTTCCTACCCACTCTTGAATTTTCTTTTTAAATGGTGCATTGTATCTATTAACCAAAACATCAAAGTTAAATTTACATTATGAACAATATACTTATTTACTTCATAAAATTATCATTAAACATAAAAAATTAAATCACTGCTCTTAAGTCATTTGCTGAATTTGTTTTAGGGTGCTTATTATGTGTCACATAGGTAATTTCAAACTGTAACTTACCTATTGCTCAGGAGAGAACTCAATACCATAAGACCATCTTCTAACTGGGCCACTATTTCTGAAGTTTCACCTCCTTTCAGCAGAAGTTCTCCTCGAGCCTTAAAATTAGCAAAACTGAGTTCCCTAGCGCTCCAATCAGCAACAACTTGGCTTAATTTTGCTTCTATGTCCTTTTCTTTGACAGCTGATATACAGATGTCCTGAAATTTGATATGAAAAATACTCTCTTTAAATAATAAAGCCAGCCATTACCAGACTAAAACACATATTTCCTTCCATGTTTATAACAATTCATTATCATTTTAACAGTATTATAATTATACTTCTATTCAACAGCTTCAATAATAAGACCAATTTGGAGAACTACTGTGAATAGAAAAAAATCTAATATGTACAATCCTGTTTAAAACTAATATTACAATTCTTATTAATTTTAAATGCTGCAACTATAGAAGTCTACCTCAATGTCTTCCTTATACTTCAACAAAGGTGCTTTCATAATATCACGTAAAGTGAAATTCTCAGAATCGAAGTCGAAAGTATGACCAGTAAGTTTTGCCATTCTTTCCCAATGACGATCTTTCATGGCTTTGTTCGCCATTAATTCAAGTAGAGGACAAGATTCACTGAAGTCATCAATTTTTTTCTTCAATTCCAAAAAGGCCTGCCATTCTTTTAAACCCTTCGGAAGTCGTCGACACCTGCAGAAAATGATAAATTCTTCCAATTATTTGTAAAAGGCATACTAGCAAAACTAGACCAACAATCAGATAAAATTCTTAAAAATTGTATGAAAAAAAAAGAAATTTTTGATGTTTCTGTTATTCTAACCTATTTTGCATATCAGACAATTCTTGATTGATTTTGTCTATGTCCACTTCTGTCCACAGAATATCATAATAGCCATTGATACTGGACATCACTTGACTGTACAGTCCATACAACTTCTGCAGAAGGTTCAATTCTTTCTTGATTCTAGCCAATGCAGGATATTCAGTCACAGAGAGACCAAACAACTGTTCGCCAGCACTGTAGATACTAAACTTAGTCCAAAGCTCATCAAACTGACTCTGTATAAGGTGAACAGAAGATTAATTTTTAATTTGCAAGAAATTTCATCTAATTTTTATCTTAAACTCATCATTATGTTGTTCTTGTTTATACACACAACTCTATTAAATAAGATCATGTAGTATTTACTTTTTTTTTAAATTATCTAATCTCTTTTTCACACCTCAGTTCCATTATGAATAATACTAATACATTCTCAATCAAACCACTCAAATTTGAGCAAACAAATTAACAACAGTTACCCCCAAAAAATAATTTAAGTGACTGGCCATGTTATTCTTATATTAGGTGAAACAACAGATATACCATATTCACTTGTGTATAGAAATGGGGTTCAATTTATACATAGATGTACTTACTCTGTCCAAATTTTCCAAGGCTAAAATTCAGGACAAACTGAATTTATAGGAGACAATAATAGCAAATGGCTTGTAAAGAGTAACATGTTAGCAGTTTAAGAAATTGTTGTTACACAGCACAAGTCATTATCACGTTTTCATAATACTTACGTTACACAAAAAAACGCATATTTTTCATCAAATTTTTGGTAATTTTCTTTGCTAAAAAAAATATTTTCATTTTATGCATGAATATACTTTTCCCCAGGATTTCAGTTGATATTTTGTTTTCACCTTATACACAGATGCGACATATACACAAGTAATATCAGTATTGAGCTCTGCTTAGGTCATGACAAATATTTGTACCTGGAACACTTGCAGTCTGTCATTAGCTTCAACCGGTGTGATTCCTTCAGCCATTGGGCCATCCTATAATGATATAATAAAAACATTAAGAACAATCTAAAACTTATCTTCAGTCCTGCAATATTTCCAACACATTGGAAAAAACAAAATTGATATCAAATGATGATGATTTTTTCTCCCACTTTTACTCATGTAAGATAGGTTTTCAGCTCATATAAGAAAATCCTATCTTACATTAGCAACATCTTTCTTACATGAGCGACCACCGCACGTGAATTCATTCCAACCTTCACGGGACTACTTTTACTACTACTACGTCTGCATAGTAAACACGCATTAGTGGATTTTTATATTCTCCCACTTTTACTCATGTAAGATAGTTTTCAGTATTACGTATCCACCCTCCACAAGCTCTATTGATCCAATGAATCAGGTTGAATTACATCGTGAACAAGTTCGTTCTCCATCTAGGCCGAGAGAAATGCAGGTTCGTCCAAACATGCGTTCACAATCAGTCTTGTAAAATAAAAATAAAACACAAGTGTCGTTGAAGGCATGTTCGCCGGCAGTATGATGAAGAACTGCACATTAAACATTAACTTCAATAACTACAGTCAACCTAATCCGAAACGACGAAGAATAATTGTGTCAAGCGACTCTGATTCTGAGTGAAAGTCGCACGCCCGTTAAACTTTTGTGACTTGTTACGCATTCATAGTGAAGAAGACTGTCGCGTTATCAAATAGTTCCTAACTGTTGCAGTTAACTGTTCAATATTCAAAACACGTGTTGTTTTATTGATTTAAATACTGTTTTATTGGATGTGTCTCATGGCATAAATAGTTACACAATAAATGTACATTGTTTACATTGTCGTTTATTCAATATTTGTTTACACTTTGTGTATTCATACACTCGTGATGACGAAATGCGACCTTCACATTTTTAAACTGTAAATTAATTCAACCACACTGGAGAAGGCTGTACGCGGGGAAATTATTTGGTACATACTTCTAGTATGTACTTTAAAATACAGTTCTCTTCAGCTGTGCAACTTTTGAATGTGATAAACGATAAGGTAAAAAAGTAGATTTTTACCAATTTTGTCGATGTTGTCATGAGGGTTTTGTATTTTCTCAAAATGAGTGGGAGAAAAATAATCCATCATGAGACAGTCTATGTAGGATAAGGATATCTCACCCTCGGGGTCGGAATTTTAACCAGGGAGCTCGGCAAGCCTCGTCCCTGGTTAAAATCCGACCCCTCGGGTGAGATATCCTTATCCTACATAGAAGCTCATGGTGGATTCTTATAATGAAAACCATGAAGAAATGAAGATATATAAGCAAAACAATTTCTATTCACACATACTTCATCGTAATTCAAAGTGTAATCTCCGACATCTTTATGGAAAACTTCAACTGAAGTTAAAAGCTCCTCCTTGAATCCAGGTTGTAATCTTACAAGGTTGTCTTGAACTTGGTTCTGTGAATATTAAAGAGGAAATATTTAAATGCAATTATATAGGCATATAAAAATGTAATGCTTATGGAACTTGTGAGGTAAATATACAAAATGATTTTTCCTCTAAAATTTGCTTGCAAAGTTCACCATTACAAAAGTAATTCTGATCTGAAAAAGAATAATGCAGCATGTAACAGACTATTATCCAAGATTAACAAAAGATATCAAATGTTAAAAAAATACCTAGGCTTGCTAGTACTTACAGACATTGCCATCAGTTTTTGGAAGGAATACCTCAGTGTATCAACTTTGTCATTTTCTTCCTTTGGAACAGTAACACCAAAGTCATTCAGCATTGCATATGATTCCTGTATAAAAAGATGTGCCATCAAGGTGTATTTAAGTATTTGATAAACTGAGACATTTTCAAGACTATGCATATTAATGAACTTGTAATTCATGAACAATAGAGCAATCTAATCTTTATAAAGTTAGATAGAATTTCCGAGAATTGTTGATCAACCATTTTAGATAATTAGAGAGAAGTCGTGCCTTCCTTAAGTAGTATCATGCTTATATATTTATAATGACAAAGACTTAAAATAGACATTAGATATATACATATTGGTATAATCAATTAAATTTGAAAGTAGCAAACGTATGTGTTCCATATCAGCAGATATAATTGTAGTTACTTCAATCGGTCCAAGTGACATGTCCATGTGAATTTGATGTTCACGAACTTCAGCTAAGGCAGACATTGCTTGCCTCACATCTTCAAGATCTCTGATAGGCCTGCTTAGTCTTTTACTGAGATCATCTATAAATGCTAAAATCTCTTCCATTTTTGTCTTGTATGAGGAATTCAACTCTTTTCCAAACAAAAGTTTCCAGGCCTTGATCTCAACACGCAAAGCAAGTTTTAAGGACTCTAAAATATCAGAAGGTAAATTTGTTTAGTAAATACAATTCATTTCAAGTATACATGCAAATGCAACAACACATACTGAAACCAAGAGATCAATTATCTGCTATAGTTTTAGAAATCATTTTTTAATTTCAAGTGTTAAAAGAGAAAACTACAGTTGAATCTCTAAAAGTTTGAAATGCCATGTGAGCAGCTGAGTTGCTGAATTTCTCACTTTTTGCATCTAATGTTTCGCACTTTTCTGAGTTTTACATTTCAAACTTCCGCATTATAACTATATTGAAAATAGAAGGAAATTTGCCAAGACTGATGACAATTTCTTAGTATTTCAAACTTTCCTTTTTCAAAAATTCAACAGAGTGTTTATAACAATTTTATTCTAACAAACATGAATTAAAATGGTCTTTTTTCAAGGTAATTGTTTACTGATGACAAATTAACACAAGCATTTACCAGTGAACAATTCAATGGGTCCAACAGTCTCTGACATCTGAATATCATCAATATTGTTCTCCAACTTCTTAAACATGTTGACTTTGTTCTTGTATTCAGATAATATTGGATTTTCTTCAAGAAATTCCTATGAAACGGCAAAGATGTTTGAAAATAAGTTCACCACAAAACAATTGTCAAAAAAGCAGGTTTTTATTCACCAGACACTTACCCCATAATCCTCCCTTCAGTCATAGGGTAGAAACATTTTGCATATGACATGATAAAGTTCAAAAAATCAAAATCCTTTTAAAACTTAAGAGTTGTGCAGAAGAGTGTTTCTCTCTCTATATATATATATATTACATAAGTGCATAATTAACAAAGGGCCATAATTCAGCCAAAAATTACAATCTAGGGTGCTGTAAACGGAAACTATTCCGTTCAGTACAAGACGAAGATTATGTGCCATAAATGAAAATACAGAATTTTACCCTTAATTACCTAATACAACTGTTATCATCTGATCTATCAAGAAAATGTAAACTAATCATATAATTACTCTGACAGCTTCCTGTCTGTCTTTCTCCCATAAGAAGGCATAGTCTGAGTATCTCTGCAGAGCTTCAAGGATATCAGCTTTCAAAGAGGAAACAGCAGAGGACATCATCATAACATACTTGGAGACATCTTTGTTTTCAGCAACACTCTTATAATAGTTTTTCACAAGATTCTCAGGGGACTGTATTTGTGGTATATCTAAAAGCGATAAACAAAATGGTGGGTTTGGATACTTTGGATCAGACGCTGGTGTAAAAATGCTATTTAGAGGTAGTTGAATAATTGCATTCCCCACTTCATTTAAATAATAATAACTTTATAAGACTATACAAGCTTTTTGGTCTTAAAAACAAATAATTTGTAATTGTTATACTTGACGAAGGCTGTTTACTTTGCAAATATGTGACTACAATAAAATAAGCTGGAGAGCCTGTAGAATAGAGAATACTGTGTAATCACCTGATAAGAAAACACTTGACTTTCTGATAGTTCGAATAGAGTTGTCTGCCAGTTCTCGTGGTTGTCCCCATTGATGTACACCTTTTGAAACATCTAGAACATGTTGACAAGCCTTGTTAAGAGCTTGCTGGACATCTTCTAAGCTAGGGAGCATTACCTAGAAATACATGCATACTAATAAATGTGAAAAATCATACTCTTTTCAACCTACATAACAGAATAAAACTTATCAGAAAATTTCATTATTTACTCAGTAAATAAACATGATGTTCAACTAACCACATTTGGAATTGACAATGTAATGTCAGCTGTGAAGAATGGTATTCTACTATCATGGCCTGAACCAACACCATCATCTGTAAAGCTGTGCAAGGCACCAGCCCTGTAAATGATAGAATTAATAAAATATTAACTACCTACAGAAATTAGACTCCTTACATCAGTTTGACAATGACGATTTCATTTGGACTAAAAATTTATTTCTAAAAGAGACTTTAAATATCTCATTAACACCCATTCCAAAGGGTAATAAATGTTCTACCTTCTAGATTATACAATTTCATTGTTAATAGATTTTTCTGTATGTAAAGTACCAGACAAATTTAACAAAAACATAAAAATATGTTAATCATACATACCTTGAGAAGAAGCGTTTCCTCATTACATCTAGAGAGTACCTTGTAGATCTAAGCAATGCTTCTACCAGTCTATGTTTAAAATGTTCAGTAAGTTCATCACACGCCTCTTTAATTGTCTGTTCCTCAGTTGCCTCAGAATCATCAACTCCATTCTCTCCAGAGCTGATAGCAACTGATCCAGAGTCAGCGGTATCAGCTTGAATAATTAAACCAATTGTTAAAATTAGAGCAAGTCAATTCGTGTAGCAACTAAGTCACAGTGCAAGTGACAGGGAGATTATTTTACCTCAAAACTGACTGTTAACTGTAACAGTTACTATGATTCATATGTCATACAGTTTTCAGTTGTTTGCATGTTGACAAGAAACAGGTTTAGAAGTTTATATAAAAGGAACATCCATTAGGTCAACTGAACTACACACACAGCAGAAAAATACTTTTGATATAAAGAGTATACCAGAAACAAACCATACCAATCAATTGAATAATGTATGGTTGAAATGTTCTTCTTCAACTGCATTCAAGTAAAAGTCTGTCAGCTCTGGCTTCGTACATACAATTATAGTCAATCTTTATACAGAGTTGTCGTCTGTTATCCCTCACATATATGTATATAACGAACTACAACTCTGTGTGGAGATTGCAACTATAGTTTATTTCAAAGTAAATGACTGGCGGATGAATTTTGTAAAAATTATGCACCCACAAGATCTATTTTCTTCATTTGAGACGTAGAATTTGATAGATATGGTTAAAAAAGCAATTATTTAACAGTGGTTCAATAGTTATTTCCTGGAGCTTTCATATTTTTTAGAATTCTAAATGACAGTACTATAATGATATTCGATAAATCAAATATACCAGAAATACTTGAGCATGAGAATTCTAGATGAATCATTTCATCAAACTAAAACTTACTAGAGTTTCCAGCTACAGATTGTTCGTCTCCATTGACACATATCTGGGATCTGAACAAAAATATGGTAACTAGTTCTTTCACTGCATCCTCAACTGTCTGACTCATCTTGTTGATATCAATTGCCATTTGTTCACAATAAGACTGAATTTTAGAAGAAAAATTTCTTATATTTGAGTATAAATTTGCAATGTACAGTAATAAAATCAATAGCTCAGTTATAAATAAAACATTGTCCATACATTACTCAAAGCATGTCTTGAATTAACATCAATATACTAGTATGTAAACATTAGTGATGCTCGATAATATACCGGTATACCTGTATATTGCAATATGCTCCAAATGTAATAGTTTCGGTACGGTTCCACACCGTATTGTGATATTTTTTATAGTAAATTGATATTTGATTACTTCAACTTGTATTGTATCAGCTGTAGCCTAATTCAATCGGAAAACAGAAATATTTCATTTCTGTAACTGTATTAAAACTGTATGTGTTGTCTTGCTTAAGGAGAGTTTTATATGTACAATTGTTGTGTACTATACAGCATGAAGTTTCATTCTAGTCACTGATATTTTCATCAGTTTCTTTGTGATAGCTTACTTAAAGAATATCACTTATTTTCATCAAAAACCAAGCTTGAATACTTAATAAATCAAGAAATATATCACAATACCCATCCCTAGTGAACATGCCTTTGCATATACAGATCATTAAAAAACATTTTTATCAAAATCAGAACATTTTTCAGCAATTCATAATAAAACACTACTAATTAGATCATTAAAGTTTTAGTACAACACAAAATAGTTATATTTTTCTCATTTATTAAGAAATAGTGATCTATATTATATTGTTACTATCAACAGATGATATGGTAGCAGCAATGAGCATCGCTGCAGGATCAAATACATACGTCCATATTCTTGATGAACTGTGACACACTCAATGGAGATCTCTCTGGAAGATCACATAGCATTGTTTCACTGATTTCTTTCAGTATGAAGTCTATGCGGGTAACTTTGATGTCATTAACCTAATTGTTGATAAAAAAGTATGGGATAACATCTTTAAAATACTGGTGTTAAAACATAACACATTAATTTCTAAATCTTAAATGATTACTTGCAGCTATAGATAAATCAGTGTTTTGGAATTTAAACTATAAATAAACAATACAAACATACTTCAAGTACTGTTAACATGGTAGATGATTTAGATTATGGAAGTCTGCAGAAGAAGAATCAAGACTAATAGAAATTTTCTATCAAAGAATCAAATTAAAGAACCAATCCTTCACTACTATAGTGTCTGTGCAGCTTGACACACTTATTGACATTTTAGTCCTTTGTTTTGCACAACAATTACACTCAATACTTTTAATCAAACATTATTAAATTTACCTGTTTAACAACAATTTGCAAATCTTTCAAGGCTGCTTTGACATTCTTGAAGAATATTGGAAGGCTCAGAGAAGTCCATGTATGAGCAAACAGTCCTGGTCGCAGAGCAAAGTCAACCTAAAACACATCAATGAACATGAGAAGGACTGACTTTAGTCATACATATTTAATGCTAAATGTAATCAAAGTTGCCATCTTTGAAAGTATTTATTCTTGTATTCATATCAATTACATTTGGTACATCAAGTTTGTAGGGGATCCGAATAAAACTGTTTGAATTAGAGAGCGGACACCGTTGTGTACACCACCCGCTGTGGGTGTTCCCATAATACGACCTGTTTATCAAACGGGTGTATAAAAATGATGATTTCCAAGAGGACAAAGTATCTTAGCTGAATAAACTTCAGTCAATTTTAACCAAAATAAATTGTACATCACCTAAGAATGGAACCAATTAACTTTCTATCAAAACGCAAAATTATAAAGCATGAAATTGTATCAAACTACCCAATTCATAAGACCATCATTTATATATGTCTTTTGTGCATTAAGTCAATTATGACATGACAGACACAGGCATCCAAATTAAATCAAAATTAGCTCTCAGATTCATAACAAACCTTTTTCAAAATTGGACTCAATGGTGTCATAAATATTGGTGGAATAGACAACCTAATCTGTTTGTTTTCATCCAAAAGCATCTGAAAATTAAATCAAACTAACAATTAATTTTAACTCATCTATTTTGCATAGACTGTTCTATGAATCACATCAAATAACTGCCTCTTGGATTTCTCACCAGTACAGTGCATCAATAAGAAGAGTCACAGAGTCTTGTTTCGAGAAGGTATTGGCCCTGAGTAACAATCTCTGAACCAGAAGTCCAGCAATATATCCCTAGATTGCAATGTGTCACAGAGTTGAATCTAGGATTATAAAACAATGGGCCAACTCCCCCACCCCCAACAAAAAAATGGGCCAATTTGAATTTCAAAGTGGGCAATTGAAAACAACAAAAAAATGGATTCTGAAGTTACAGTTTTTCACACTTATCTATAGTCGAAGGGCCTTTAACGATGGTACGTATGCATTGCATTTCAGTTCATCAACAATACAAAATAAAAAAGACCAATTTAGTTGTGGGACCCAGAACTATCTTACCTACTGTTCGTAAAACATAAATTCCACAACAATCCTAAACTAGAATCTATTATTATCTATTGTAAATACATACAAAGCATTGAATCACAGCTAAAATGTCAAACAGGTCATAAACATGTGTGATCTTTAAACAGCCAGCCAACATCACACAAATACCAGAGGGACACCGACGGCTGCTTGTCTTTGATCTTTAAAATTCACCGCTCTTTAATCCTGCCACAGCGTTAGTTTGGGGGTACAAAGTTTTCAGGTCTATGGTACGCACAGGGGTGACAATATTGCCGTTTTTTATGAAAATATCTCAAGAAGTGGCAGTTATAATGAATTAATCTGCCCTGAAGGATATTCTTTAATGCAAACCGAGTTAAATATGGAAACTATGTGGTTGAAGCCAAAAAAGTCGGCCATATATATTGTTTTAAATTTGGTCCTATTGACACCCCTGTGCACACTAAATTAACTCCAGAATCTTCACAAAATTAGGTCAAAGTGTGTGTAAAGTTTATATCTGGCAGCTGAAGTACTGATTGAAAAGCAGGTGACGTCATCCTATGACGTAGGTTAACACGCGATTGACAGTAAAACTAGCTTGTAGATCTAAAATTGATTTTAATTGAGGACACGCAGTTGGCAAAATAATATGTTTATCCATCCAGTGATCATTATAGATATTACGCATGGGAATATTTGTTTTGCGCCAAAAATAAAAAATATGCGAGAGATGTGGCCCACACAAACTTTTCAGTTGCGCCAATTGCTGATACATAGCGTATTTTTACCAATCCCGCACCCTAGATTCAACTCTGTGTCACTTACGATTATTTGGTTAGGCAAAATATAAATCAAAGATGTTGAAAGTTAGATGATCCATCAGTTTTTGTTTGGATTCAAAAAAACTTCAAACAAATCTTGCAAGTAGATGGACTAGCATTCACAGAAATATCTTATACTTTGTCATCAATCAGTCCATGCATTAAACTCACGAATTTGTCAACAAAATTACTTCATTGCTCAATTGCTTAAAATTGCTATAATTCTTTTGCCTGAATCCATGCAACAGCATAATGAACATATTTGTGACAACAATTAATCAACCTGTAGTTGTTCATAATGAGCCTTTAAGGTTTCTCTGGAGTGTATTAAAACTTTGGCTGCCTCAGGTATGTCAAGATCTTTCTTCATCATGTACTCAGACTCTTTGATAACTTCAAAAATGTATGGATCAAAGTTTGTCATCAACTGTTCAGTTGTTGGGTGCTTTATCAGTACAGGTACTTGAAGATCTTAAAGGATAAGCAATGAAAATTTTATCACACTGACTTTTCTCTATTGTTTTTACATCATTAGTTTTATGCCAACATTCTTGATTCCACGATACAAAGCAAAAGAATTTTCATCCAAGTAAACTCCATATCCATTAAAATAAAAGCTAACATACAGGAATAAAATAATATTACATAAAATCTTCACAAGATGTAAGTATTCCCAGTCTGCGAAATTAGCAGTTGTCTTGTTGTCTGGGACAACCAATTTTTCATTCGGACAACCCAAATTTTGGTTTGGACAACCCAAATTTTTATTAATAAATCAAAGCTAAAGCATCTAAAATGTCTGTTTCGGGCAACCACATTTCAAATCTTAATTTCACAGACTGTATTCTTAAGAGCACTCAGTTGCAAAAAAATGAGTGCCATGGAAAACTCTAGTATGACCATTGCAGAGTTCTTTGACAATAAAAAATTACCCCCCCCCCCCCCCCAATGTAACGCCTTGTTAATGGCTTTGAAAGTAAGTAATTTTATCTGCATTTAACAACCCATTCAATGATACTTACTATTTGTGCAAACTTCAACTGATTTTTTCCATGCAATGTGATACATGATTTCATACTCAAGCAGAACTTTAGCCAATCTGTTGTAGTTTTTGATAATCCTCTTGGATTCTTCTCCCTTGAAACAAGACGGATGAGCCTGAAACACAATTACAATCCTGCGTTAAAATAGTCTCTCATATTTCTTTCTTGAGATAGCTCCATCCACATTTTTTTTAATTATCATTAAATTTTTAAAAAAATCTGTTTGAAATAAAGTTTATCAGTCAATATCGCAATTAAAAGTGATTGCTGTATGATAATCTAACAAATAATTGAGACTTGAATGCTGCAACAGTTTATTTGACCATTACTTAGTGACAATATAAAGCCATTTCTGTGTATGGTTAGCCACAGCATACCTCTTATAAGGGTGTCAAAAACAATAAAACAGATAGCTACCACCCTTAAAATATGATATTCAGCTATAAAAATTCTACCAATTAACACACAATATATAAGCAATGCCTACTACAATAATTGAGCAAACAAATCGAGTTGTGGTTGCATTACGCAATTTCGAGTAGGTCTTTATATTCAGTTTAAAAGCCAATTGGTTATACAGAAAAAATTGGGAATCTTTTGTAATACTGAGTTGGTCACATTTAATGCAGGTTTTTCCCTTATAAAAAGGTCAGGCCCTTTCCCCCACATCGGAAAAAAATACCTGAACTGTATGTTATTACATACCATAAACAACTGCATAGGATCAATAATTCTCTGTGCTAGCTGTCTCACCCAGGTAATTCTACCTGATACTGGAGGCATGTTTCTAGGAATTGTTGGGTCCTCTTTCTGCTTTTGGTATAACTATAAGACGAAAAATATAGACACATTTTATGACAAATAAAGCAGAAAGGACTTGTCTGCAAGCTTAATTAATATCAATTAATGAATTTCTTATTATAATTCAAATTGCCATATAGTTCAGTCTTGAACACAAAAACATTTAATAGATCAAAAATATAAAACTCCTATTATTACCTTTCTCATATCTTCAACTTCATTTCCATACTGAAGAAATATTGTAGAATATTTTTGTTCAATATTCAACCTTGGTATATTCAGCTTTTCAAACCTACAATGTAATGAGCCATAAAGAAGTCAGTAACCTTAATAACAATAAATTTATTTCATAAAGCTATGAAATTTATTAATGTGTCTTGAGCCAGAATAAGTATCATTGCCAACAAATTCCTAATGCATGATAAGAAAAGAACAATTATTACATTATAGCATTAAGATCTAATGCAGACAACAGAAAGAACCTAATTTATGCATGAAAGACAGTGGCATCAACATATGTCAGACTTTAGGCTAATTTTAAGATCTAATCTATTTCTAACAAGAGGTGAATATACATAAAGCACAAGTTTGTAATATTGATGAGAAAAAATACTTTTCCAGGAGTTGAAGTGCTTGTAAAGTAGATGGAATCTTCTTGAAAGAGTTGTTCATGAATTTTTCAATGCCTATCTGTAAAAGTTAAAAATATGAAAAACACTATCAAAATAATGCAACACTTACTTCTGTTGGAAAAATAACTTGAATAAAAATAAGATTTGCAAAACTTGCAAGATTCAAAATAAGAAATGATACCTATAAAGGAATTGTCCCTGTCAGCACATGAATTTCAAGTAAGGACACAGGTTAATATAAATAAGTAAACATTGTGCCATCGTATGATGTTCACAACACAAAGAGCATACTATTAACTGCTTACAGAGGTATAGTGAAATTATTTGGAGTCAGGAAAAAAGTCTCAAAAATTACTGAATCACTTTCAACCAAACAAGCCTTAACATCATTTGGCACACCTCAAGATCTGCTAACTGTCTTTTAAAGTCATCAAAATCTTGATCAAAATCAGTTTTTCTTTGGTCGAGTACATCATATGGTTTCTTCTTGATGCTTGTAAAGATTTGTTGAAATCTAGAACTGTATGCTTCAAGTCCTTCTATCTTGGATTCAGACAAACTGCTGAATGTCTGAATGTATTTGAGTAAAGTAATAATCTGAAAAAATGATAGATATAAATGTATCACATACGGAGTGTGAAATAAGTTCAAACAAATAACATCAATACATTTGTAATTTTCTAAATTGATGCTTGGAAATAAGAAAGGGATTGACAAGTTAGAATAGAATCTGAAAATGGACAAGAAATGAACGTCAAGGCATCAATCCAAAGCTAACAACAGAAACAGTTCAATTCATTAAAATTGAAAGTGTAACCTTGTGTACATAGCAATTTTTAATTTACATTAAGTATTGATTGAAAATTTTCATCCAAATTAAACTCTTTGAATAATCATGAGTAAGGCTTATAACTATAAAAATAAGTTCATATTAAATCTGACTTAAGAAAACGAACCTTTTCTAGTCTTTTACAGAAAGTCTCAAACTTTCCAAAGATGTACATCTCAGAGAATTCAAATGGTCTTTGATCAGGCGACTGTTCAATTTTCTCCTTTGTCTTGTGGAAAGTGTCCTGGTACGCTTTGTACAGTCTACAGCAATGCTGTAATTTTTCAACCAATGGTTGTCTTTCCATATCCCACACACGCTCAGAACTTCCACTAATGATGTATAACTTACAAGCTTTAACCATCTGGTTGGTCACCTGCAATTATGATTGTATGAACATTTGATGTTTTCAATGTATAATATTTATGTAAAAATCTTAAAAATACTATGTCTCAAATAAAAATTGACTATTGTGCCAAATTCAGAGCTAAATGAACCCAAAAGCATATGCACAGTAACTTTATTTCATGGACACATTTAATCCAATTCAAGTTCTACATCTTTTAAAGCAAATTTGACACGTGTCATTGTGACAGGTGTCATACAAATTTAAAGGTATCATAAGAATGAAAGATAAAGTTCAGGCACTACTTCTTCCACTGTATTGAGCTCCCCAAGATCTCACATAAAAAAAAACAAGGTTTCCAGCATCAAATATCAGCCACTTAAGTAAAAACGGTCAGTTTTTCAGGAATTCCTGAACAATTACACAAATATGGTAATACATAAAGTTCATTTCATTTAAATTCTACAAGTATTACCTTGATAAACAAGGATGTCATTCTCTCAGAAGTGTTATAATATCTAGATATACAGTGAATCATTCTGATAGCATTGATTAGTCCAGGTAAAGCATCCAGCATTGAAATCTGACAGAGAAATATAAAGTCAAACATAACTGCACATATATAAATTATGTAAGTTTCAAATCAACATTATCTAATGAGTACTAAATGGGTAGAGTTCAATAAAAAAAAGTAGATAACTATTTAGGAAATGGACAATCAACTGGTATTTCTATAATACATCCTGTAAAGGGCATAAAAAAGCTTTACTACAAAAGCAATTAAAAAATGTACAAATCAGAAAGATAAAACGGGCATACTGGATCTTGTCTGTAAAGTGGATCACAGTATTTTTCTAGTGTGTATAGGTACTTGACATTGTCCTTGGCTTCATTGGCACTGTCTGTGATCCTTTTATCTAACTCTTTCCATTTCTGAAAAAAATGATTTGATGTTCATGAAAAAAATATGAACAAGTTTATACCATTAAGTTTAAATTTCTAGCTTATTTGACATTGTGCATATAACAGTAGAGACTGTTAGCGAGGTAAAGGAGGAAAGAAACATGATGAAAAGCAAAATGGCCAGTTTTTTTAAGCAGCGCTAGTAATTCTTTTTTACTCACTATTAAACATCACAAAGGTTTTATCAGATATTAAGATGGCAAGATACTATTGGAAAATAATTTGAAATAAATAAGATATTTTGTAATTTTTTCTTCACATTTGTGTGAATTTCTTTGCAGTGAAAAATTAGTCCTAGTAGAATGATTGAAATTAGACAGACTAAATAAACACACCTTCATAACTCTAGACTTTCCAATGTGTACAATATTGATGACCATTCTACACTTATGAGATTTTATTTGATCAAGCAGAGCATTAAATCTCGCCATTAGTTGTCTCCAGTGATCTAATTCAGCTACAGGTCCAGTATCATCAGCTTCCTTTCTCATTTGATCACTCTCTGCCAATATCTACACAATGTGAAAAGATACATGAGAGACATTTTAGACCCATCAGTAACGAATGCACCATCACACTGACGAAAATAGCACAACATTTAAAGTTCTACTTATGTTAAATTCACTGCGACTAGATGTCATACCACCTGCAAGGGTATTTTGTGACTTTCCCTTTAACGTACACCTGGGTAGAAACACTGACCTTATGTAACGAAGCTAAGGACAGTTTCCTCATATGTGAAATTTGCCTGGACAAGAGTAGGATTTGAACTCATTGTGTTGAGGTGATGGTGATTACAAGTCAGTGTCAATAACCACTTCACAACAGAGGTTACAAAAAATTAGAAAAACCTGAATGTTTATAAATAAGTTACTAACAAGTTATTTACTGGCCTTCAGTCATAACTTCATTTGGTAATAGATTTATGTTGTTGCTGTTTTAATTTAAATATTGCTTACTGGGCCAGTAACGATGTAATACTATTTTATACCTGTTCTATTTGTTTGCACCACAGTGTTGTTAAGTCTTCCATATCAGTGACAATGTCTGGATTAGATGCATGAGTTATGCACTCACTAAGGGATGTGATTGACATCAAATCTATCTTGTCACCAGTGTAATCCACAAGCCAGACTCCTTCACCAGCATTTGCTTGTGCATCTAAAAAAAGAAAAAGATTACAGTTGAAAACTCAAGTTTTTGCTTTCAACCAGTTAGTGATCAAGACTAAAAACTCAGTATTACAGGCTATTTTTATGCCTTCTTTTACCCAAATTAGTCCCAAATCCCTTTAAGAAAATAAATATATTTTCCCCAATATTTAATGCCAAAATTCCCCACTGAAAAATTTACTTAAAAAAAAAGAAAAACAGTAATAAACTATCTCAGCAAGCCACCAAGGAGTACCCTGGGGCAGGTGTAACTTGAATCACTCATAAGAATCAGCTGTATTGACAAACTTCTGCTATAGAAAAGTTCTAATGCGGCAGAAGTGATGTGTATTGCCTTTTAATGTATAGAATACTGTCAAAAGACAAATTCTATACAAAAATTACAACCACCAGATTTGGTCAATTTACTTAATTCACTAGTTTTCTAGACTATGCCGAAATGATTTTTTACACAAAATAAAAAGATCTTCACATACTTTGCAAGTAACCAACAAATCCATTCATTGTGTCATGAAACTTGTTTATTGTTTTACGTCCCTGTGGTGTATCACTCAACTCCCCCCATTTGTTATAAGCAAGCATAGCTGGTTGATAAACTTTTGATAAAATCCCTTCCAACATAGAGAGTATTCCATCCGCATCCTTCATGTCTAGCACACCAAAGTTAACTTCCTATAAAATGAATCAGTTCATTGAAGCAAACCTACCTAATAAAGAAAATTGTATTATTATTAAATCCAAATAATGGTATATTTATCCTGTTAAAACTACAATTTAAAAAATGAAATATTAATCTGCTACCAAAATGACTAGTGGATAAAAGAAGCTGGTACTTTCCGTAGTCTTTATAATTTTCTGTCAACCACAGGACAACTGACAGTTTTCGAGTAGATCATATTACTGCATAGTAAGTAACAGACACTAAGTTTGCAGTCAAGTAAAAATATAGGATTTTTTTTAGAATTAAGGTTGGATAATTTGGCAATCTGACTTACCTCAGCAGCATTTTTGATAGTGATGTTAATATTAATCTTGGTACGTATAAAATACATACAAACTCCTGACAACTTTTCTCCAGTTCCACTAGTTAGAAATATTCTATTAACAATGGCACCTTTAGGTGTCCCTGAGATCACTCTGCCACATTCTGAATATTCAACCATAATCATACATAAATCAGATGATCAAAAGCAAACCCAGCAATTTCCATGCTTTTATGTTTAGATAGAAATCGAGTCGTGAGTCGTCACAAGGTTGAAAGATCTGTAACGTCTTGACTAACAGTTTGCATAAGTAAAAAGGTTGGTGCTTTTACTGATTGAGCCGCACTCTTAATCTCAGCTAAGACGGACATATAACTGATATTTATATATTATGGAAACCACCGAAACGTTCTGAAATGTAACTCACCCTACAGAATGGACTTAGCTGATCTTTGATCATTTACAGGTCGTTGTCGGACTATAAGGAAATGTTTTTGAAAATAAATCATTACAAAACTGAAACACGATGCCTCCTCTGACCTTGACCTACTGACCTCAAAATCAATTAGTCATCTAAATGTGATGACCAACCTCCAAACAAAATCTGAAGAGCTCAGGCCATATCGTTTTCTAGCTATTGGTTGGACAAGGTTTAGTTACGAACCGATCGACGGACAGACGGACCGACCGACATGTGCAAAGCAATATACCCCTTTTTCTTGGAAAGGGAGCATAACAAATTAATGAGTGGCTTGGATTGACGGTTAAAATAAGTCAAATTATTGACACACTATTTGGTGAAAGAATGTTCCAATATAGCAATTTACATAAATTTAGAAACATGATGTGTCGCAAAGCAAACAATACCTATCACAGCTTATTTGTCTGTTTTCATCAAAGGGCACCCAAGAATTGCATAAGTAAGGACAATTTCACCCCCAATGACATGTTTGCAGGTAACCTCATGGTATGTTTATCTGACAATTCCTAGTGTTTGATATAACCATAATGTATCTATTATCGCAGAAACATATCATAAAATAACATTTTGTCTCAATTTAATTAAGAAAACTGGGAAAGAAACATACCTTCTAATCCAGGCATTGGTGCTTCTTGATAATAAAACTTCAAACATTTTATACCATTCTTGTTCATGAATGTTTCAAAAATCTTCACATTCTGAAAAATGAAAATTCACATGATTAAAACCATTTCTTTGCAGTCAATTGGTTACTATACATGTAAAGTAAGTTAAACATTTGCAATGCCTATAGAAAAATTGTTTTGGCAGATTATCAGAACAATGAGATACGTGTATGACATGTTACACTTACTTTTTCCGTATTTTAATATTTTGAATAAAAAATGAACATCATTTCCAAAGTTCTAGAAATGTGTCATGAACACAGTTGACCCTACAATATCCCCTCATGCATGGCAAAGAACCATTACATTTACCCTCAAAGGTAATTGGCCTTTGAGCATAGAAACTGGGTCTTGCGTGCAATACAAGTTCAGCTAAGCACTGTGACCTCGACCTTTGAGCTTGCAACACAGTTCTTGCACACTACACAATTATCTATCCCTGGTGATCATACATATGCCAAATTATTTTGAAATCTGACAACACCCAGAGAAGACAGTTCAAGACACGGACTACATTACATGCCCATTCACCATTCTTCAAATGGCAGGGGCATAGAAATAAACCGATGCAAACATAATTACTAGGTGTGTAGGATTTGATGCATAATTTAATTGTATAGAATGTATTACCCTGTCAGCATCAAGGAGTGATTCCTCAACAGTACCAACATCTAACTTAAGATGATTTGCTACAATGCCTAGGATGTATTTATGGCCTGGAGTCAAGTAAAACCTTCTCTGTTCTCTAGCATCTTTTGCGCGTGCCTTATTGGATAAAACGAATACAGTAATTAAGTACAGACAAAATATCATGTATACAAATATACATAATTATAAAACTTAAAAAGGTCTCTATTTTCCTACAAATGGTCTTATGAAGTAATTGTACATCTAACAAATGTTGCATTTGGTCTAAGAAACTGCAGATACCCGGTAATAACACGCACCTAACATATGTATATGTCCACGAAAAGTCTGGTCTAAAAATGTATTTCAGACACCAAATGTAACTAACCAAAAATGAAATTCACATAAAAACATCAATAATTCTTTCTGTCTGGTTTGGCTACAGGGCTTTTTTTCCCTCTTTAGCAGGGGCCGTTAATAGGCGTCTTCCCCTCAGGAAAATTCTTCAAAATCATGCAGTTTTCCCTAAAAATTCAATTTACATCAAGTTTTTTCTTCCCCTTTTGCTAAAATTATGAGTTATTTTTCCCCAAATTTAAAGAAAAGGCCCCTTCCCCAACCTATGAAAAAAAGCCCTGGGCTAACTTCAACAATTTGAGATTTATTGGGCTGTAACATATTTTTCTCCCCGTGGAGTTAAACCCCTTTTACATTTATGAAGTCAATGTATCCGTACTCAAACTCTCCTAATCTTTCATTAAGTTTCACATGATTTCATAAGACTCTATTGATACTGAATCATTCATTTTCAAAGTATTTCAACTAATTTTTAATAAATGAAGCTCTTTTCATAATGGCAAAGACAGCAGATTTAAACTTGAAAATTTTGCTACTCTTCATTTCAAAAGACGTATTTCATCCATATTGTGATTCAAATTGTTTGGGGTGACGGTCACTAAAGAAATTAATATAATCTAATAAAGCTAATGTTTAAAACATGCTGACAGCAAGATTTATAAAAAACATTTCTTAGCTAAGATCTGCAATAAAACATGTCCCTAGATAATTTTATTGATCTTCAAGTTGAAGGTGGCAGCTTTTCTATTAAGGAACTGACACACACAAAAAATGTACTAGTCGCTTACTGCAGTTTGGTTTAATTACAAGTTATGTACTGACCAGTCATTAACAGTCAACTTAAAAGACTTGTGCTGTCAAATGAAAAATAGTATTTTATTAATTGATGTTTATAATATAATAAGTACCTGTTTTTCCTTTATAGTTTCAGCAGTGTGCAGAACATTTCCTACAGTGCTACGTCTTCTTCCTCTTTGTGGGACAGCAACATTTCCTGCACTACGCCTTCCAGTTATATCATGCTGAGAGGGTATCAGACCAGATGATGGAACATTGGTAGGAGGATTGTTAGGCACTAGATGAGACATTTTTAGCGCCTAACCTACAAGTTCAAAGTACATTATGAAGAATTAAAAAACATGCAAATATTTCTGTCAGAACATCGGAATGGAAAGAAATAAGAGGACTGAGTATCGGTTCACATATCAAATCAAATACCTTTATATAGGGTTCCGTTGATGTACTAACTGTATGCAGAGCAACAGTTAAGGTTTTTTGTGTAATTGGGTAATACTCCTTATTTTCTAGAGGAATTGAGTACTGAGAAAAACAATTGGGTATCCAACATATTGTAACCCGACAGATATGAAATGAATTGGGTTTTCTCATTAAACGCTTGTATACTTCATATTTGAATCTTTGGTGAGCACTCATAAGCCCAAACACTGAGCACAAACTAGCCGAGCTTCCGTGTTACACTTTTCTCACTTAGTCATTACACACACTGCATTTCAACATGTAATATCCAGCTACTTCTTCAATTTTCAACCATTGGTATTTATCTGTCCTATTTCTAAATGTCTTATGACTTATGACAGTGTGTGACTGCATTGTTTAAATATTTTTTTTACGGTAGTTTTCATGGCGATCGAGTCAACAAATGAAAGATTTCATCATATATTGTCGCTAGACGAAACAGAATTTAAAATTAAATCATTGAGAATCTCTCTAACAATTACTGCATCTTGGGATAGTTGTTTCTTTACATCAAAATATGAATCAAGCCTCAAGAGTGATCAGTGTTTAACGTTTTCCTCGTCTGTTGTTTTGATCGTGACAATTGCAGATAAACGCTTTCAATGTGCTCATAATTCAATTACCGTAGTTAAGCAAGCGTCTACATAACCGTACGACTGGCTAAAACATGTATACGGACGCATTGAAAATTGTATCGGTATGCATGCTATTAGGATAAATTGCGTATCAAGTTTTTTGGTTTGCGTTTTGTTATGCACTAATTTTGATTTTAATTGGGTTTTAATCAATTTTATTTGCGTATTTACGCAAATACGCACCTTATCTGTCAGAATTTGCTCATTTTTTTTTAAAAAGAAGAAAGACAAAAGGCAATGTAGTGAATAACTTTGTGAAAATCATTTCAATGAAATGTGGCAAAATATGCATTAAAATGTACAAGACAAACAAATGGCAATAACTCCATCAAACATAATCCGATTGGTTTATCGTTACGTTTTTTTTGGGGGGAAACAGCATTATTCTTGAACGCGCTCAATATATTTACTTAGCCTCGCTGTCAACGGAAACAGGTGACTCGATGATATTGCAATATAAGGCAGAGCTTTTTTTCACAGGTAGGGGAAGGGGCCTTTTCTTTACATTTGGGGGAAAATAACACATAATTTTAGCAAAAGGGGAAGAAAAAACTTGATGTAAATTTAATTTTAGGGGAAAACTGCATGATTTTAAAGAATTTTCCTGAGGCTGTTAACGGCCCCTACTATAGAAGGAAAAAAAGCCCTGTAAGGTAATGCATAATTCATAGTCAGTAACTTAGTATCAATCCAATTTGATAAAGAACAATATAGGTCAGCTATCAAGACATTTATATTTTTCTTTTTCCACTTTGACCACAATTTAAGGCCAATACTGCAAGAGCAACAACTCTTAAAAGATTAAAATGTGTCGTCAAGTAGATTTAAGGTTACTTGGGCAATTAATACTTTACATTATTGCGTTACAATGAGCAGATGATATGTCAGAAAAGTACAATATCATGAGTATTTATACCCTACGTCGGAATCGAGCATTTGACGAAACATGTCTGCTTTGTCCATGTGTCTGAGTGATGTTAATCGTGGCTTTTATCTAATATTTAAAAAAACACGACGCTATTTTGAGTAAGGATAGTTTTCAATATGATCATAGTTACAACACCATTATATAGCGCATGGTATGCTTACCTCTGCTATTAGAAGACATTTTTAGCAACCAAAACATTGGCGATTTATTGTCGTCTGCAAATAACCCGGCGTCTCGTGAAATATTCATGCGCAAAGAAGTCCACAGCCTTGTTATTCGAAGTTATTATCATTTAATTTTCAATCAACACATTTAATTAATCAATTTTTTTATTATGACATTATTATCTGGGAAAAAGAAAAGCATATTAATTTTAGAAATATCGATATGTTCAAGGAACTATTTTTTGTTCGCGAAGAATTAAATAACGTGCAGAATGTTTACTTCGCGGTAATATTTGAAAAATGTGCGGCGGTTTTAATAGTATTCGAATAACGCATTTTGCACATATTCCGCTGAAAATGCATGTATTTTCGTAAAATATTGTCATTCCAACAATGCTTACCAAACATTGATTGTGCATTGCGGGTTGTGTCTTACTCTTATCCAAGGAAAGGACTTATAGATACATACATGTATATAATCCTTATCTAAGGGAGGTAACTCGATTTGGGAAACAATTATTAAAGTCAGATTAGTGCCCCTTAAAAATCTAATAAATAGAACTGTCTCACTAACATGTGTTTCCTGCAAACTACTTAAAAATATCGATCATATGCGAACACATCCTGAAACTAGAATGAAACAGCATTCCTCATAGGAGACACAACAGATAACAACAATGCATGATCTCCTCAGTAGCTTGTAACCGAGTTGATTCTCAAATTGATGTCGTAGTCTTGGACTTCTCCAAGGCCTTCTCGACACCGTATCACACAGAAGGCTCTACACAAGATGTCACTTTGTGGAGTAGATGGCAAGATTAACGATTAGCTTCTTCACAAAGTATGCAAGTCATCGTGGATGGTGTGTAAGCCCCCGATGCGGTAACAGTTAGCCTCTGGAGTACCACACCAACTAGACAACCATATATCGTGAACACAGTACCTGAAAACCCTGCCTTGGAATCACCATCTCAGAAAACTTAAAATGGGGACCCACATAAACTAGATTACCAAGAAAGCCACTTTATCTTAGGATTCCTCAGAAGAAAACTCAAGCACAAGGGATAAGGTCATCAACTACCGAAGTATGATGCCTTCGATTTTGCCGCGCATGTGCGCTGACTTCGAATCGAAAGCGCTTTGAGTAAAATCAGCATTTTTTACACGTCAAATCGTTACCATTTATTCATATTTTTAAATCTATGCAATATCACCAATGATACAAAGCAAGAGAATTCCGACTGCATCAGTCTGTCGAAACCGAAAGTAGAGTTTAACGGTCTTAAAATATTTTTAGACAAGGAAAAACAATTCGTTATCTAAGTATCTGTACAAAAGAACACACAATACTATATGTCACGTCATCTTGCGCGCGCAATAGTTAGCTGTTCGTTCAAAGAAGAAAACTCATTTATACAAGGTAAGACGTACTATTTGTTATCTAGGCGTAATCAGTTAGCATTAATGGGAAGAAATAGTTAATATTGATGTACATTAATTTATGTTTAACTTCGAACGATTTAATAATTGGAATAAACAAATATACTTGTGATTTTTAAAGGTTTAAACAATCTGTTTAACCTTAACTTCCCTTCACAAGTTATTATTTGTACATATTTCATTGATTTTCTATTTTTAGAACATGTTTATACATGTTTTTACATATTTTCATAGAATAGACTGCAATACGACTATAGAGTTATACAATTTGTTTGAAAGGTTCATGTCTTATCACAAAAATTGGATAACACGTAATTTGATTATTTAGCCTTATTAATTCTACTATTCGGGTGGCTTATTTCATTCTGGAAGGTAGCCAAATAAAATAATGTCTCGCTTCACAAACAGCTAATAACAGACTGTCGAATAATATGAGTTACGACTTTAATGTATGTATCGTTATAAAGATTTTTTTATTTCTACGAAACTCGAGATTGTAGCAAAGATAAAAAAGATTAAATCATATTTGAGTGACAAATGTGTTTACTTTTATCGATTGTGCACGGATTTCAGTCGATAAAATTACTGAACTTAGCAATTGTGAAATAAAACATCAATTTTTATGCCTCCTTTCGAAGAAAAGGGGTATATATGCTTTGCACATGTCGGTCAGTCGGTCGATCGGTCCGTCCATAACCAAACGTACCTTGTCCGACCAATATAACTAGAGGTCGATTTGGCCGTAGGTCCTCATATTTGGTTGGGAGGTTGGTCATTGCATGCATATGACCCCTATTGATTTGAGTTCAGAAGGTTAAGGTCCAGTTGGCCTTTCAGGGGCATCCGTATTTCACAAGCACCTTTTGTTTTCACGTTGGTTTAACGTTGCACCATTAGCCAGGGTTAAATAGTGACTCCCAGCTTTAATGTTAGGGTAGAACCACCGACCTTCCAAAAGGTATACGTAGCTGGGCTTCTTCTTCACATGTCACATTTCAGTTTGGTCTATGCTGGAATTCAAACCTGTGATTACGTTAGTCACTAAAACCATGACTACTCCACCGCGCCGTCATTACTTGTTCAAAACGTAAATCGTTTACTGGTATTTAATCATTGTGTTGAAGTTGGTTTCCCAAACTTTTGTTAGTGTTTGTCAAATGAAAAAAAATGTCGAAAGTTGGTTTCCCAAGTTTAATTGAACAGTGGATATAAATCTTGGTTTCCCAAAATGTTGGTTTAGACTACAAATAAACACGATACCGGTAGTTATAAATAAGTATGGAACGGTGTAGCGACCATTTACGAATTTCGCTTTTTAAATACGTTAAAGCGAACAGGCAATCACGTATTTCTTGTTTTAATGATTTCAATATAAATGTCAACACTGTTACCAGTGTACAATATTCGTTTCAATATTTATTGCAACTGTTTCAGTGACCACATATTCTAACATGAGGCGAAAGCAATGGATGAAAATCTGTCATGGCGAAGTATCATAGGTCCCAACAAAAATAAATTTTCATGGACAGTAAAAACTGTATCTCTGTTATCCTTCAATAAAGAAGAATCGGAGCCAGTTATTTTTAGGGTGAAACTGTTCTTAAGGGAAATTGTGAGAATTTTTCAGAAATGTTGTATACTAGTTAAAGACGGCCAAGTGTATGTTTTAGTTATAACGTCAAATAGTTTCCATCGCGAGGCATGTGATATTTTTGAACATAAATGCTTCACTGTGGAAGAAGGCCTTGGAAAAACGCTACAAACGGAAACGAATTTTCTGATTTATCCGACATCGTATAAGGAGTTTCTTGTGTTAACGAATGGGACAAAGAACTACAAACTCTTTCAGAGACTGTATGATAGCATAGTATCAACGCTAAACTTGATCCGCAAGATAAAATTTGAAGATATCATAACGGCAGTAAATGGCAAAGAAAAGCAAAATGAAAAAAGCAACCAGATGTTTTCTTTAAAAGATCGTAAATCAGACACAAAGCGGCATAAGGCGATACCCCCTAGGTTACATGACGTATATAAGGTGGAAGCTTTTCCAATAACACGGACTAATTACCCAACTCAAGTGTCAGACGAACAGAATTTGCCAGAAAGTACAGAGTTCGCCTTCAGCGGAAACTCTCGAGAATACCATTTTAATGAAACCTCTGTTTCAAGCAGACACACACCACTAACGAACAGACAGGAAAGTCTCGGGTTAGACTCGGCACCCAGTCTAAACGAGCAGAGCACTACCAGCCAACCAGCTCGGTACCAAGACTATAGATCTTTCGACATGAGGTTGAATTCCTTTAGGAATTGGACGATTGAGTACCAGAATCCAAATAACCTTAGTCGCGCGGGATTCTTCTTTACTGGTGAGTTTAGTCTGATCTTTCAAATAATTCAGCAAATAGTTTTACTTCTCTTTAAGACTTACCATGCGAAAATTCTCCTGGTGAAATAGTGTACATGAAATTTATCAAGAATACCCTCTTTATACCTAAACGAACACATTTCTTAATCAGCATGAAGAAAGTGATTGCATATGTCTGCTATTCTTAATGCCAATAAACCATTGCGAAGTTTCAATGAACAAGACTCAGAGGAAACATTCATTTTATTCAATGCTTTTTTGCCATCTAGTATAACACACGCATATAACCTACGTCTTGTTATTTTCTCCAGTGTTTTTATACCTTGTTACTTTAGGTACGTCCGACCTTGTACGCTGCTTCCAATGTGGCATTGGGTTGAAAGATTTCTATTCAGATGTCGATTCCTCAATCGAGCATGTGAGGTATTCACCTGAATGTCCATACCTGAGGGAATATTTAGGGAGCGACAGGTTGTCCGAAATAAGGGTTAGTTATAAAATACTTTAAGTTTAGTTGCTATTGTATGCACCAGTCCTAGAGTGGGGTCTGGTGGATTATTACATTCAGTGTCAACTATTATGGGTGTGGTGTTTAAGCTCCCTCTTTGAACGGAACTGGACTGTAGACCTACGTACTGTTGGTTTGTACTGTTAACACTATGAAGGGTGGTTTTGTCTCAGCTGTCAACAAATGTCCCATGATTTCCAACACCTGAATGTCATTTGTCAAAATTGCAGATGTTTTTACATTTGAAAAGTGAACTTCACTTAACAATGACTGAAGCTCTTTGTGTTCTAATTCCTGCGATATTTTTTTACGTAATATGTATAAATCCATCTGTTTGAGTTTAAACTATGTTTTTATATTCCATTGTTTTAAGGATTTATCCACCGCTCTATATACAATATTACAACTGTATACGGCGATAGGTTGGCCAAACCTGTTTCCTGGTGTAAAATCGGTGTCCTTTTCACATTTCAGAGAAACCTGTACGCAACTGATGTTAATCATTACCGTCAGTGGAATGGTGAGAGCCTTAAATTTGAACTCGCTTGTCAAATAAGATAATCACAGTATAACATAAATTAACAATCACCACACCATACTTACTAATTCGATCACTTACTAGTTCATTCGGTCCGATTTTCAATGTTTTCAGTATATTTAAAGTATGGTAAAGACATCTTCTCGATACGTTTTTTTGTTCCACAGGCAGTCAAAGTATAGAGGGATTACGTACTGTACTTTTGTTTAGCATTATTTCGCGACAAATTTAAAACTTTTAGCTGTTATCGCTTATAGTTTCTGATGTCTTTGGAACATATTTATGGTTCTGATAAAGATATAAAAAGGGACCGCTTCCGTCGTTAAGTGGATAAGGTCGCTGACTTCATATCAATGTTACCTCTCACTGACAGAGGCTCGTTGGTTCGAGGCCAGCTATACCGTCCATGTCTCTTTATGTGAGAGAGTAGGTACAGTATTTGTGAACACTATTTTTAAACGTTTCGTGCCAGACCTTATTTATGGAATGTGGGAATAATTTATGCACGTATATTTTGTTTTCTTTGACTCTTTCTCATCTATAATAAGATTGTAATGGTTTTGCTAGCATTTGATATTCAATTTAAATGAGACAGCGATGTATGAAAAAAATGTAAGAATGCTGTTAATACACTGCTGTTAATACACGGAGCTAAACGTTAATTTATCAATAAAATGTTAAAAGTTATAAAAGATAATTATATTCTGATTTAAGGTCGTGGAAATAATGCAAACCAAACAAGTTACCGACACCCAGACTTTCGAACATTTGAGGCCCGATTAGCCTCGTTTGGTACCTGGCCCTCAACAATGACACAGACGCCGAGACAGTTGGCGGGTGCTGGTCTCTTCTATACAGGTAAATTTTTGACGATATCTAAAAAGAAGTATGAATTAAGGAGGACATGTAATGTGATGAAATAAAAATAGGTAAAAATATTCATGTGAAATTACAGGCATATTATCTATAACTACTGTTTTTTAAGCACGTATTCTTTAATGCTACACATTAATTTATCTAATCAGGTACATATTATATAACGTAATACACGTACCTGATCCAATCAATAAAAGACACATAGTGGTTTTCTAGCAAGGACAGCTCAGGCATATATTTCTAACATTAAATGTTTTTCGGTGCCAATTAATGATCAGTATAACCTTATTTTGCTACTACAATGTACATTCATTTAAGGCCGCCTCATCAGAAATGCCACTTATTTATGACCAATTTTCATTATTCCTCTGTATTCGATCTTCATAACGAGATCTACTAAATATTAAGTCATATATAACCTTTTTTCTTTGGTCATAAAACAGTACATTTTGTATTTGGTAACTCAAGACAACTGCGCAATGGTAAAACACATTAAGTCTGCTATTGGAAATTTGAACCATTCCTCGAAATCCCTTTATGCTTGTTAGGTATCAGACTATCAGTAACTGTTATTTCGTTGTTTCAGGTTACGAAGATCAAGTAAGATGTTTTGCCTGTGACGGTGGTTTACGCCGCTGGGATGTGGGCGATGATCCTTGGACCGAACATTGCCGATGGTTCCCGAATTGTCCGTACGCGATCGAGATCAGAGGTGAAGAATTTATCGCCTTTGTACAAGCATCAGCAGATGCCGAGGTAAACATTTGCCATATCATGAAAACTTATGAAGATAAAGCTAAGAATTAGGAGTTGATTATTATGCTTATTACAAAAATTACAAAGATACCTGGTGGCAAGTCATTGGTCGTCATTGCAAAAACGAATTCGATTCAACGGTTCTCGAATATATGCTGACCACTACTGGTGTTTGATAGGTCTTGTACTCAGTTTTCCAAAACCATCCATAATCACAATTACGAGCTTGACTAGTTCGCGCTCATTCGCAACAAAAGAACTTGCATCATAATCATACTTTGGTTACGACTTTCATAATTATGTTTCACTAAAGTTAGCCTATTTGTTATACAGGGAGCTAATGGAGAAGGTGATTTACCGACAGCTGTTGAACAACTTGAAATTTCCGACCCAGCAACACAAGCGATGCTTAATGAGTATAAAGATAATTGTTTGGAAATGGGCTATGAAGAATCAGACTTTGATGTCACGGTGAAAGAGTTAAAGAACAGAGGTGTGCTTTTGCAGAGTAACTTTTAAACACTCTGTTCTCCTCTATTTATTACGTTATTTTGCTTTCCAGTGCAAGACAGCAAATCTGCGTCAGTTTGTATCAGTTTATTTAACTGAATCATTAACAGGTTTCCCTGTACCTTTCTCTGCCTTTGTTTTAAATATCTTTCTCCCCACTCTGGAACATGTTTCATGATGGAATAGTTTAACATTATCTTCGAATCAATTAAAGCAAGTTCGAAAACGAACCATGGTTTTCATACACCACTGTACATGTATTTTAAATTTTTAATTCATTTCCTCGTTTTCACTTTCAGGGAGTACCAAACCTTCATTAGATGAAATTTTGGATTTAATTGATATAATCAAGATTAACAAGACGGAACAAACGCCTCGGATCGAAAATGGTATCCTTGTCTTTTTAATGCAATAATTTATATCATAATAGGTTTTAATTAGTGTTATAACTTTATGATATTAAGAGTGATAAATAAGATATTCTAACGGATAAAATGACACTGCCAACATAGCTATAACCCAACCACCACTCCTCCAACGAACACTTAAACACACCAACACAGTTCAATCACAGAACAACAAAACGGTCAAGGAAGCAATAATCAGCATACTAATAGTTTACAACAACCTTTCTCCATTCACATCCCCACAAAACTATATACAAAGCAGTCAGCTTTACACTCACTAACATTTTTCTATTTCCACAACGCAACAAAACTATATACTATCTATAACAGCTTACACCAACCCTTCTTTGTTCATCACTCGACAAATGTGTACACAAGGCAATCAGCAAGTATACTTGTCTTCTCACAGTCCAAAAATCTTAACACAAGTCATATACATTTAACTGGGATTTGCCAAAATATACAACTATCCCCTTCTCTGAGTTCTACAACTCCATTAAATTGATTGGGGATGAGCTATAATATCTGGTCTGTAGCCTGACTGGCTGTTAAGTCAGGCGAATCCCAGTTATAAACCCCATAACACGTATCATCTCGTTCGTGAATTTTGATGAGTACATGTATTTGTGACCATTCTTAATAAATGCTACTATACATGTACTTATTTCAGAAACACCATTGGATATGAACGTACGTTTAAAGAGTATCGTCATCTGCCACAAATGTCAGAAGGACGAAATAAATACGTTGTTCCTACCTTGTGGCCATCATAAGTTGTGCATGTCATGTGCGAAGACTTTGGAAAAATGTCCAGTGTGCGAACGACACATACGAGAAAAAATAAGAACCTATATGGCGTAGAATTGAAAGAGGCGTGAACAAGTGACTATACCGACATCACTTGAAATAAAGACGCGTTTGACAATGTCAGAGTTGAATAACAAAATGTCGTATATATCCTGACAGTATGTTATCTGCTACAATCTATTTAGAAGGTTTCATGTTATATATGCATCAATAAATGTTTTAAACGGATTGTTTGAATTTCTCTTGACTATTTCAGAACATTTTCATTAAAATTTAGTTTGATTCGCACATTTCTTACATTCTCCGCTTTCAGTGTCAACGCCTGGTAAATAATGTTTTTATTTTCATTCAACCAGTTAGCTATGATACCTAGGTTAACAATAAAAAATAAAAATTTCCATCTAGAAACCTCTCAGAGGAAATGTCCATCCTATTTAACATACTTCATAGTCGTCAATAAATACCAGGGGTCACGTGACTCAAACACAATAAACTTGGAGGAGAATCCTAAATTAAGCTGCTGTTTTTGGAAAGTGATTCTTAAATCACATTCCTATATATATGGCATTGTCTTGAAGATAATTTTATTGTCCGTGAACCTATACAACAGCCATTCTTCGTTAGAAAAGCCGCACAAGAAAATAGGTCTGAACCAAAAGTGTGAATATATACGATACGATATACAATGTACGCGGTATTTCTTCAATTAGTGTGTTGGATCTATAATTACAGTTCATATCATCTTATTGTAACCACGTGCAAAGAGTCATGTATTTAAAATAAGTGTGTGTAAAATACATGATATACATGTATTCAAATTAGACGTTCCGTGAACCTTCTGTTAGCCGATGAAATAGTATTCTTGTTTTGTACATCTGTTTCCGGGTCTACTTTAGGTTTTCTTGCGATAGGTTTTTCTACAGACGTATGCATTGTATTTGCATTAATTTATCATTGATGTATGTGTTTTGTGCCTTTTTGACATTATCTTGACGTTACAGGGCGAACTCTTGTTTAACTAATCGTACTGATCGGACACTTTTCGTAAACATCGAGTTCATATCGGGTATAATCTGCGGAGGTCGAACGTTTAAAGGACTTACAAACAACAATTCGAGTCGCTAAATATGAACGTAAAATACTGGTTGTAGGCTTAAAGTAATAGTATGCAATATGTTTAAGAAATACATTATCACGTCTGAATCTCGTGCAAATTCGGGGTAACTATACATCTTGGGCACTACCTTTTTTAATAATTTATCATTGTGTTTAATGCGGTGATGTGCTGTTGTGTTAAAAATCAGTGGTATTGGTGTTAATATTTAGTGTTACTTATGTGTTGTTCACTTGTTGCATTACAAAGAGTTATTCATGCAATTCAATCTATTGCCTTGATTGACTATGCTGTTATAACCTTTTCTATATTTTTGCTAAAAGCATAGTAATTAAAGCGTATGCCCTTCTCTAGTGCCAAACACATATATGCCCTGCATTGTATGTAAATGTTACTGAGCCTGTCCGTTAATGTAACTGTTAAAAATATTTGCATGGGTAAGAAAAATATTGGTACATTTTACTTTTTTTATTCGTACGGACAAATCACCTTACAGTACTTTGATTGTTATAATTATGCATAGTATGGCCACTGACTTCCGATTTCCTTTCGTACCTGAACTATGTTCCATGCTGAAGTAGTCTTCGAGAACACTGCGATATTATGCTCTTTAACTGGTACAAATAGCCTAAAAAGTCACCATATTGCCTTTTCACGTCGCGTGATTTCCTATAATATGCACATAGACTGCAGATTGGACAGGTCGTATCTTAATTCATTGCGTAAATATTGCGATTTAATAGATTTCCACGAATAAGTACACATTTTCTTACATTATGATCAATTGTAAAAATAAATACGTGTCGGACAAAAAAATATTTCAATACATTAAATAGAAAGTACAATTATGGTTAATAAATATATTGTATGAAAAAAGAATCAATCTATATATATATGTCTAGCTATTGGGTTTCCAACCTAGATCATGACTCACGAGGCATGCATGTATACAATGTATCAACAGATTTGCATTTGTATGCGTGTAGGCCCTGCAGTTGCAGTTACAATTACTTAGCGAACTTTGGATACGTTGATATATAAAATCAATATTTTAGTGTTTCTCCAGGTTTGATTTTTTTTCTTAATGTACAAATTTAGTCTATATTTTGTCTTCATTTGCATGTTACTTCTATAGCTTAATTTTTAATTTCGGATGGACTCCAAATGCAGTCATTGTAACCAAAACGACATGAAAACATTTGGGTCCATGTATAAATTTAAAAAAAAAATACTTGGCTTGTGTTTAGATGTCAAGTAAAAATGTTACTTGTTTTATTTCCTAGTTACAGCGAATTATGAGTCAGTGCTTGTTTCGTTTTCAAGTTGAAATCGGAAATAGATTCATAAGCTATGTATGGTAATTAAACAACTTAATTGAAGAGAAACTGTGCAGATAAGACATACATTTACATACACTTTTTTTTGTTGTCAATATAAATTTAAGATCAGCAGTTTTCTTAACTTGACATAGGAAAATGGGAATTGATATTGGGGATTTTCTAATCAAAAACACCTTACGCTTGAAGGTGATATAAATATAATAAAAATCACGCGACGAGCATGCATGTACATTGGGTTCATTAGGTAATTTCTTAGGTTATTTCCAATCTTTTTCCAAAATAGTCCGGTTCAAAGTAATTCAGCTGTGATTTACACTAACCAAGATTCTATTCATTCCGTACTTATCAAGTCGACAAATTAATATTTCTACTTACTACGACTGTACATAATCAGTAAAGTTTGAGTAAAGTGTAGTTTCGGCTGTGCAATTTATCGAGCACCAACATCACCTCTGCGAAGGGGAGAATACTCTTTTTAATTCTTTTTAATATCGCAGTATAAACTTCCCATCAAACTGCGCCGATCACATTTTAGTGCCATCCTATCATTTTCTTTTTTAAATTAAAGTGCTATAATAAAGGAATATTGCATGGCAGTAATAGTGTGACGGTACGTATCATCAGGACGAGAAAAATAATATCAACTGAGGCGCAATTTTTTTCACTGATATAGACACATACCGTCAAGTCACTGCCAATATAATATATAGTTAATATAATGTATGTACATGTAATATACATATAATATACATGTAATATAATAATTATATCATTCATTCATAACGGCATAAACTCAGTTTTAAATAAAATCATGGCATCTCAAATGTCAAAATCAGGCGCGTAGCTGCCTATACGCGAGTACGCGGCTGAATCCACATGATTCTGACGAAAAAAAAAATCAGGATTTTTTTAAAATCACAAAAATCTACTTCATTAATGTATAAACCCTTGACGCCTTATTGTATTCTATTTGTCCATATTCTAATATAATATTAAGAAATCGCATTAATGACCCTGAAATCGCCTAGAATGCACCAGATTGCAACATTATTTTCAAAATTTTCCGGGGGAAACTAAATAATCCGTATTCGATAAAGTTAACTTGGTAAAATCAATACTGACCACTTATTGGGTTTTTTGGCGTAAAGGGAAACAACTCTTTTTTCGCACCGGTAAAAATTCAATAACGACTGGAGTTGTCTTTTCATAGGGAAACAGCGTCAATGTTCCGCATGATATTCTTCTTGCATTACGTTTACGATAAATTTCATCACGAAGATAAGATGTACTAGTATAATGCTTAAGCCATATTCTGACATGACCTTTCCGTTATACACGCACTTAGTATATCGAATAAAAACCTGGCTATTTATTGTGCCTTTCAGAAGCGACATGTGTTGGCAAACAATCTTTACCACTTTGGATATGAAACGTATGTCAATCCTAAAAATACATGTGTCCATTTCATATGTCTATGATGAACGACTTGAACATGTATTAGGTATTGTAGTAGCCACGTGTATTATAGAAATTCCCTTCTCCGACAGAGTCCCACCATTAACCACTGGATGGTGTTTTTCTTGCTTTCCGTTCAAGAATTCATGTTACGCTAAAACAGGGGATACAAGCAAAATGTTCAAAGAACTATCATTACTTGGATCCACGGGACAAAAATGCAAACAAATTGAAAAATTGAAGCAGTTTTTTAATTCGACAGCTTTCGATAGATCTATAACAGCACTTCCAACAAGTGATCTTCCTCCACCAAACCTGCCTGGGAATAATGGAAATGATGAAGATGAGGACGGGGAACCCCCCGTGCCTCCTGGAAACAGTGGAAACCAGAGAAGATGTCAAAGACCACAATATCAGACAGTTGCAGCTCGCTTGGCAACGTTTAGAGACTGGCCTTTGGGGTCGTCACAATCACCCGAGCATTTAGCAGAAGCAGGTTTTTACTACACAGGTACAATTAATAGTGAGACTTGTGAAAGATAATCCCATTTTACGTTATCAAACTATGCATAAAATGTCAACAACTGTATAAAGACATATGTAAAATAATTATTGTAGAAAACTACAAAATGTTCAGTTATACTTGAGCATGTAGTATTCGTTCAGAAGTTGCATCTAATGGCTGTACTGTCGAAGGTTTCAGCTATGCACGTCAAGAAATTTTTGCGGTTAACAAGGAAATTGCTGTGAGGGAACAATTGATACAGAAGTTGATTCACATATTCTATAATGATTCTATTATAATGATTTTTTGTTGCTGATGTCTTAATGGGTACATTCATTTTTATATTTGTCGTTTACGTCTTCATTCATTTATTCATAAAGGTTATTCAGACGAAGTACGCTGTTTTCATTGCGGGATTAGCCTTAAGATGTGGAGCCCGGGAGACAAAGCTTGGGTCGAACATTGCCGATGGTCTCCGAACTGTTCCTTTGCCAGGGAAGTCAAGGGTGACCAATATATTGCTCAAGTACAACGATCGAATGAATCTGAGGTAAACATTGGTGCCGATTGTATTACATTTTGTATTTTTCAAACAAACGGGTTAAAATTAATTTAAAATGGCATGTAGAATTGCAATGTTTGTATATTTATTACCAGGAACATTAAGAAATTATTTTTTTTGTATAATATTAAACACTTTTTGTTGTCATTGTATATAGTATTAACTAATTAACAAGGTTTAAGCAGCTACAAGCACTTATAAAAGCAGATTTTAGCTTTGAATAGTTTGTAAGTTATAACACATATGTTACGTATCATTTTGATAGCAAAACAACATATTTAGTACTGGGCCTGACGAAAATCTACAAATGTTTATGCGTTCAATAAGACAACTGATGGAAAGCATTTTGAGAAACTATCAACAGATAACCAAGAAGTCAAGTAAGCTCGTTTTCTTGGTTACTAGTATTTCTGCTTAATTTTACAGTTAAAACAACGAAACGACCGATAGATGGAGGAACATTCGAAATACAATTTTTATGCATTTGACAACACGTACACATTTAAAGCGACCTATAGTTGTCAACTTGTCAGTTCATTTTTGAAATACTTAATGAACTTTATTAACCATTTCTTTGCTGTAACACTGAGGAAGTCACATAATATAAGATGTTACACGCGCGCTTTCGTCTGTCCTTTTACTATACATGTACATTTGTATTTCGAACTAATTTGGTAAACAGAACCATTTTGAAAAGCAAGCATAAAAAATTCAAGTCCGAATAATGGGCATTTGAGCTTGTCTTTCCATTGATGTACACTTCCATATCTTATAATTTCATTTAATATTTTCAGATACACTTTTTGAGATGAACAAACGATTGAAGAAACGTATCTTCTGTTGCAGATGTCACAAAAATGCAAAAAAAGTTATGTTCTTGCCATGTCGCCATTTTTTGTTCTGTATTCCTTGTGCTCAAAATATCAATAAGTGCCCAACTTGTGGAAAAATAATAATTCTGAAGTTTACAACATACCTGCCGTAAATTAAGATTTGCATTTTTCTTCATTTGATTTTTCTATTATATTTTTATAATGAGATATATTATATAGTTATGATCATGTATAACCCCTTTTTACTGTTAGCCTCTAATCTCATGAAAATATCACACGTTTTTACTTTGGTTGACCGATTTTAAGCCTCACCTGTTTATTATAACATACTACATGTGGGCATAAATCAAAATAATGAAGACAAAGCGTGACATGGGGGGTCAAATTTAGAATGATACTTTTGTTCATAATATTGCCAAAAGTAGGTTGGAAATATATTATATTGTGAAAAATTGACAATGGCTAAAGTATAGGATTAAAGTCTTCTTCAAATTTACAACATTTTAATCAAATAAATATTATATTTTCAATAGCAAGCCTTAAAATTCAAACAATCTTATGGATTAAACTATGGAAATAATAACACATTTTTGTGATTTTTTCAGCAGACTTTCATGAAAACAACTTTTTAATACAAAAAAAATATACATACAACCATAATTTTCCAGAAAATATATATTTATGGCGTTTTGAACTTCATTTTTTTAAAAATATGCTTCAAAAAGTTTTTATGTAATATTTACTGCTGCAGATACAAATTAGCTAATTCAATTTTATTAATTTTCAGGTATATTCAAAGATATATGTGAATTTTCACTTAATTGGTACTAATCTTGGGTAACTTAACAATGTCCCCAAAACTAGTATATATCTTCTGTTACCGTTACACTCGGGACAGATATTCTTTGTGTATGGTCTTATGATAATGACAGTATTGTTAATCTATTGTTATACAATTTGTTTCATTGTAATACAATTTGTTCAATTATTTTATTATAAAATACAAACAGATAATCTATTTGATAATGTTTTAGTAAAATTTTAAATGGTGAAAACACCAACAGCAGGGGACATTCTAAAACTGTAATGCAAATATACGAAACTGTTATGATAAGGAGTATCATAAAATGGATTTATAACAACATCTGTCAAATGTATTTTGCAATTCATTAAATAAGAATTTTTTTTTGAACAAATCAAAACTATTTCCAATTTGGTAAGTCAATTGCGTTACTGAACATGAATTATTAATTTATATATATACAGACTAAGTAAAGGTTACACTCCGTACAAATTTGTTTAGTCTTTTAGCATACAAATATGAAAGTGCTATGATCATTGCGTTGCAATTCATTCTATGTTTTTTAAGATAATAAAAAGATACACAAACATCTGTACTGTTTAATATGTTGTTGGTTGATAATGTTGTTGGAGGGAGGGGAGGAATTAGAAAACATTTAAAACTGTAGATTTGTCAACTTGTAACAATTAATATTGCATTATCATATATTTACTAATTTTGCCACTTATCAAATTAGAGAAATCACTGAAATGATTTCTCAACACATTCAAACTATTTCAAACTATGTTGAACAAATCTTTTAAACATGAATTAAGTCACATAAACAGACATATAGAAAATACACTTGGGACTCACAATTTCCTCTTTGTTTATTTTAAGTAAAACAGTCAAGACTCACAATTTCTTCTTTGTTTGTTTTAAGTAAAACAATACTAAAAAGTTTTTGAAATGTTTTGATTATGAACTATGTATTTGCAACACAACTCAAGGAAGATATGCGTCACTGAAATTAGATTTCAAAATTTTGAAAAATAACCCAGATATGAGAAAAGTCTACATACTTAAAGGACAACCCTCGTATATCCTAGAAAATGTTTAATAAAAATATATCAATTTCAAGTCTTTCTACTCAGAGTGTGCTTCTTCTCAGTCCTCTATAAATGGGAGTTTTACCACTTATTTAGGCATTTTGTAACTTCATGACCCTGCAGTGTTAGTATATTGTTACTGGTATAGTTCCTGTAAAAGCAAACCAAATTTGTGTATAATATTGCATGAAGATGTGTTTGTGTCCCGAGTGTAACATTTTCAATTGTTATATATAAATAATATAACATGTAAAATATGTTAAGAAATCATGAAATAAATCGATATATTCTGTACTGTTTTCATCTGAGAACGTTTCTTCATCAAAATAAAAGATAAATTACTTTTTATCTTCAGTATATTGAACAAATCTACTTGGTATATATATCTGAATATAACTATTTTTATAAGAACTTTCAAACTTTTTAAACATGCTCCATTTCACTGCTTCAGACCTTAAAGTATTTATTCACGTCAGTCATTTGATATAAATGTGGAAAACAATTAACATGGACTACTGTTCTATAGTTACATATCAAAATTAAGATGATGAATATATAGCGTTACACTCGGGACAACACTTAAAACCATGTAGACAAAAAATGAATTGCACTACAGGAATTTGTTTTAGTTTTGTGAGCTTGTGGGTACGCTTCTGTTTGAGAAATAGAGAAAAACATATCAAATTCAAAGAATGATAAAAAAATTCTTATCTAAATGCAAAATGTTACACTCGGGACATTTCCAATCAGCTTTATTCAAGATGGTATAACTTAAAAAACAAATGATTATTTTGATCATTTCTTTTTTTTAAACAACATGGACAAATATGCCTATCAATATGTTAAACTGCATTTTCTGTCCAAGCATTAGTTTACTTACAGCAATATCATCAATTTGAATTTCCATTTTTTCCTTGAGCAAAATATTTTACATGTGCACTTGAAAGGTGATTTCTAAATAATACTTATTATTGATATATTTGAACAAAATGCATTAAATTTTAAATATAACACATGTACAATGAAATTAAAAACTTCCATTGATTACTTACCCAAAAACTGAACAAAATATAGAAGATTGAAAAATGTGTAAAGAAAAAATGTCACGCTAAAAGTGTTACACTCGGGACATTTTTTGCCTGTTTTCCAATGTAACTTTTGAACGAGTAACACAATCAAGCTGAAATTTTGCAACATTTTTAACAACATCAAGACACACCATCAGAACATTAAAGTACATTCCTGTGTTGTGTGGTATTCTTTAAATCTTGAAAAGAAAAATTGTCTTCATTATTTTGATTTATGCCCATGTACATGTATATGACTGACTGATAAGCAAAATATTAAGTTTAACATCATTGGTACAATCTAGTATAATTTTATTCTTACAATAAAAGATTGATCTTAAAATTTGTATTTTATTTTTCCTGTTTACTTTCATTACACACTGGGTTCAATTGAACCAGAAATTTCAAACAAGGCACACCTTTCATTCCTCACGGTACGTTGATTACATGTAGGCTATTATTAAACCAGTAAATTCAAAGAGGATATGTCTGCCATTCCTCTTAGTAGTTCGTACCATATTGGGTTAATTTGAATTAGTAAATTCAAAGAAGATATCTAATATTTATTGACGATGGTGTCGATTTATTAGCATATTTGAAAATAAAACTATATCCATCGACTTTAACGATGAAATGTTATTTTCCAGTAATTGTTTCACTAACTGTTAATGATATTGTCATCACAGAACATATTATAAGTACAATACCACATACACACAACGGACTGCTAGGGCTAAAAAAGCCATGGCAGTCAAAAAATGACAATTACAATTACACAAAACATCGTAAGTATACATACAAAATAAGACGAATGTCCCCCGTTGAGAGCTAAGTCAAAAGAGGGCCAGACTATAAAACTTCGTAGGAAACTTGGTCATTCATTGAAGCCAAATTCTACTGAATTTTGGGGAGTTTATAGGTCCCTTAACGTATCTTCTGTGACAGTTCTTTGGTGGAACAAGAGCTTTGTTACTGGCACGGAGTCAGAACTTTAAAGTTTCTACAAAATCAGGACGACCGGTGACCGCAACAAGCTAAACTAGTAGTTAATGTCTCTAAAGTCAAGTAAATGATTAAAAGGGATGGCAGATACATGTATACGATTCGCGATATTGCCAATACTGTTTGCATACCACTTTCGAGGGTGCATTTCATTCTGAAGTGTGTTTTGGAAGTACGAAAGATTACTGACATACGTACAATTATTGACAAATGATCAAAAAGGGTACGCGTTCAAACGGCAAAACTAAAGACAATTTGCAAACATTGTTACTGGTGAGGAGAACTGGTTTCATTATTTCAAGCCAGTTATAGCCGCCTAAGGCAAAGGTGTGACAACACAGTACTACCGCGATATTGTACAAATGTACTCAAGAAATATTATCAAAAATTGACTCGATTTCAACATGTTTTCCTACTCCACGATAATGCTCCAGCACATTCATCTGACATTGTAAACCAATTTCTGAAATCGGAGAAAGTAATCGTGATCTAGAGCTAAAATCGTATCTTTGACAGCTATTCTTGTTACGTTTTGAACCTGTATGCCTATAATTCACATTTGTGTTTGTCGTAGACACATATGGCACATTTATACTCCATGTAGGTTATTATTTTTTCTTGTATTCAACAAGCAGGAAAAAGTTTACATTGTAGCTGTAAGGGATAACTCTTACATTAACTAGTCTCCAGTTGGTGTGGAACCAGTCTACAATGAAATACAATGTATACAACAACATTTTATCAGAGAATAACACATGTAAACAAGCAAGTTATAAATCCTCTAGCTGAACGGAACATGTATGTACGGCTGACTACTTAACATCTACCGTCTATTCTTTGTGTCCGTATCTTTTCTTTTCTAATTAATACTTACATAAACGCTTTAACAAGAAATATCCATAAACAATTATACATATTACATGTAATATCTAGGACGAAAATATATAGAGGGTCCCTCATCAAAGTTATCAACATGACACGTGCACTATTGAACCGTTTTATCAAAGACGGTGTTAAACGATATTAAAGAGATATGTATATCTATCTTGTCACATGTGTTTATTGGTCCCAGGTCCAGTATCCATGGATTGTCTCCGTACATCCTGCCGCTTGACGGTACCGCAGATTCGGTATGAGCGCCGCACTTGCTAAGAAAAGCATTTGAACAACCCTGATCATTCACGTAAATATTTTTCTGTTTTTATTTTGCATTTTCGTTGACTATTCTTTTATGATATTGGTCAAATCGCATTAAACTCGTGTAATTAACAAGGCTTTTTCTTTATGTAGGTTAAATATATTTTTAAAGCGTTGAATGTGTTTTAACTTGCTGTTAAGAATATTGGCGTAAATTCGGATAGTAATTTTCGGATAGAACACAAATTATGATGAAATCATTGCAGTAGATGTTCGTAATATTTTATCATTCATATCAAATATCCTACACATTATACTAGCCTATAAAATACAGTTATGATACTAGAATATAAATGATGATATAATTATTTTGATTAATTTTGATGACACAATGTACAGATGATGGGAAAGTATTACTGAAATTAATGTGTGAAAATAGTTAATTACATTTAATATCTAAGAGTGGTCCATGCTTCAGCAGGATTTGATTACTTCTAACTATAAATATGGAAGTCACGAATTAGGGCTGTCCCGATATGGCCGTGTATAGGTACATTCTGGTACAGTGCTGAACCACAGGCTACCGGCACACAGCAGTAGCCTGTGTGCGGAACGATATGCATATCATATCGGAAGGTCCTGTATTGGCCGTATCATGTTTTTTTACTTTCATATTAAAAACACCTAGAATGTTGAACCACTGAACTAGATTTACAAATTCTCTCATTTAATTGTTGACAATGCTTTCTCAACTAATATCCAGGATTCCGTATTCTATAGTCAGACTCAAAGACATTAGCTGCGTGAGGTATTTAAAAGCTAGACCACAAACTTGATTCAAATATCCAGATTTTGCCAAGTAGATATTGACCTATAAATTATATTAACTTACTATACAATATTTTAGAATGTTTCATTTAACAAAATTTTAATGAGGAACAGATTTTCTAATTTTCCGAAACATAGATCCGGCATAAACATTTTTAAAAGCGTGTACGAATATTCAAGCAGCTGATCTGAGTGCCAGCTTTACCTGTAAAGTGTGTAAACATTGCGGTCGTCTTCACTAACAATCTATATTTACTGAAAAAAAAACTTTAAAACGCCACTAAGTAATTTTATATACAAAATATGTGTGCCGATTGGTGAAACAAAGCACTTAGCTATCTGTAAGAAGACTTTAGTGTCAATCTGTATAGTGGTAGTACCAGCAACCTTAGAACACATACATGTATGTCTCGTCATCATAACATCCGAGTTGAAGGTTTCAAAAGTTTATTATTAATTTAGTATTGTTAATCAATAATTATAAAACCAGATTCTTTAAACAGTTTTATCTGGTTATTAGTCGGAATTTTGTATAAATTCCAATTTTCCGTTAAGTACCATGTTTTTACAGCAGGGGGTACATTGCATTGCAAGTATTAACAGTCTGTGAAATTTAGATTGGAAATGTGGTTGCCCGAAACAGAAATTTTGCTTCTTTTGCTTTGATTGATAAATGAAAATTTGGTTGTCCGTACCAAAATTTTGGTTGTCCGAATGAAAAATTGGTTGTCCCGGACAACGGGACAACTGCTTATTTCCCAGACTGAAGTAACAAAGGAAATTTAAAAAGTGAAATACGATTTAACCAAATCAACTAAACATTAATTTTGTGAATCAAATTGATGACTTTAAGTACAAGACAATTTTAGTTTTACACCTTTTAAACAGTTAATTAGGACTTCCTAGTACCAAACGTGTGCATAGTTCCAAAAAACACTAATATTGCAACGTTTTTCATTACTTCATTATTCATAATTCTTTCATATTGTGTCGTAGATATCGCATATTGCTAGTACCGTATTGCAATACGTATCGTATCGGCTGAGAATCACTGTATCGGGACAGCCCTATCACGAGTCCATATTTGTCTATAAGTCCTATAATAATGTAAAAAGATTTTTTTTTGTCACAGAATATAGATAGCAGTGTATAATGTGGAATAGGAAGAACAGCTATGGCTATTAAAGTTTCAAACTTGTAACAACATTAACTTAATATATTTGTCTTATTCAGTACCAACTTTTCAGAGAGCGGCCCTCTCTTGACAAACAACCTCCCTTCAGCAACAGCAGATTTTTTCCACTGCACAATTTAACTATGAATAGAGCAACAACTTCTTAACAACAACATAACTTTGCTACTCCCAAAGGGTGTTGATTTGGAGTGGTTGTACTATACAGTACTTTTTGTTTGTGTTGTTAGAGGTTTTCACATTTGATGGTTGGAATTGTCTCATCCATTACTTTTAAAGTTTACATGGTTTGCTGCCAAGCCATTTAATATCTTAATTTAACTGATGTTCAGATTCAGAGATGAATTTCCAAATTATTTTTTACAGGAAACAATAAATGAATATAGGAGACATTGTGAATCTGCTCAGAATGGGTTGTATTTGTGGAAAAGAAAGTTTGACTATAAACAACAGAAGATTCTATGTAAGGTCCAGACTTGGAGAAGGGTAATTTATTAATTAATGATATTGACTTGTATAAAGTGCTTTGATTTAAACATTTAGTACATGTGAATAGAGGTCCTTCTCTGAAATCAATCATTGATTGATTAGAACAAACAGGTCTTTGAATAAAGGTTACCTGTCAATAAAGGTCACATGTCATCTTTCCTCAAGGGTGGCCTTTCTTGAGAGGTTTGACTGTATTTTCAAAATTATTTATTGTTCTGTAAGATAAATTCATTATCACAATGCATGTATTTCTGCAGAGGATTCAGTATTGTTGATCTGTTGGAAGATGCACGCACACATACCTTACATGCGATGAAGAGAATCACATGTCACGGTACATCTGATGAAAGAATTGCTATGAATGAAATAGAAGTGATGAAGTCATTGAGACACAAGAACCTTGTTCCATTAGAAGAATATACAACTATTACTGTTGGTCATCATGTTCAGTCTCAAGATCCAATCACAGAGGTTCTCATTGTTATGCCATTTTATAGAGTAAGTTTAGTATTTTATCTGGATGTATCTATTACAAAGTAGGTGTATTTCATCAAAATTCTCAAAAAAGACAAACATGTACAGTATACCAGTAACTTATTACTTATATATGTAATAAAAATCTATAGTGTGTTAGAGTGATATTATTATGATATAAATTATTAATCAAAATTCTCTGTAACTTACTAATCTATCATACTGTTCAACTTCATTGCAAGTTGTAGGGTATGACTTTATTAATCAACAGTATTGTATTTAGCATGACAGACTTTTTTTGTTCATATCATTTAATTTTCTATGGGGCATTTCAGTATTTCAGATAAGTTATTGTATTACATATTTTCAGCGCGGATCAGTACAAGAAAAAATTGAAAGCTTGACTAAAAGGTCAGATAGAATGAAAGAAGAGGATATCTGGTCATTGTTTCTTGGTGTTTGTAAAGCCTTGAAAGCCATGCATGACCATGATCTACCATACGCTCACAGGTTTTTGACTTAATGCCTAAAGTCTTTTATAGCATCGATGTGGAGTAAAGTCCATTGAATGAAAAGTTGATCATTTAATAATTTGAATTATTTCACAGTAATAACAGCACTGTAATAGTCTGTACGATTTTTTGTGAATCTAGCTGAACACAGTTACACAGTGCAACCTCTCCAAAGCAACACCCTTTGATAGAAGCAAAATTATGTTGTTGTTGAGAGGTTGTTGCTTTAAAGAGGATACATTAATAGTTAAAATGTGCAGTGGGGAAAAATCTTGCTGTTGTTGAAGGGAAGTTGTTACTCAAGAGGGGGCCGCTCTGGAGAGGTTGTACTGTATAATATTATGTTTAGGGTTCTCATTACATGTTACAAGTTTAGGGTCAAATATGACTCTTAGCTGATTATTATTTAAGGAATCAGCAAATTTCTTACTATTGTAATAGAAATTTTGACCATGAATTCTCAAGAATCAGAAACTTTTATTTTACTAATTTCAAGACTCAAAACACTATAAGGGTCAAATGAAAGCCATGAACTCTCATATATTACAGGGATGTGAAACCAGGTAATATTATGGTTAATGACATGGGTGAGGCTGTATTGATGGACCTTGGCTCAGCTACAAAAGCTCGAGTAGAAATTAGGACAAGATCAGAGGCTACGGCCCTTCAGGCAAGTTTTCCATTTATGTTTGTCATAATATCATTCGTATTTTTCATATTGATGTTAAAAACTGTTGTTTTTCACATAGGTTGTTATCACTAAGTCAAGGCCTGTAACTCGTCACATACTATTAATTAATATCTGAATATAATTAATGAAGGAAAAAATCTAAGTATAAAGAATTTTATCCCATGTTTTGTCTTTGGTGTTAACGCTACCAACTCAACCAAAATTGTCCCTATCCAACTTTCTTTTTGGCCTTTTGAGTAAAAAATCTTCAGTATGAAATTAAATTTTTCCTACCTAAGCACTGAAAATTCTTTTGGTAGCGTTACTGCAAATAAACATTTTAACTTTATAGCTTTATTTTTAATTGTGATAGGAATGGGCTGTCTGTTATGTTTTACTTGATTAAGGTTAGAAAAGATGATGACATTGTATGTATTACTTGTTTGTATATCTTAGTACTTTTATTGATTTTTATTAGGATGAAGCTGCAGAAAGAAGTTCCATGTTATTTAGACCTCCAGAGTTATTTACTGTTGAGACGGGAACCAGTGTAGATGAGAGGACTGATGTCTGGGTTTGTAGTCTTCTGTTCTGTGTTTCTTTTCTTTGACATATATTTACCATAAGAGCATGTATAAAGTTAAAAAATCTATGTCAATCATTTGCTGTCAGGCATAAAAAACTGATTGTTTCTGGTTTTATTATCTTAACTTCCCCTGCATCCCTAGACTTTTTATTTGGCCTAATGGCCTGAGGAATGGTATATCCACATTCTCACTTTTCTCTTTCCATGCACGTTCAAGTGCTAAATAAGCCTGACCTACCTACCTTATTTTTAAAGAGCATGTAACCAGAAACAAACACTTTAAGGCCAACAAAAAAGCCTTTGGACTATTAAAAAACAGAACATTTTTGAAAGGTGACCAGCTTGCTGGATTTCATTGATGTAATGCTTAGTTCAGTTTCAATAATTGCTTAATTATCACAAACACTCATGAGTTATGGACCTTGCATTAAGTCAAATAAGCCTCATGTCCCCTGTCAGTCACATTTCTCCTGCCTTTCTTTAGATTGATTGTAATGTTTTATTGGAATTATATCTGCATCAAGTTAGATGATTTAAACCTGACTGTACAGTGAATTTCATAACTTTAACTTTCTGAAACTGATGATAAGTTCATCAGTATAATAACATAGAGTTATGTTCCCTACTGATACATGTAAATAACTAAATTGTTACATTTCCTTTTATAGTCACTAGGATGTACATTGTATGCCATGGCCTTCTTGGAATCTCCGTTTGAAAAAGCCTACCAGAGAGGAGATAGTATTGCACTGGCTGTTATGTCACAAGTGATAAAAATACCAGCCAATAACAGGTGAGCTCTTATGATTTATAATCTCAGAACTTAACAAATTTATGTACACCATCAATTTCATGTCAAATCTGTCTACATAGACATCTTTTGGCACAGTAAAAGTTGTCTGTAGTGGTGACAGACTTTATTCAGAGGTTACGATAAATTGCCAAAACTAGGATATAAAACTACTGGTCTTAAAACTTAGGTGGGCATATTTATGGTCTTTACAATAATATTGTATAGAGATTGTGTATATCACTTTGTCTTCACTAAACTAATTAGGACAGTTTTATTTAACATATATTCTGTGCCTAGAAAACCCTGATATAAATTGTGCATAGAAATAGAATGTGCATGACTGAAGAGTTGAAAATTGCATAAAAAACCTGCTTAGCTTAATGAATGGTATCAACTTCATGGAAGCCAGGTTTCAACTCCTAGTATTCACCAAGCCATAGCTTGAACTGAATTCTGGATATTATTTCACAAATGTCTCTAATATCTTTTTCCTGTTTCAGTTATTCAAGTTCTGTTGAGGAAGTAATTAGAGAATGTCTAGTAGTTAACCCAATGGAGAGACCTTTTGTGGATCAAATACTGAATAAAGCTCAAATATTGTGTAATAAAACTATGGGAACCGTATGAAATTGATGATATGTTACATTATTTATGAAAATGGTGGTTGTGTCCAATCTCTGTGGTAGTATACAGCTGGTCTGTGTAATGTCTTACATATTGGTAGAACTGTGGTATTAATTCCCCTAACAGCTGATTGGTTGATTTGATTATTTGTGCAGATTATCCATATCTTGTATCTACATGTACATTCGATGTTCATAAATATTATTATATTATCTTATTTTCAACACGCTTAGATGTTTCGACTATGAAATCCAGGAAAAGTATGGGTTTTTCAATAAAAATCATGATAGATTTAATTTTCATAGTTGTGTCAACATGCCATTAGCTATTATCGTCTTTGGTAAACAATGAAATTCAGTTTGTCTTGATTTTGACAGTTTTTAGCCAGTGAAAACTTAGATCGAGATATACACCTATGTATAAGACGCACCCAATTTTTTCCCGATCTTTGTCATAAAAACATACGTCTTATTAACCAATGATCTTATTAACCAATGATTTCGGTAAATATTTGTAGCATATGATTGTTTTAAATCATAATTTGCTGTTTTTAGTTGGAGAGTGGTTGGTGAATATTGAAATGTGGATCAAAATGCTCTAAAACATTCCAACAGTACCAACTGTACCAGTAGTTTATTTGACAGAGTTTATTCATTATTCATATGCATCATTTTTAAGAGCTGTATATTTGGGATTTTTTTGTACAGTGACCTAATTTGGAAACAATACCTATTGGTACATTTTTTTCTTATTTGTTGTCAAATATTTCTAAGCCAAAATTCAAATCTTTATTTTTTAAGCTTGTTGAAAGCTAAAAAGTGATAAAGGGAAAAAATGGTATAGGTGAGGTAACCAGAAGCAACAAATTTTTATGCCTGACCTGGCTGACCATTCTTATTCTTTTGTTATCCTTTGCCCTGTTAAGTATTTTCTTTGTTCAACTGTGTATTAAGGGTTTTGTCTTATTTTTGCTTTTTGGTACCATTCGTTACTGTTTGTTATTATGATAACCCAATCCTGGAGGCTGTGAACAAAGACCACCCTTGTTAGGTATTCAAGTTATGGAATATTTTACCTTTTTGTTCAGTATTTATTTCTGTTTCCCTCATCCTATTACATGTACAATAAACGTCAGAAGGGGCTTTCTAATACATGTTTGTCTTCAATATGTCTATAGATGTATTGTTCTTGTAATATAAATGGGATATATTATTTATTGTTTATCAGTATTCATTCATAGTTATTTATGTGCAATAAATGCTGAAATATTAATGTTTTGTGTATTTACTTATTTCATGCATCAAGTATTTTTCCACGTTGGATTTACTATTTTCAAAACTATTAGAAGCATTTCCTTAGTGGATATTACACAGGATTGTTGGTAAAGAGGGACTGTTTGAAGACCCTTATGTGACATGCTAGATATGAGGGGGTAGTTTGTAATTCAGATGTATATATTCGCCATGTGCTGTACATAACTGAATTGAATTTGATTAATTAGTCAAGCAGATTGATATACAGCAAATGAAATGCTTGATGAATTTATGTGAAACATCTGTTTATAAAAAAACACTGCACTTGGCAACGAAGTGAACGCCTCTGAATTAGACAAGGAAGCATAACCTGTCTTTAGGCTACTGGTCTTTCATACAAATGTATATGTCTCGTTCTCAATAGATTTCGTTGTGTAGAAGAAATGGTTTCTTGTAATAATAAAGTATTCAGTATACTATTATTTGGATAATTCCTGTCTGGCATGATTGAAATTTAATCAGTAAGTCAATACACACGGAAAAAGTCTTGACCGATCTACAAAAAAATGCAGTATCTTTTTAAGCAATAATCGTACATTAACAAAAAAATGTACAATTCAAAGAAAAACGCACCCAAAATGTAAAGTTAAAACGATTGTATAATAATCACGGAAACCCCAACTGGACAAGACTAATGTAGTTTATATGTATAATAAACATGTTGGTTTTCATTAAACAGAAAGAAGTCAAGTTCTTTACATCTAACAGCATATGATTGACTTATTTTTTTGGGTTTTAAATTCAAGTAAGTACACCTCTGTTGATCTTATTGCGCCACTACAATGTAACAAATCATTCGAGTATTATATTAACAAAACGAAAATTTTTGTTGCTAGTGCGGTGTAAAACAATACAAAACTCACATGTACAATAATTTATTTGCAACGATATCGAAATACAAAACAATCAGGCACGTACCCATCTATACGCGAGTACGCAGCTGAGTCCACAAAATTCAAGGCAGATATGGTGTTAAACCAGCGACTTGCACCGCGTATCTTATTCTTGAATCCATTTCAGTTTAGCCTAGGTACGAGCCTGACAATACCTACAATGCTCACTGATCTTAAATATGTAAATGTAACGTTATTAATCATCGCACCGTCTTTCATATCAACTAACACCACACCCCTGTCTCACAATTTAATCATAGTCAAGCATGCAGATATCACTCGTCTATACATAAAATAGCATCCGTTTAAATACGAAAGTAGAAATCATGCTTACTGGACTGTAAGCCATCGTATATAACGGTTTGATAAGCAGCCATCTTATATTCAGACCAGGATCTACGGATATTTTTTAGTTAACACATTTTGAATGTCGAGTTATTAACATTAATTTGAATACATTGTACATTTTGTGTATATTAATTTTTTCTTTCATATACAATGTATATAGTCAGTGGAATGATATTTATGCTCACAATGTTACACCTCATATTGCATAGACTTAACCATCACAACATGTCATGTTTTTCTATTTTCATAAACCTTTAGTTTCCATTTGTTCATCATCAAATGCCATGTTATCAATACCACCTCTGTCATTGTGTCTACCAGTGTTTGTATTTTGTGAGTTATCATTTAATGAAATATGTCCGTTTTTTACCGAGTAGACGTCAGCAGCTACCTGAAGGCTAGAAAACGAGGTCTGTCTCGATGTAGATGTCAATGAACTGTTACGGTTATATGGTTGCCGTCGCAACGAGTAACGTCTAGTTACGTTCTTGAAACTTATTTTGAGTTGAGATTGTATCTGAAGCATAGATAAGTCGTTATCAAATTACCACAATACAACGACTCTCGACAATCGTATTTGGTAACATCATATATAAGGACATAATTATAACTTCTACAAAACAGTCACCAGTCCCTGGTTATGTCATCCGCCCATTGTGCCATGGCACTAGAAACAACCAAGCTTTTATCGTACTCCAAGCCACATATGAACCCCGGACTATCCGCGAATGGAATGCCCTTGCCACCTGACCATGTGATAGCCACATAGTCTCCGTCTACAGAAATATACAGCCTAAGCAGTATATGGGGTTTTATTATTTTAACTTTATATATGTATGCGCTTTCGAGTGTTTAGCCTTTGTGATGTGGTCATTTGCCAGCGATGCATTTGCCCCTGGCAGTATTGACATAGAAGTAGAAGGTACGTCGTGTGAATGGTGTTGTATACATTTTTGCACATTGAAATAACCCAAAATACACGCATGCAGGAAACTGACACCATGATACACTGAATCTATGTAAAAAAGTATTAATTAATTTTGTTGTCAGAAGCTGTAAACAAATATATTATACATGTAGTTTTAAATATTTCTAATAACACGAACTGACATATCTTACCTCTTTGTTGGCGAAACAGAACAGTACAGCTATTATAAGTCCCTGTAAATGAAAATACAAACTTGCATTTCTGTTCGAATACGTAAAGCTACAAATGTTTTTATAAATGAGATCAAATTCAGAGTTCACACCTCTAGAACAACATAATTTTGCTATTCACAAAGGGCACTGCTTTGAAGAGGATGCATGTGCTGTATCTAACATATGCAAACAATCAAACACAACTAATACTGTGACTAGAGGCGATTTATTAAATATTACTAATTAGCAATTAAATTTATATCACCTGAGAATTTAGAATGATTGCGCTGAATATTTCATACACGTTATAACCCTCGTCTTTATCACTACCTGGTCTGTACACGAGACAAAACTGTTGTAACCCGAATAGTGGTACCAGCAAGAAAGTTGCCTTCAGTGTACGCCTGAAAGGTAAAACATGTACACGTATCATTCATTTAATAGAATTTCTAAATTTGCAATTTCTTCTTGTCCAACTCATTAGACTATATGGGAAGGCGAGACATTTTTGTCATGTACATTTAGTCATGTATTTACAAAAAAACATTGTACTCATAAAACTAGGTGACCGAACGATCATACAAGCAGAGCAGTGTATACAAATACATGAGTGTTACCTGAAACCATTCGGTTCGTTCGGACGATGAATCATCTTCTTCATCAATAGTTTTATAATGTTCACTAAAAATATGACATTACCCTGAAATATAGTGAAATGTAATTAATTTCATAAAACAGGTTAAAATTCGCATTGACCAAGTCACTAAGCAACAATGAACATTGTATTGACATTTTTTCAGAAATACTCTAAATCGACAAATCCAAAAGACTTGACAAACTTCGATGGATTTCTTTCCTTACTTAATTTACGTTTTTGTTCAAGGTCGGAATTTAAGCTTTCGTCTACTCACCAGAAGACATAAGATGGCGGGTCCATATATCAGAAACCAGTCTATTGCCCTTTTGCTTCCCTCTAACGGTAAAATCCAACATGCACTGAAATAAAACAGTGGATGAAACTGTGTTATTTATTTATTTCATCGGATTTAACGCCTTTTTCAACATTATTTAGTTATGTTGTGGTGGGCAGTTATCCTAACCGGCTTTCCTGGACTTCATATAGGCCTTAACCAGTACTTACCGTATTCTATCCGCAAGCTAACCCACATAATTTAGAGGAGGAGGACAATTTACCACGGTGTGTAATTATGTGGACCTATGCCACACTTTAGCACGTAGATCTATTTTAGAAATCCATTGGCGTTCTCAATGCGACTATCGTTGCAGATATCGTGGCAGATATCGTGACAGATATCGTTGCAGATGGTTATTCATGGTTCCTAAGTAGTAATCACAATAGTCTCTCGCCGCCACGAGTTCGAATCCCATCATGACTTAAAATATTTGATATGTCAGGAAGTTGTCCATCTAGTTCACAGAAGGTCGGTGGTTCTAAACAGACGTAAGCCGCCTGGTGTCTCCCTCTACCGTTGAAACCAGAAGAAGCCGCCTGGTGTCTCCCTCTACCGTTGAAACTAGAAGAACTCGTCAAATGGTCCTGACTCTTGGTGCGATATTAAACCCAGTAAAAAAAAGACTAGATTTGTGTATACGATGACCTTTTGTTCAGAGGTTTGATTGCATTGTTAAAGGTTGATGTATTACCTATCGTCTGCTACACATTTCCTAAGGACTGCATACATACAACCAAGTATGACCGGAACACCTGTTACATTAAAATGAGTTATTTTATGGTGACATCTATTTTTCATTATGTTATACAGTACAACCTCGATCATCCGAAAATGACGCGCCCGGAGTATTATTTTTTTCTAAAAATCCATTGTTTCGAATTACCAGTGGTACATTAAGTCAAGATGTATTTTTTTAATCGGGCCGAAATTTAATTTCGTATTTCGTCCGATATTCGGATAATCCGTGGTCGGAAAATCGGGGTTTTACTGTAATAAAATACAAATAAGGTAAATGAACGTATGTATAGCGCAAATATGTTGTTGCGCTTAACAAAGAAAACAATGTGTTCTGTTATGTTAAAGTAGATTTAGAGAATTTGTCAATGGGATAATTACTAGTATACAAAATTAATGTGAGTTACAAGAAATTGGGGTATGTGCCATATCGTTCGTTATTTCCATTCATACGAAATATTTTCGCCACAAATCTGAAAATTTGTCTAATTCTTAAGATTATGAATAAATTGACTTTCATTGAAAGGAATACCATTTTTCATTACGTGTATATCAATGCCATAGTTAAAACCCTCTACATTTCAAGAGTAACTCAGGATCGAGAACAAATTATATTAAAGTGTTTGCAACAATAGGTTTTACTAAAGAACATGTATATTAATCTTACCCCAACCGTATATACAATAACCATACAGACGCCGTGGATGCGCAAAGGCGTTTATCAGGAGTTGATGAAGATAGAAGCCTTCACATGACATCCAGAAGAACATCGTAACACGAGCGAAGCGCAGAACAACATTTAGTACTTTACAGAACGCCTGCAAGAAATAATCATCTACGATAGACACGGAATTAACCCTTTCGCTGCCAGACACATATTGCCTACACTGTGCACTGTATTGCCAGGGAATTTCTAAGTTAATGAAAGCTTTTTTAATTAAATCTCAAACGGGTATATTACTCATCATGGATATATATGCGGAGATTTTTGAAGACGGGTGGTACACGTCAAGTTGGCAAATATATGGAGATTTGTGCAGACTGGTATGCCCGTCTCATTGGCAGCGAAAAGGTTAACAAGCCAAATGTGTCTAAGCTCGTTCTTCAATATACATCGGAGCCCCTTAATGGCTGCGGGATCCATACATACTGGTTTCTTATTCCTATATCAGATAACATTATGTCTTGTTTGTTCAAAAGAAGCGCTAACTTGGTGACAAAGATTGGCTTATTTTGTTTTATTTGATCTCATAACTAACTTTGAACAAAGCTTTGGACATATACCTATTCAAATTCAGTATACATGGGATACTCTCGTTTTTAATATGAAATAGGAAACATACAAGCACATGTACATTCTATTCTGAGTACATATACATGTATGTATATGTATAAAATTGTACTAATAATTTACATGAATGTTTTAACAATTTTTGTACCGAGTATTACACTACAGATTTAGTTAATAATTTTACTTCTTTGTTTTGAACGAATATGTACTGGCTGGCTGGCTGTCTGTCTAATCAACCAATCAATCAATAGGATCGATATTGTGAATCCAAATTTATTGAGGTTGGTACATGACTACAATTTTTTTCTAATTTTGATAGATCCGAGTAATTTAGTTCCAATCTGTCCAACCAGGAAACATTTACCTGTTGTGTGTACATCACCGAATGTTCTTTGTCGTTGTTCAGTCTGTCCATACGAATGGCCACATCCCAAACCAAAGACAATATGGCGGCTACTAATATTGAACCGAATAAATTTGTGTGTATCTTTATGCGTTGTTGACGTCTGAGGGAACTGAAGGAAAGAAACAGCTGACAGCTGGCCCTTTTTGTGAAACATTACAAAACAGATTATTCACGAATGCTTTTCACATAACAAAATCATTGTGTTCAAATATCAATAATTGAGTTTAAAAATGAAAATTACTTTAATTCAAAATGACATACATTCGTAGTTTTAATTACTTAGTTTATATACAACGTGTGTACTAGTAACTTGTACAGTACACGTAACTTTAGAACCACCTTTGTATCATAACCATATTAAAATCACGTGATAACAACCGCTTATTTTCGGTCCAATTTTCTTTTCTCTCTATATATATTCAAACTCAAGAATGATATCATCTCAATATGTAAACCGTTTTATCGGGTCACAAAGGTCAAAGGTGTTCATGGTATCATTATTGTATACATATACTTACTTGTAGATCAAGAAGATACTTATCGATGGAATCAGTAAAACTATTCCGAGGACATTAAGGACTACTCCAAGAACAATGGCTGTCCTGTAGATCTAAATAATAAAAGATATGTAATAAAAGTTCATAAATTCATCCAGTTTTCTCGGAAGCTTTCATTAAACTTATACAGTCGTCAGTGTGGGGAATCCACGTGACCTAGTGATGTCACAAAGTTATCGTGACAAGCGCGTTTTCTGACATTCGAATTTGGAAAACATCACGTTTACAAGTGTTTTATTTTTCGTTTTCTGCTTAAACCACATAACTGTTGCAACTCCTTGCCCAAAGAGCCACCTCCAGTTCAGATCTTTGTCACTGTAGGTCCTCTACTTTTTGTCCAAACCCTTTGACAGTGTTGTGAAAAATGAGCATTATTTTTACAAGAACACTTTAGAAATTAACTTAACTACTATTAATCCACTCAAACCACGCATAAAAGCAATTTGGCATACACTTCGTTTGTCCGCATGTTTTGGTATGTGTAAATATGCTTAGTGTAATGAGTTTGATATATCATTTATAATGATTCTAAAAATGCGTAATCAGTAAAACGTTATCGTTACAAGACGATTTAGAAATATACAACAGCATACAAAACAGCATTCACGATAGTTTAAGGGTTGAAGGAATGTTGCTCTAGAGAGATTAATTTGATAATTAAGATGTGCAGTAGGAAAAAAAGTTTTGCTGTTGTTGAAGACAGAGAGGACCGCTGTGGGGAGGTTTCACTGTGAATTAATTCTTGTTTTATTTTTATAAAGTGAGTCTCCAAACATCTGAAACCCATCATGAAATACACGTAATGCTGTCTATTGACAAAGCCATCAACAAATCTAGATTCACTTTCAGTGGGATTAACGTCCCGTTTTCAACGACATTTCAGTTGTATACAAAGCCATTTACCTGAATTTCATCTCTTTTCGAGCAATTATCATAAACAGTATATTCCAGACTCGTGTTAACACCAGTTTCCCATCTACCATCAGAATTACAAGTTTTGGAACTGACAGCATCTAAAATCACAGGTATCATGAATACATTATAAATAAATGAATAATAAATAAATACTGATTTGAAAATAATAATAAAAAATCACTATTATAATTATAATCGTATCGCTAATATACTCGTACAGGACTTACTTTTGTTTGAGGACAAAAAATCGGGACATGATTGTGTGACGGTAGTGTTAGCAGGCGTGAAATTCCAACAGTCCCAGCCATCAAATGTTTGTGGACAGTAGACAGCGCCATCTGTCGGTCTCGTTTGTAATAACTGACGCTCACAACAATCCCATGCGTCTTTGCAACACGTGATCCATCTGGTGCTTGTGGCGTCATCAAGTGTGTCGCAAACCGCGTCCACAGATGTTTTATTGCCGATGTCTGGATAAACAAATCGTCTTTCCCCGTGAACGGTTGTCAACAAAAATGGATGGCTGTGTAACCTTTTGACAGCAAGTTCTGGATATAATGTATATTTTGGATTTTCTATCGCAAGGTAGAAATAGCACATGGCGCACGAGGAGATTTTGAAATCATATGGCCGAAAGTACCCGAGTCTGTCTCTACACAATTCGGTTATTTCCTTGGTCACTCCAGTGCTTTGATATCCAGGCAGGCAATAGAGAACCTGCATGTATAAAATTTCTATCGGTTAGTGCTTAGCAGAATACTTATTTTGGGACGTGGTTATTGGATCTAGGCGAAAAGTATCTGAAATACGTCTTAAAAAACGGCTATGACTCAGTCGATGTATTCCGGATGACGTGAATTATTTATATTCAGTGATTCACGATAATTACCTATATTTTATATATCATATATAAAATGTTAAAAATTATCCGAGTCAAGCAAATTAATAATGAAAAATAACTAACATTCCATAGGTATTACATATAATTCAATAGCCGACCGGTTTCGTCATTTATTATTAATTCCCTAATTGATGTGTCAATGACGAAACCGGTCGGCTATTGAATTATATATAATACCTATGGAATGTTAGTTATTTTTCATTTTATATATCATATATACTTTATTTACAGATCGGCAAATACTTGTTTATGGTAGACAAAAATGTGCAGAAGCAATTCAAACATGACAGACTAGATGTTCATAAAAAAACAGTCATTTTAACGATTTTTTTTATAAATTATCATGATACGATTAAAGGAAACCCTAACCTGTTTCAATATTTTCATGAAAGTAAAGCTTGGAAACCTTTTGAGAAAATAAACTTGTTAAGTGTATGCAGAAATATGCCACCATAGGGACATCTTGTTTCATGATTACTATAGTTATCGTTTTATTACTGATCTGAGAAACACAAAACGCGAAAAAGATCTCTTTATTATTCCAACTACTTTTACGGATTCCATTAAAAATGACTGTTTTGAAATTAACAGAACCAATATTGTAAAACGACCATATAAAACACTGAAATACTAAAGTTGACTAAAAAATCTAATTATAATTCATCTATGCTTTCCATTCCCACAACTTTAATTAATTAGTACGGAAAATACATTGTAATATTTGAATGCACCCAAAAAAGGCAAGTAGAACTCACCATCAAAGCAAACACGGCCATATTCCCCATCATTCCAGCGTCCGTTTTGTGTCCTTCGTATTTCGCTTTGGAACAATTCCTTTTCATTGAATTAAATAAAAATATCTTAATATGTCATATGAATCAAAATGACGGAGGAAATGTAGGTGGACTTAAACTTTTTTAATAAACTTTAACAAACTTAATATAATGTCAGTTATGTATGTTTTACATGGTAACGGCTAAGAAGATTTAATATTAGATGTTTATATAAGAATTCCTCTTACATGTAATATTTCATATAATGATCTAGACTATAGAAAGGCACCAATATTCTTCATGAAATATATAATTTGTTGACATAAAATATATAAGTAGAACAAATTAAGCGAAGCAATAAAGGACATCATAATTTGGACTTTAATGAAAAAACGCACTTCTTTGTCTCCCTGTCGAGTAACGAAAGAAGACGATTTACGAGTCTGGGAGAAACCCTATCAATATTAATAAAAATTGTCCGGACTTTTAACCGCTGTCAGAGTTTTGCGTGCATTACATTCATGAGGAAAATTATCCCTATGCCTGGCTTTCTAAGTTTGTGGTTAGAAGCCGATACACCCCCACCTCTGTCTCTCTCTGATGAAGATAATCCATTGATTGGTCAAAGTGAGTTTATGTCTTATATTGGAAAAATTACGGTAAAACACATACTTTGATTTTCATCTTGATTTGCAATTTGTATCAATCTTGCTTCGGAGTTCACGCGTTTATATAGATTTGTAAAAACGTTTACACGTTCCATTGTTGATCGGTATTTATTTATGTCTAAATGGATAAATAAAGATAAATAAATAAAGCTGAATATATACTTTCGAATTAACGTATCTACCTCATACAAACTGGGATATATACGATAGTAGTAGACGGCAACTAAAAAGTCAACAACCTCTGTAACAAATGCTTGAAATCTAAATAAATGTGTTTACTTACAGGCATGCTCGGTATCCAACATGGATTAAAATCCTGCTAAACTCTCATACCATGTCGCCGTCGTACGAATATAGGGTGACTACATATCGGTGATCGGGTCATGTTTTATCTGGATATAAACAATGAATAGAAAACTAAGTTGCTTTGATATAAATGGATGTCATTAAATCTAAACATGGTTACAAAAGACTTAATTCTATGCACATTGCTGTCATCAATAGCGGTAAATCCGCACTATCTAGATTCTCTCCGCTTATAGCTTTTGATAACAGTTGAAATTCCATTCAAAAAAAGTCTAAAATATATGTTTATCATTAGATTAGACTGAAACTTTATAGCCGTCTTATCTGAAATGTAAATTATTTTGCGTTAATGCAATAATTGTACTTCACTCTGCGGAGTATAATAAAAGGGCAAAAAATGACAAAAGGGCGACTTTTGTGTTTGCTATATTGGGTATACATAATGTATTCTTGTACGAAATTATTTTCACCAAAAATACCTGTATACGTCTCGAGGAATATTTTGAATTCAAAACAAATAACTCAGTATAATCATTTTGCTGATTCACCTTAATGTAATTTATTCTTATTTCACTGTCACGGAAAGGGGTTTAGCTTCGTGGTTGAGTATTGTCCTTGACAAGTAGTCACTAGTCCTTCACCGCTGTAAGTTCGATCCCCAGTCGGGATTAAATTTCATATAAAAGGAATCCGTCATGCTACCCAGGAGGGCGGTGATTTTTCCTAGGAATACGCTTAGGGTATTCCTCCATCGTGAAAGCTGAAAAAAGTCTCCAAATGACATTGACTGTTGGTGAACCGCTGAACCCCTAAGAAAAAATTCAAGTATTCCTTTGCTATATATCGAATGGGGTCTTGAAATGTGATATTTATATGCCATTAACTGGCTAAAGGTTAGACTAACACAGACTGTGAGCTGTGAGTCTTTTTAATGGTCCTTGTGGATAGGGCGTGTTTCTTATTTATTTATCGACATATTAACAGTATTGAAAACAGCTGTACGCATCTTTGTTGTGATCATTTTATGGGGAGATATAACTCCGCTAATTAGAACAATGTTTATAGTAGTATGCTAGGTGCACTAAAAAGCGATGAACTCGCATATGAGATATGCTCGGAATTACACCATTGTGGTATATTGAAGGCAAGTACAGTACACCCGTCTTATCCGAACTTATTCAGAAGAAATATTTTGTTCGGATTAAAGGCTTTTTTGGAATAGACTTATTTCAAGGATAGTCACACATTTTCAACAATTCAGCTAATACTTAACAAAACAATCGGGATTCAGAATGTTAAGGCTTTCGGATAGTGAGGGTTCGGATAAGACGGTAACATTCCTGATAATTCGATCATTTAAACATAAACTTATATATTGAACATTTCTTAGAAGACTTAATGCGTTTACATTGTGGGAGTCTGAACTTAACAAAGGACGGCGTTCTATAAGTGAATCAGTGCATTAGATTGAAATCCATACATAATAATCATACAAATTTAAGTATCATTTAATGTAAAAATGTACAAAAAATAGATATGCAGGTTATGTTTTGCATATTGTTTTACGGTTGTGTTTGTTTCTTATTTCGGTCCACTCTTTGACAAATCTAGTTAAACTTAAAACATCCAAGTCTCCTGTTTTATTTCTGGTACCTTTGATCTGACACCGATCTATTCAAAGCGTCATATTCGTAATTAAACTGGAGACGACGGTAAACTATAAAACCAAGCTTTAAAATAAACCATAGACAGTTTCTGATATAAACTCACATTAGGTTCTTTCAAAAAGGATCTGAAAGGATCATAAACATGAGATCCCTTATCTGCTTGTCACTGGGTCATTCTTGTAGAAGATCTGTATATAGTAACATCTTCAGCGTACAAATAGCACACGTTTTTATGTCTTTAGCAATATAGTTAATTGTCTATGTTAAGCACTTAAAATGCTATTGTAATCAATAGGTAGCCACTACTAAATAGACTGGACTTATCCGTGCGGACGAGGGAAGTGGTGCATCTATTACCTGGATATGGTGTTTATATTGTGACTAGAAGGTGCAAGTTCACAACAATGATCAGTGATGAGTGCTTCTGTCATCTGCTTCTACAACATATTGGCACAAATGCCTTAGTTGAGAAGATATACTATTGACCCTGTACATTTGTATTGACCCTGTATTTGGAGATGGCAACCAACGCCTTCAAAACCGGCGTGTTGTTGTTGATGCGTTAGCTGTGCACTAGACATCTGTGCTAATCCCAATAGTGTTCATTATAACCAAGGTCTTAGCGATAACGCCCGCTCTGGCAGATCCTTATGTGTTGGCACAGGCATTCAGATGATACTTTGGCTGAATGTGGTCTAGCATTGTCCTATCGATACAATGTGACGTCAATGCGATCTTGAAGAAAGGATACAGCGCATGATACCAATGCCTAGTCAATGTATCTCTAGGCCGTAAGACTGCCTTCAGCTACCAGCCAATGTTTCTTCTGTTGCCATGATATGCCCGACCATACTTTTACATACCAGCCAATGTTTCTTCTGTTGCCATGATATGCCCTACCATACTTTTACATCAAATATCCCTGTCGGGTTGAAGCATTCTATGTAACGTTCATCTCGATGACGCTATACCTTATGCCTTCCATCTATCAATTTATGCGAAAATCTGTATACATCAGTTAACAGTATAAAGTGACGTTGACGTGTGGTAGACCAACTAATGCATAGCTGGCGATACTCCTTTGTTTCCTTGGCAGTCTCCCCCCCATGGGGCCTCCCCCATGGACCCTTCCCCCCCATGGGACATTTCCCCATGGGGGAAGGAGGCATAAGGGAGGTGGTCGCTTGGTAGGAGGGGTACCATAGGGGAGGTGGTACCATGGGGTAGGGGTCCCATAGGATCTGTGCTAACAGACATCCGTGAACAACAGAAACCTGTCCACAACAGACGAAAAAGGCTCTTAAATTACCGCGTATATAGCGGACATGCCCCAACCGCGGACAGTAGACACAAATGTAGCCAAATTGTTTCCCGAAATGTCATTTGGACCTTCAAGAATGAATCTAAAACAAGTTCCGTGTCTTATTCAGTCAAAAGAACATTCACTTGATTGTTGTAGGAATGGCATTGCCGCAGGAATCGTAGGCTTTATACTTGTAGACCGCTTATCAATTAATATAATTTATGCAATATATTTCAGTTAACTTATTTACATACAAGTTAAAAATTCTTTCTTAGTACGTCGATGATATTTAAAACAGAGGGATTCAAATTATAGAGAAACACACAATTCTACCATAATCCAAATAAAATTATTCAGAATAAGAACAATTACCTCCCTTGGTTTACTAAAGTTACCAGACGGTCTGGCGCTTACTGTCGTCTAGTGTATGTATGGCTTTTACTATGGAGACCGCCATTTGTAACGAGGAATAATTTAGCTGTATCAATTTATATTTTAGTTTTGTTCAGATTAATTAAGGATTTCGATCTCTAATGCATAACCTCCATTTTGAAGAGTACTCAATTTCCTGAATTTTACTGATATATTGACATATTCCAGAGGGTCATGGGTTCAAACCTCACTGGGACCATACCTTTTCTCTTTTTTTTGTTTTTAGGCAATTTTTCGTATTTAGAACATGAATTTATACGGTAATATGTAGGACAATATTCATTCCAAAATATTTGATTAAGTTTATAGGAATTTATACATGGTTGATTAACGAAAATCAAGTAACTATGGATTTCTGACACACATCTTTTCAAAACCGGACGGTAAAACTTTTTAGATTTTTGTGTAGCCATTACGAGTTGCCATCCTTTAGTATTTATCTAATTGATATTTATTTATTTGTTACTTTTTTGGTAATAGGCGAAAATCTTGACTAAATCTACATTTTTTTTCCCGCAACATAGTAGTTGCAAACATCATATAAACAATTTTGATGACTAAACATGGGTAACTCTTAGACTTATACACATTCTTGCATGTATTGTATTATCTGTTAGTGAGGTAGGTCAATTTTCAAAAGGGTGAAGAAATAACAGTTATTGTGAAGTTCGCAATTATTATGTTGGTTCACAGTGTGTGAAGGGTATTTTGACTGTAAGACAGAAGTATCGTAATGGAACTGATGAAATCGTGCGATGTCGGTATATTCCGTAGCGAGATCGGCAAATATCGCCGTATAACGGCTCGTTTCCGAATAGCTATACTTTTTTACTTTCACTTCAAAACCTGTCATATAATATAATTCACGTATATCAATTATATAGATTTTCTGAAAAAAATCTTACACTACGATTAATCAATCGATAGTGGTTTATGTCAGTTCATTTCTATTATCGATAGCAATTTTGTTCCGAGTTTGGAACTAAAAACATGGAAAATCGAAAAATTCTTCAAAACCAGATTATCACTAAAATAATTATATAGGTCGATTTTAATTCTAACACTGTAGTGTGCATTTAAAGTGATATGTGGTCATACATATATTTTGTTAAAATGGAGCGTTTTGAAGAGCTTTTCGGTATGTATTAAATCAGTAAATACGACAGCAACAATGCTTATTTTGGTACCGATGGATTCGGAAAAATATAGACTGGATAATGGGCTACATAAAAAACTCGAAACATCTGATAACTTAGATAACCATCATGCTATGTTGATGGAATTTAGCACATGAATATCAGAATATGTACATAAATAGATGGCAATATTGAGATGGTATATGGTAATTCCTAAGCATGAATATCCATCAACTGCACAGTTCCTAATTTAGGATTTCTCCTAACCGTCATTGTTGTGTTGCCAGTAACACCATGGCAGTGACTTGTCTCATATGAAAAAAATTTCAGTCCTTTGATCCCAGCTATTTTCCCTTAAGATAATTTCAAACGTAATGTCAATAGTTGTCTACACTATCGTAAATTAACTTCGTCAATCGAAAAACGGGTCACATATTCTTGCGTTTAAAGGCGTTTTAAATACATCATAACATATACGTAAGTCGCCGAAAAATACTGTTAAAACACAAATGTGTAAAACTTAGGTTCTTATTTGTAATTTGTCTTATAATACATTTATCAGATATCGCACAGAAATCATGGATGAGAAAATATGCATGCAAATGAGTTATTTTGCACTGGACATGAACTTTGCTTTGGCTGTATTCGGCACACTTCGGCCGACTACGTTAGATCAGATGAAGGTATACCGAATGAAGTTTGATGAGGTCAGTCGCATTCTATCTGATAAATATATTCCAAAGTTTGGCATTAACTCTCCAGACATCAATCATAAAAGTGTTATAATGTGTACGAGGTAACTAAGGTACTAATGAAGAAAAGTTAATGATGGATGTCATTAACTGTAATAGGCAATGTAAAAGTATGCCATAATAAATTATTGTGAATTATTTTTTATCATCGCTACATGTTCATTGGCATATCAAGAGAAAAATACTTGAATGTATGATATTTCATATTTATATAGTAGTTTTATATATATTTCATATTAATATAGTAGGTAGACCTAACTTAAAAGTTATGGATTGTGGTAACCATGCAGGGTCGTATGAACCGGTGTGATCGGTGGCCCGTTGTCAGACAAAATCTGAAATTTGACCCCTTCCCAAATATGAAATTGCTTCCTACTATACTATTTTTTGTTTCGTGAATAACATACGAGTGACGAGTATGCTGGTATTGTGAGCAAGTTTAGATATAACTGTTTTATTAGTTGTTTCCAGGCCTGTATTATATACACATGTATAATAATTTTGATGTGTATAATTTAAGGTCTTTGCTATTACGAATAAATTAACTTAGTTTTGTTGATTAGATTTATTTCAACACATGAAAATAAATCAAAGCACTGCAGTTGATAAAATAATGTTGCGAAATGTACGAACATTGATGTGTTCTTTCAGAATAAAACATAAATATACTGTTATCACTTTAAGCCCCCCCCCCCCCCCCTCCCTCCCCCGAATGAAACAAATAACACTTATTTTAAGAAGAGACTTCGCATTAGCTAAGTGTATTTGAAATACAATATATATAGCTCATCGTTCATTTTATCATATTATTCCTGCATGTGAACACTGAGTTTAATACATAGAGAAACTGTTATAAATCCTTGTTTTTCAGTTTTGATGACGCTAAATAATTCTAATACAATGTACATATATATTTATTTTTATTATTCAAACACTGTTTAATTCATTCATGAACCTGGCAAGCAGTTATGTGTTATCTCTTCTTAGTTTAGGTGTAAATAGAAGCCAACATGGACAGTTGTAGTTTTCACACGCAGTTGGTAAGATAATCTCTCATGTACGCTGATAGCAGGAAACTTTACTCTAGATAAGAACGAAAAGAGCCGAGGTTTGTCGCATGCACACTGTTCGCGTGCCACATGCTGTTTATTACTTATTTTCCCAACTCATACACGACGATATTAAAATCTTCAAAACGTATGAATGAGAAGAAAAATCGTATTGAACATTTTCATAAGAAATAACATTGTAGTTCAAACACGGATGGGATTCGAACTGCCAGCCGCTAGTGATTACTAGCCTGTTACCTCTTGACCACGGAGCACCTGCTAATTTATTTTCACAATACAATGGATGTTGTAAAGAGGTGGCTATTGCTGAAAGAGCGAAAGATTAAAACGTCAATTTGGGTTACTAATATACAGGCTGTAACACGGAGGTGGCTGTTGTTCGGAGGTGACTGTATACATTGCGATGTATTTATTGTGCATGTAAGGATACGTGTTTATTTGCATAAGAGCTTTGACCTTCATCGTTTCCTTCATCATCATGAAAACAGTGGCCAAAACTCATTATAAAATGTCGAAAGATGATTTGTAAATACATTCTTAACATTGCACGGAAAACTATTTTCCGTTCAAACTATCTATCAATCGCAAGAAATACACAAAAAATGCATGTTGCCTCTCCTAAGGAAAACTATCGCCTAATTGGATTCAAGGTCCATTACAATATTATCACAAGTATATGCACCCGTGACTTTAATAACAATTATATTTACGTGAGTATTATTCTTGCCCACTTGAGAGAGTTACAAAAAAAATAGTTTCTGTTTTCTAAATCACCTGTAACTTAGCCAAAATCGCTACCTTCGAGAATTAGAAAAAAACACATAATAAAAAAATTATTATCCACATTTTCTACGCTTGAATCTATGAAAGAAATTATTTGTATTCTTAGCATCCTTAATAACATAACACATGTACTGATTTTTTATTCCATTCCTTACTTTCGTAAGTGTCATCGACAAGAGCATATACAAGCTATCGATCGATTTTAGGGACCCAACTAATGTATTCGGACATAACCAGTCATTCGGTAAATCTAATTTATACAACCGGTGCTCGTGGTAAGTTTTAGGCCTACTGTATATGAACTTTTCTTAAACCGTATTCATCCGAAGCAAGCATCTCTCGGTGTATTAAAAATTGGAATAAAAGAGATACATGAACAGTACAACCTCTCCAGAGCGACCCTCTCTTGAGCAACAACCGCCCTTCAGCAACAGCATAATTTATTCCCACTACACTATTTAACTATTGATTTAACCTCTCTAGAGCAACAACCTCTCAACAACAACATACTTATTTAAACACCAGTCGTCTATAACTTTCGCCAAATCGAAAAATAGGTCAAGTAGAATACGGAAATTTGCCAATAGTCATGCAGTAGCCTGATACACTGAATTTAAATGTTATTTAAGTAGTTCTTCAAATTTCTTTTATAGGCCTATATTACACTGCTCAACTTCTACTACTGGTCACCTAAAAGCATTTATGATACTTTAAGCCTAATAATTAAGACCTACACTATACAAAATGTAAAAAGTCACTATAATTTAGAATAAGTGAAGCTCATAATAGAATTATATACGCTTCATGGGTTAAGTATCAAATCAGGTAAATATTCCGAACAGACCATGTTGACTGGAAACAAAATCTGAGTTGTGCAGCCTACTGATTTCTATTAATTATGCACGGTAAAGAAATAGCAAGGCTCTAGTCAGGATTTTTAGGCATGTTACAAATACAAATTTGAGCCACCCTTGAGCTGTATGGTTAATGTGCATGTGGGACGGTGCGGATAGTCCAACAACTTGGTCCATTTTAGGGCATACCAGAGAAGAAAGAAGAAAATAGGTCGATTTAGTAAGTAATCGAAAAAAAAGAATTATTTTCAAATCCATAGCCTATTATTTCTCGTGTTATGTTTACCACATTTAGTAAAAGAAACAAAATAAGTAACAAAGGGGTGACTTAGGCTATCACCTGTAATGATAAAAGGATTTCAATTCAATGATAAGTGCTTAGTCTTCTACAATGTTAACGTGTACAAATGTCGTAGAGTTATCTTAATGAACTGATGAAGTACTGTCATATGGCACAAGTCTTGCTCAACACCACCTGTATGGTTTCACACTGTCGAAACATATAAAACTAAACCATTCTGTCATTGTTTGTCATTCAACAAGTGGGATAACAACTAGTTAGTTGAATCCACAAACTTTTCTGTGGCGTTTGGCATTCAAAACAATAAGATGACCAGGCTATACAGTTTTCAGTGTTACGGTAAGTGAACTGTTTTTTCTGCTTTTGTTTTATTATAAACGATGATTTTATTTGAATCTTATTGCATAATTAATCGATTTTCTGATGTATTCTGACGTCCTAGTTTAAAACAGTTTTTGATTTTACAAATTTCATTTTGAGCGTATCAGATCCATTTTTTCAGTAATGCGTAAATGTCTTTATTTTCCCCATCATTTGTGAAAGTTTAGCTGATTTAGATACGGATACATGAACTTTAGACTTCCTTAATCACGTTATTGAAGTTCTACTGTATCCGGTATAGATACCGTATCGAGTAGTAGTGGACTTTATCTACAAGCCGGTCTGATAAAAAAAACGTTACAAGACGCGTGTATCATAACTTTGGCTGACGCTCTAACCAAAATACCTAGATAACAATAACAAAAACGATACGTATTCTTATTCAACACAATACACATTTTATAAGATAATTTTTAATTTTTAGTTTTTTTTAATCCCATCTATCATAATTTAATTATTTTTGATGGTCGCATTCTTCGCTTTTATTAATATTCTTTATTAAAATAGCATTTAGTTCTTAAATTTGACTTCATTTTGATTCGTAAAATATCTTAATTCAATTATATGAATGAAATAAATCTAAATAATCATTAATCCAAAGTTGTAATAAATTCGTATATTAACGTGTTCCGTGTCGTGTGTCGGGGGAAATGTTTAACATTGAAACCAGGCAATAACTACGCCAGCAGATAACTACCACTTTTCGTCAATGTCAAAGTCGATAAATTATCATATTAACTCAAGTGCTTTATCAACAATTGGCCGTTTCGATAAGTTATAACAACCCTCGTATTTTATTTAAAGGAGCTGAGAAGATGGCATATTGCGCTTAAAATTTGAATCGTGTATTGTCAATGAATTCACTTTATTCGAGAGGAAAAACGTGCTGTGCTTTTTGCAATGCAGTGTATTTTCGCGACTGTGGAATTAATGACGAAAACTTATTTTTTCAGTTTATAAGTATAGCAGGTTCTTTATAGTACTTGAAAGCATTCGTTGTATATTCGATATTATGAATTGTACAAAATCACGAACAAAAGGCATTTTTGAGACAATGTTTACGCAGCGCCTTTGTACGCAATTTATGTACGTTATTCACAACATACATTTTGTATTTTCCAACACAACAAGTATTGTATTGTTTCGAAAAGGAGGACCATGTGGGATGGACAAGAAATTTGTGAATGGGCAGTACATGGACTGGATTAGGATATATTTACTGAGAAATCTTGTCAAATCACGCTTGCCATTTGTAACAAGGCGATCTTACAAACAGTTTTGTTCATTCGGCTCGCGTTATCCCGACAGGGCTAGCATCACTCATTTCTCTTGGATACGTGGAGATTCTACAATCAGAATGAACGATGGAACATACATGCAAACATAACAGAAGCAGCATAGATGGAAAATATTCTCAACACACGTTCTTGAAATGATACAGCGTAAGCATATTACATTTCCAGAAAAATAAATGAACATCTAGTAATTTGTATTCTTAATATATTGACAGAAATGGAGAAATGGACTACATGAATGTAGCTTTTCTCTACTTTTGTCCAGGGACCTGTTTTGTTCGATTGATGGCTATTCTCTAGGGGATCTAGTTTTTAAACACTTTTTTCTAATGTAATATTTCTACAATTAAAACACATTTTGGTATCGCAGTTTAGTATCACCAACGCACTGCTTGCCAAGAAATCTTTGTACTGCTTTTAGATCGCTTATAACTAAATGACGGGCCAATTCTCACGCCGACGTTTACTAGCTCATTAAACTTTAATCTTTAAAATTGATGTATTCACCTTTGGCAACAAAGACTTAAATTTGTATAAATTTCAAAGACATATTAAAATCGATTTGAGTATATTGTTACATATACAACTGTTAGCATGTTTTGAAATTAATTCTGACCTTCATATGGAAAGATTAAACGAGTCACGGTCAGTCTATTTTCAATAATAACTAAGTATGGAACATGCTCGTTTGAAAGGAAAGAAAGAGCATGCCTCACACAGGTGAAATTATTATTTGTAGAATTACGTTAACGTATGTAAATTAACAGTAACTGTTTTAATGTATGAAACTTGATTCAGAATGTATTTAATGAACTTTACTGATTTTTGTTTCTTTTTTTGTATTCATTAGTTCATTTGTTTTCACAACATTATGTCTTCTTAATAATAAGGTTTCAAAATTGTTTACGTTCGTATTCAAATACTGGACAATTAAATAGGAAGTGGAATTCATCATCTAACTTATTGCAAGTATTACAGATTCTTTCATTTTCTTTGTAGAGTTTTGGAAATTGACTGATAGTTCAGCTTTCTTTGATAGCCTTCGCTCGTTCGTCGCACATGAATTATGATTTAGACCAAAGCACAATGTTTACGACTGTTTTGTATTACTTAATTACAATTTTGAATAACCATCTGATTTTGACTTGAATGCACATAATATTTGAATTTGCATTTATGCCATTGAATTTTAAATTGAAACTATTTTCGTAGGCGGAATGTTCATGGAAGCTCTTCGGTATGTAGGAAAAATTTCCGGATCGATTGTTGAGAATTGGTTCTTAACCTTGTGTTCGTACCGAACAATAAAACGACAAAGTGGAAGATAACGTGGATTCCTTTTCAAAGAAATCTTGTCAAATCACGCTTGCCATTTGTAACAAGGCGATCTTACAAACAGTTTTGTTCATTCGGCTCGCGTTATCCCGACAATGCTAGCATCATTCATCTCTCTTGGACACGTGATGATTCTACAACCAGCAACAACGATGGAACATACATGCAACATAACAGAAGCCGCATACGTTGGAAAATATTGTCGACACACGTGCATAAAAATGTAAATGACGCATCGTAAGCACGTTTCATTTCCAGAAAAATCTATGAACTTCTAGTAAGTTGTTTTATTAATGCATTGTATATTAACATAAATGGAGAAAATATCCTACGTAGCTTTTCGATACTTAATTCTGTCCAGGGACCTGTTTTGTTAGAGCGATGACCATTCTCTAGGAAACCTTCTTTTTAAAAGTTTATTAAGATGACGTTTTAGTATAGTGGCTGATTTATGCCATGTTGTATTTTGGCTTTTCGCCACACAAATGCGAAACTGCGTAAGGACGACAGAAAAGTGGCGACAATACGACATGGCGTAAATCAGCAACGATATTTTTATTATTTTACTATTTTTGATATCATCCACGAGTACGTATTGCTTACTTAGAAATCTTTTTACTGCTTTTAGATCGCTTAATGATTGATAATAGATCCATTCTCACGGCGACGTTTAAAAACTTATTAAACTGTCTTTGAAAATTGATACAAAATGTATGTACACCTTTGGGATGACGATTATTGTTACAGATCTTATTTCATAAAATAGAATTTCTGCACGATTGTTCTTCTCATGAAACCACTGACCGATTGATCAGCTGCCTTTCCACTGTTTGATTGTATGACTCTCTCTAATCTATGGTCATTATCCTCAATGGACAATAGCCAGGTAGTTAAGTGTGTAATTATCTAGATCTGTTTATATATTGACAGCTCCAATTAACCCCACCAGACAACGTGTATATTGTTAATGTCAATCTTTCCTCACGTTTTGTTTAAAGCCGTTACCCTAAGGACTCTAGAAAAAATGCGAATATAATTAAAACCTGTGGTCATGAATATTCGTTACAGCTGTTGTTTATGTTGTTGTTTTTAACTAAAATCGTCAAATCCATTGTTGTGAGTAGAATTTATTCTAATGACGTATTCCTTTATCTATAAGGATCAAAATGTCAAAATATTAAAACTATTTTTGTTGACTGTTCGGTTTGAACTAGTGGCGGCGGCGTCACATTTGAGCTATCTTTTACTTTTACTCTCCTTCCTTACGGTGGAATTAAGATGAAGTCACATAGTGACGGATATGTCCGACCTGTGGGAGTAGCATTATATTCTACAGTCAACTTAGCAATCGGAACTCCTCGGTGTGTGTCTAAAGAAAAATGCGAATTTCTCAATTACGGAACTATGATACCCGAGTAGTAACGATTGTCGGCTTGCATGGCCATTGCATCTTCATGTACAATGCGACACTAGAATTCGATAATGTAAAACATCGTCACACGTGACAATTGATTCCTTTGACAAAACTGTCCTTTCTAATAATCTCTATGAAGGTCTAAGTATGGCTTGTCAAACTCATGACAAGATAATCTATTGATCTTGACCACAAACGATAACGCTTAATTTTTCAATCGAACAATTTGTCTCATGCGACTCTGTCTGTCATCCATGGAAGTAATTAAATATATCAATGACTTTCCAAAGGTTAGCTCTATGTTTGTCTTGTTTGGTCAGACGGACGGACGGACGCACACAGCCTCGCACGTACGCATGTAATACGTTTGCTCTGGACAAAAACTGAAATCACGTGAATATATCAACTGTGTTGTAGTGATAATGAACGAATCGTGCTATTTAGAATAGACTAGGAGAAACGTACTGCATGATAGCAGTTTTGGGTTTCCTTGTGATGTTTGTCGAAATAATGCTGTAAACACATTGTGTATCTCAAACATTACAGAAAACACACTTTTCAAAACACTTCAGTCCGAAGTTAAGTTGATATTTTTAAATAATGTCGCCATATTGTCACAAGTATGAATAAAGTTCGTTGCAAGTGAACTTCAAAAAAACAATTTTCTGATAAGTTAAGATAACTTCATTTCCATTAATGCGATTTTAATCTAAAAATTGATCATTTTTGGATATCTATAAAATTTATAAGCAATTAATTTAGTAAAGTTGAGTATACACCTCACTCTTCCGGTGAAATATTGTTATGATAATACCAATTAATTAATTGCTTAACTATTTAACGTATGGTAAACAACACATCGCCGACAGGGCAGCGACATCTGTTGATACGGGACCTATTTACTGGTAACACCTCGAGCTGTCAGGTACTATAAGCCTTGACGAGTCTGCCGTGCAAACACGTGAAATAATTCCCGTCTATTACCAGCCAGAACATGTCTCTGTTGTCATTATAGAGTATAGACACTAATTATATCACAGGCAAGTGTTCTTAGTTTGTTCCAGCCTCCTGATAGGTGTACAAATATTCCAGATATTGAGATAATCTTGTTATACTAACAATACATTATCTGGATTGATAGATCTCGGACACTGCGTGCTCGTGTTAAACTATTTAACTATCTATGCAAGTTGCCTGTATTTTTTCCAAAGCGTCTCTCGGGTGGATTTGCTTCATTTGTAAACGGAATACAAAAATAGGTAAGTAATAATAGCAAAATATGTAAGTAATAATAAAATGTGAATATTTAGATACGTTCAACTTGAGATAGTTTCCCAGATGTGGCATTAATGAAACTATTAACGTATTTTCTTTCAACTTAGTCAAATCTTATTTTTACAATGTAAGTCCAATTGGAATAATAATAATAATAATCAATTATTGTTCTAATACGCGCGTAATAAAGTCAGTCAGAGTTCATAATCAATTTAAGTATAATTTCTGTACTTCGATAATAAGTTTTTCAGTAAAAAAATTACAAACTTTACAAAGAGTATATAGACATCACCATGACAAGGCTTAGACCGTCTAAATTTATTATCTAGTTCAGATTTTAAAAACTCTCCATATGATAGCACAAAATGTAATAACAACAAAAAAGTTAATACATTAAGAAACAACTAAAATGTATTTTTCATGTTCTTCAGCAACTATTAAGGACTCAGTTATTCCGAGATATAACACATAATTATATTTTAAGGTCAATCGGGAACCGAGTTCTTTGTAAAAATAAAGGCTCAATTTTTGCAAAAGCAAAAATGCCATGTTTAAGTTAAGATTATACGATTTTCTAAGTTTGATTATTATTATTATTACATGATACATATGTATTCAGCTGATTTAACAATATTGTTTCAACACATAAAGACCATGGTTAAAATGATGGTCCAGTGAACCATGCCCGTTCTAGCTTATTTCCATGTGTGCATCGATGCTACAAAAGTATTATTTCATAAATCGAATTCCGTTTTAATTTTTATTTCTTGAATATGTTTTTCCATTAAAATAATTGGTATTTTGAATTTATTCATCCCAGTATATAAATGAAAGGACTTTAAAATCGTGCATTAAGGTTTGAAAGTAATCATGTATATCAAGTCTATCAACAACGGTTAAGCGGACAACAGCCGAAACAATTTAAGCCCCATATGCTTCATGAGAAAATGTCCCGCTTGAGAATTTATCACAGTAAAACATGCTTATAGTGAACATAGCATCGGGTACATAATATAGACATAATGAGGTAAAATTTCGTGTACCAACGAATTAATTATCACTTCTTCTCCTGCACGTATAATCATGATGTATGTAATAAGCATTTATAATTTGAAACAAGAACGCCTTTTGAAATGAAAGAATAAAGTAGCTAGTATGCCGATGTGTACACGTGTCAGTAGTTTTCATAAAGTATCAAAGAATTATAATATCTGGATTTCAGCCATTTTATACAAAAAATAATTCAAAGGTGATGATACCGGTTGAATATATTGTTATTTTCTTTCACTTTTTCTAAGTATCATGATCTCCGCTAATCTATCAAAATGGTGGTCAATCGACAACTCAATAATTATCTGTCTATTCTCATTATATGAATATATAATGTGGGTTCAAGGTATTAGAACAGTTTCAGCTGACCATGTGGTCTAAACTGTAATACAACTCACTGGGGCGGATACAAGATTAGTGTATGGGCGTAATCCACATAGATGGGATCTCAAACTGTCTTTATTCAAATCCAACTTTAGTTCTGAAGCAACTTTATGACCCTTGCTATAATTCTAGTAAACACACAACTATTTCAGAAGAGGAAGGCGGAGCTGACAGGTGCGGACGGCGGCTCCGCCCCCTCTTATCACGCCTCTCTATTATTATCCAAAATTAGTTTCATTTGATTAACCGTTAATAATAAAACATATGTGTTTAGTTCATTGCTTATTAGATACTATGATTGTTAATAATAACGTCAATAAAATGTCACTTTAATGATCTACGTCACACTTATGTTGTCATTAAATGTATGAAACTAGTAGTGTAATCAACACCAGAATATAAGATGAAAGAAAAGCTGTTAGTTTTTTATCCCATGCTACCACGAATGTTTACGTCGAAATGAAAATGCTCACCCCTATGAACTTTGAGTTTACTGTTTAACCAATATTTGGTTTCAGGGTAAAAAGTATAATCAACGAAAGAAATCTTTTCTGATGATTATACAGTACGTCGTAATTAGCATTATTATAACTCCATTTGTATTTTTGCCTCGATTTGATACCAAACTCTACTCATTTGCATACTATTGTCTGTTTGGTAGCTAGATTTTTTTGTAGTTAACATTAATTTATTAAACTGGTGAAGCTTACTGATTTTTCGATCATGATCATCGTTAAGAAAAGTAAAAAAATGTTTGTTTTTTTAGTAATTCTAATAGAAATTTCTATAACTGATATACCAAGCTTACGAACATATTATTAAAAGTAAATAATTCAAAATGGTGCTCTGTAAGAGACTAAGAGATGCTGTTACTTTTGTTATTTAATAATACATGGATCATAAAATCAGTTTGAAAACCAAATCTACTTTCAGTTAAACGAAGAAAACTGCACACTCCATGAAAATTCTTCAGATACTAAATTATGTACAATTCTTGTTTACATATATTTGTAGTCGTATTTTGAAAACGTTCGTGCAAGTAATATAATACAGTACAATCTCACGAGAAAAAAACATCCTTTGGGATTAGCAAAATTATGTTATTATTGAGAGGTTGTTGCTCTAGAAAGGTTAAATTAATAATTAAACCGTGCAGTGCGGGAAACTCATGCTGTTGTTGAAGGAAGGTTGTTGCCCAAGAGAGGGCCGCTCTTGAGAGGTTGTACTGCACATTTATAGCAGTGGTATTTACGATGAATTCCTTTTAAAAATATCTGACTTTCTCACATTCTGTACGAACTATTTCGTATGAACGCTAATACATACAGTCTATTTATGTTAATGTCTTCACACCTGTACAAGGTTAATGATGCGAACACAATCGTCATCATTTCTACATCTGTGCTGGTTTCAGACGAGTTGTATCCACGAGTGTAGGAACAACATTTAGTTAAAAATTACCAACCACAGAAATCAACAAACAGTTGTGCATTTTTTACCCAGGATCATTTCTTTAAAATGATATTTTTGTTGAAATAATTTCAATGGATTAATAAGGTTAGTTCATTATTTTTTTTTTGGTATCCTTTTAATTTTTTAAAAAAACTATTTTTATCAAATTTTAAACTCTACTTTATCTGAATTGTGGCTTGCGAACGTTTGTTTGAAAAATATTCACTTAAGCGACCACAACAAAGTTTAAACTCGTTCCCATAGACTTGTCTGAACAAAGCCTTTGGTACACTGCACCATGGAACGGGAACCAGTTGATAAAAATAAAAAACATATTTTTTTGTAATTCCTAAAGCACTATTCTTTATCAATGCTGTGAGTTTTTTTGTATTGTAAACGCTTAGCAGAAATAATCTTCTAACATATTTGATGGATTTTTAGTGCATTAATATAAATTATTACTTTTATTTAAACCTGTCATAAAGATAATTTGTAACTTGTACATGTACATTTTGTATATTCAATTTATATACATGTCACTGAATTAAATTTGTTTCAGTATATAAAATGTTTAACAGTTTTTTTTTTAAATAAATACTTACAATGTAATTACAATTATATTTAGAGTATGCTGTACTTATTTCTGTAACTGCACATTTTACATATGATATGTCTTATATCAGTGAAACCGACTTTTACTTGCAATAAAAACTTTTTTTAATCACTAAGTACACATAGAAATGTAGCACAGAATGTATTCAATGATATTGCAAAAAAAAAAGAAAATTAAGACGTATGGAAACACTTTAACGAGAAGTGGCTAAAGGAAGGCAATATGTAAATATTGTTTTCGAGCAAATAAAATATATTTATTATATTTTACTATCATTTCATCTATTGTTCGGTATCACTAAATTAAAAAGCAAATGGGTCTTTAGTTAACGTAAAAAAGCCGTTTCTTGTGAGCACTCGCCAGTGGCCAATGATTTATATAAACATTTTAAGTGTAAATTAATGCACGTTGCTCGACATTAAATTCACCAATGTACTGTAAATTAAGATCATAACAAGATCAGTTGTGTTTACTGACAACCAGCAAGGATAGCATGCCTTTGGTCATAGGTAAACATTCATTTATGTCAATCAGGCTTTCTTAATATTCACACTTATTATGATTACTACCATTTGACGAGTTTGAACATTTTAACTAGTGTAACTTAATACTAATAAGGAAACTATAAAAATAGAAACATACATTATGTTAACTTGTGACTTTAGATGGACGGAATGTCAGATTGAATTTATAGTTCCACTTTGGTGAGAAATTAAATTTAATATGGTGGTACAATCAAAAGTAGTGGACAATGAACACCAAAGGGGCTGAACAAATGTCATTGAATGTGTCAATTATATTCGTTAGCCGCTATTCAAATGTATTTTTTGTGTGTATTTTATCATATACAGACAAAACTGTGTTAGAGTTGGCGCGTCAGTCATAGTGTATACATATTTGAGATTAATTTACTTTTGATTTTACTTTGATTTTTCAGAAATCTATGTGATTTGAAACAGTGCGGAAGCTGCATGTTTTTGCCATCAAGACAGTGATAGGAGATTTGTGGCTTAAACCAAATAATGGAAAATTTGACGATAATTAACCATACGAACATGGTGTTTAATCAAGCATTTGATTTGAACATAATTAATGAAACTTCCTTAGAAAACGATACAGTGGTTCCTGAAAAAAGTTTGGCTTACATCATACCAGGTCCTTTCATATGCGTGTTTGGAATTATTTGTAACGTGCTCAACCTATGTGTGCTTTCCCAGAAAATACTGAAAGACTCGCCTTACACATATTTGATAGCACTGGCGATATCCGACCTAACTCTTCTCTGTACAGCTTTTATACATATGTCAACTTCACGAGTTGTAAACACGTACATAAAAGCATTTTTTGACATTTATATATTCTATTGTGTGGGAAATATTTGCTTTAACGCAAGCGTCTGGCTGGTGGTCGCTCTCACCATTGAAAGAATGTTATTCGTTATTCGTCCTTTGAAATTTCGACCATCGAAAATAAAAGCAAGAATATGGATTGTCGTAATATTCATATTGTGTTCAATAATCAATGTACCTCGGTTTTTCTGTTTCAAAGTGAGGCCTATGAAAGACGGTTACTACGCGAAAGGGACACCTTACCGTATGTCGTTGGATTTTTATAACGTCAGCTGGTTCCACGCCGTTGTAATCAGTTTTATACCATTTGTAATAATTCTTGTGACAAATGCTGTGCTGGTGTACGGTTTATATAAAGCAAACAGAGAGCGGGTTTCGTTGCATAGCAACCAGGAGCTTTCAATGAGAATTGATCAGAGACGACTCACCCGGACACTGTTTGCTGTTGTTATCGTTTTCTTTGTTTGTACAATTCCAAATGCATTTGTAGAAATACCAATCGCCTATTCCTTATTCGGCAAGGGAAAGGCATGGGACGAATATGTCCTGTCACCTGGCAACCAGAATCTGACTTACATAAGCAATTTACTTATTTTTGTGAACTCTTCTTTGAATTTTGTTCTGTATTGTTCATTTAATAAGAAATTTCGACTTGCCGCAAAAACTTTTTTCGCTAAGCTTCCATTATACAAAGTTATTACTAACACAATTTGCAGCGACAAAAAGACAATGAGCACTTCAATGTTGGTATCTAAAAGGACAATGGTGACAAAAATCTGATCTAGGATTGTGAACTATATAGTCTGTACACTTCAATTGAAGATGCAGTCGGAACTCCTCGGATTTTGTCAAAAAAGTATTTCTCAGTTACGGAAATGTCCGAGTAGTTACGACTGGTGAAGATGATATTGAATCGATCAATGAACTTACCTTACTACTACATACTTGATTCAAAACTTCGGACCATTCCGTGTTCTGTCAGTTCTGCAAAATATGTGAGATATTTCAACAATGAAAAATCAACCAATGGAAATCAACAGTTACTTAATGATTAGGTCATAAGCAAAAAAATCAAATTCAAGGGCAGGTAACTAAAAAAACAAACGAGAATAGAGACCCCATTTTTTCCACTATACATGTTTATGTTATTATATACAATGATCATGCAAGGTTTAAAAAATTATCTTGCCCAGTTTTCTTTCTGTCTATATGTCTATTTGAGAACTGTAGCGAACGTCCTTAAATACCATGTACTGGTGCACCAGTCATTTACTTGGTTATGAATAAATAATTACTTGATTTCTGAAGAAATATTAACTTATCAGACTATGTACATAGAAATACTTAATTGAAAGAAGAATCAGATTTTTTTGCTACTACTATATTTGTGATGATACATGTCATATATTTACATGTGGTATTATGCAACATGCTCTATTTATGTAATTCAACAAAATGTATGAATAAACTTTATGATATAAAACGTTTACTTACATTGTATTTTCAATTTGATAATACATGTATGGTTTCTTAGTACATTGTACATATGGTGTATATGCTTCCTGAAATAAAATACGTACGTTATATATGTATGTTTATGAAAACTGAACGAAAGGCCGTCACTCGCTCAGCGCACATGAATGTTTATGCAGACCTAAGTAAGTTACATTTATCTACATCTGCCATGTAATTGTTTAACTAGTTCCCGTTTCATGTTGCAGTACAAGTCTATGTAAGTTCAGCTTTCCATGAGTACTTTCAGTATTTTGATTATATTTAGATAGAACCACCGACCTTCCGTAAGCTAGCTGGACAGCTTCCTCACGGATGAAATTATGTGATATTCGAACTCATTACCAGAAAAAATAACCACTCGACCACAGAGGTCATTGACAATTAATATGTATTCATCAAAATGTTCAGATGAGGAGATTGTATAGCTTACGTATTAGCTAGACTGCTAAATACAATGTGTCCATGTGCTTTGCTGACCTTTTGCAAGAAGCAAATAACCAAGTATACGAGCAAAAACACACGTATACACACACATAATTATATACTGAACAAATCGTATAGTGTAAGGAATGGTGGTGATATTATATGCACGAGTCATATAAGTAAGTTGGCTTTATCAGAAGATTGAGAACTACACTACATGTAACAATACTTGTGTAAATATTAAACTGATATTATATCAATAAAAACTTACATCTGTTTAAGTATAAGCTGTCAACTGACAGTATTAATTACCAGTTGCTACCAAAATATGCAGCTTCGTGTAGCAAATATATAACTGTGCATGATGAACATCTTAATACAATGTATAACTATTTTTATGACAATAGAGCGCGAGGTATCTAATAACGAACTACCGTGTTCAGGTTGAATAGGATAGCCTAACACGTATATTATTCATATACATATGTGCATTTATTCAATATATACCGTCATTCTAGTTACTGTAGTCACTCGAAGAATCTATGACATTTGCAAGACAAATCTTTATCAATTTGAATGTAAAGATTCTGAAATCTAGTCATATATTTTCAGCCTAGTTCTGTTCCGACATTACATACATACTCAGCATACTATCCAATGTAATTTAATGGTAAGTGAAGCTAATCAAGACTATTCCGTCATTTTACTGTCATTTAAACAAGCTTCCCGTAATACCGTTTTTATACAGACGGGAAAGCAGTCTGCAGTCTTCCATATCTATATGTCAGGTATGCATGATAAAAATATTTTAGCAAGCCCTTTTTAAACATAAATTGGCTGGCACACATGTAAATGTATCATTGATAAAGTTTATTTTACAGAAATTGATATTTAGTTTTATTTTCTATTAGAGTCTATAGATGTGTAAATTTTACAAACAAGTGGGCCAAGATGGCCCTTGATCGCTCACTTGAGAACAAAGGCACTATAATTAATGACCAGATAATGTAGTTTCCATCTCGTATAATCCATTTTTACGTAGATTTTGAGATCAAAACCAACAATGAAGGAAACAAGCTAAAACGTAGCAAATTTCCTAATCCAAGGGCCCATAACTCTTGAAGTTGTGGTCCGATTCCACCCATAACTAAACTTGTCAAAGACCGTAAGGTCATACACATTCATTCTAAATATGATTAGGATTGGTGAATAAATGAAGGCGCTAGAGTGTAAACAAGCTAAACATAGCAAATTTTGTAAGTCAATGGCCCATAACTCTAGAAGTTATTGTCCAATTTTGCCCATAATCGAACTTCTCCGAGACATTGTGGCCATATTCATTGTGAGCAAGTTTGATCACGGTTCGTTCAGAGCTGTGGATGCTAGAGTGTAAACAAGGTAATTGTGGACGGACGCCTGACGCCGGACATTCATCGATCCTAAAAGCTAAAAAAACGTTTAATTTTTTTGTATTATTTTTCAATGATACAGTTACCTGTGGGCAGGAAGTATTTACTTGACAAACCAACATTACTCCGTCATATGAAGTCTAAGTCTGAGTTTCATGCTTTTAGATACCTTTAAAATCGTAATCAAATTAAAAGCATTTCAGTCATTTATATTAATCAGCTACTTATTTAATTTAGATACAATCTTCTACGTCCAATACATTTACACTTATCAAATGTCATCGATACTACATTTGAATTCGATACTGAAAGTTGCGTACGCACGCATTAAGTATAAGACGTGATTGCGTATCACAAAAAACTTTCTTGAGCCTATCTTCAAGAAGTCATGCACACCTTTAGATATGAAAGACTGCAGACTGCTTTCCCGTCTGTATAAAAACGGTATTACGGGAAGCTTGTTTAAATGACAGTAAAATGACGGAATAGTCTTGATTAGCTTCACTTACCATTAAATTACATTGGATAGTATGCTGAGTATGTATGTAATGTCGGAACAGAACTAGGCTGAAAATATATGACTAGATTTCAGAATCTTTACATTCAAATTGATAAAGATTTGTCTTGCAAATGTCATAGATTCTTCGAGTGACTACAGTAACTAGAATGACGGTATATATTGAATAAATGTACATACGTATATGAATAATATACGTGTTAGGCTATCCTATTCACCATTTTCTGTTGAAAAATGCTCATTGACATGTACATTTCCAAAGATTCCATGCTTTATCGGGTAAAAAACGATTGAAACTGCGCAAAATGGCAATTTCATTAATTCTTTTCCTCAGCCGTGAACGTCATCCATATTTTTTCATTATCTGTCGTTCACGTCATCCTCTCAAAATCTCCTCGGCGGTAAACGTCATCATTTTTGCGCATACCAGGGTCTCTTTGGAAGGCTCAAACATCGGTTTAAGAGCATGGACAGATTTGTAACTTTACAGAATTGTTCATAGATGATATTTCGTTAGATCTGTGAGGTTAAATAGTTCAAAACTATCGCAAACTGTTAATTTCGGGCAATAAATGTGAGATTTGAGCATTATTTTCTGCGTGTCGTGTATAAACAGGCGCTATCAGCTTTATTCCGCAAAGATAGCATGCGAGACTGTTTGAATAGTTCATTTCAACCTTCGTGGTCATTCACATATCCTTAGATTCAAAAGAAAGCTCGAATTCGAGAATTGCTGGTAAGAAATATAACACCACTACTCACCCGTCATCGGTGTTTACCTCTGTTTGGGTAGTCATCACTCTGTAGGGCATTCATCCGGTTATACCGTGTGTAATTACTGCCTGCAAACCTTGCTTATTCCAAGACATTTACATTGAATATAACTTGCACGAAGCTGTACCTATGGTTCCATCATGAATGAAATCATATTACCGCAAATTGTTTAATTGCTGCTTTATTAGATTTCATGTGTTCAGGTAGAGTGCGCAGTTAGTTTCTTTTGTCCGTAAACCGGATATTGTACTGAGAAATACTGTCAGTGTGTGATAGAACGTATAATGTTCGCCCGAGACAAGTAACGTAGACCGAGGCGTTAGTCAATGGTTAACATGACGTTCTATCAGAGACGTATCTGGTTCTATAACCCTCTGTGTGATGTCACGGATATTTACTTTACTTAAATTAATTTACAATAATTAAGAAAGACAAGAATGCAACAAATATGCTTACAATTATACGGTTCTTTTCGTACTGGTTGAGACAATACACTAAGTCATCTTCAGATATTGAAATGAAGCGGCTCAAGTTATCTTCTGCTAAATTGCCTATCAAAGCGTCTGCTAGGGTACAGATCAGATTGACTAAAACCCGGCACCCGGTAATATCGCGTCAGGGCGTGAGGGCAGTTTCGTTATGGCAAGTGGGCCGAAATGTCATGTCACAGGGTAATATAACGGATTGTCACCCCCCTGGCGTCACATAAGAATATATAGTAAATAAATCACGCGAGGTAGTATAATAAATAATATTGTACAAATGCAAACGCACGTTCTAAAAAACCCGGACTTTCCGGTATATATATACGCACTTCGTTCCTCTCAAAATTGTAGATTTATATTTTTGATATTTGCGATTAACGTTATTATTAATGATTTTTCATGAGGTAAATGTTAACTTTCTCGACTTTCGCCGTTTATAGTGTAATGTATTAGTTCGCGATTGATGAATATGTTTATAAGTACGGTACACTGGTTTCGCCGACCCGTCCGTTTCAGTTTACTCACGGCTACGAGTTTTTATTAGCGCTTGCGATTCGCAAATCCAAGATGGCAGCCTCTATGAAATGATTTTCGTATCTAAAACGTTTTTTACGTTTTTGTAACTATATTCAATCTTGGTTGAGTCATATCGAAAAATATATTTAAAGGGTGGTCATAGATTAGAATAACGACATTGTCATGCCGCCTGTCAGCCGTTCTCGGTCGCGTTCTCCTATGACAGAGGAAATTGACCGAAATGAAAGAAAGCGAGACCGGGAAAAACGATCTAGGTCCAGAGAGAGAAAACATAAAAGGTATGAATGCTATTTATTGTTTAATTTTATTATTTAGACCCTTTCTTCATTAACAAAATTTCAAATCAAATCATGATTTGTGAAGTCACAAGTGCCCTTCTCTCATAAAATTGCATGGAAATGTCTTCAATAATAATTACTAGTGTTGCATACAATAAAAATAGTTTAATAAACGGTGTCCAACAAGTTATGTTAATGCTTAAAAAGCTTCACACAATTCTGTATCTCACATAGCTTTTGTGCGAGTTTCCCGCAGCTTTAAACCACAGGCACAGCTAGGTGCTGGGCGCATGGCCATCCTACCCACCCCTAAGACCCCACTCCAACATTAGAACATTGAAATCATTATAAAATATCAAATTTCAATTCAATACAACATAATCCAAAGCTATGTAATAGGAGGAAAATAATGTAGTGTACCCGATGCGGGGCTCAAACCCGCGACCTCCTGCTTGCAAGTCAGATGCTCTTCCAACTGAGCTAATCAGGCTGGTAGATATCCCAGCCAATTTATAATACAATATACCACATCGCTACACCTAATTAGGACTGTTTCCGAACTTGCCAGGATTTAGATTAATAGAAGGTATGTGACTTCACCAAAGTGAAAGTACACTACACCTGGTTTTGAACAAAGACTTTTCAAGCAATTCTCATAAAAAGCTGTGAAGGGCATCAAAATAACCACCACAAGTGTAGCTTCTAATCTATATGCATTTTTAGCCATGAGTACACAGAATCTAAACACAATGACATTGTAAGTTGGCTGAGTCGATACCAACATTTGCATGTAAAAGCCATGTTCAAATTTCCTTACTTAACTAACCATTCTGATGTAGAATTTTAATTGGGTGATTTTAAGTTAGAATTCAGTGAGTTTTTTTTTTGCATATTCAGGGCCTAAATTCTGCCCCATTCCCAGTTTGAACAGTATATATTTTTCCCCTAAATTTATTAAAAAATTCCCCTCCAGTTGAATTTTTTTCTTGAAAAAAAATCAGTAAAAAAGATAATTATGTTGACCTGTAGAACAGGTCCTTGTCTGTTATAACCTATTGATAATTAAATGTTAGGCAGATATGTAGACATTATCATGTTATTGTTTCCCTTTTTCCCTCAATATACAATTTTCTCTTTACTATGTGCCCCTCAACCTTTCTGCTAAAGGTGAAAAAAAAACTCTGGAATTCATCAAATTGAATATATATTTACTTAGGAACAATTCATCTTGTCTACTTATTCATTTAATATTAACAAATTGTTTGGTTTAAATCATTAAGCTTTTCCCATGCTTTTGTATAAAAAATGGAATGCCTTGCAAAATTAATTATATGGAATTGTAAAATGAACTTTTTTGTGCATAAAGTGTTGTCATATTCATTTGCTTTTGACTTTTTGTTTATTTTCCCCTTCTTACACAGACGAAAGAGTCGTTCAAGAAGTAGAGACAGAAAGCATAGAAGTCGTAGCAGGGAAAGAAAAAGTGGTAAACATAAGCATAAGGATAAGGATGGCAAGAAAGACAGGTTTGTATCATGTGATATTTCTTTGTTATATTATCCCATATAAATAGATCTATTTTAGCTCAAAAGCATGGCTGAGTGTTATAGTGGTAACTTTGATAATTACAAATGTAGGTTTCATTAAAACCACAAGTGGTTATTTGCCAGAATGAATGGCCAAATGTATATTTTAGTATAAGCCATATCGAATTGGAAATGTTTTGTCTTACATTTTTTTTCACTACTGCTGCCAACACCAGGTTTTTTTTTAGTGTTTTGGGAACATGACCCATACCCTTGGGATTAAGTTTCAAATGGGAATTAATGTCTGTGAATTGGGAAAAAAGATACTTTTTTCAATTTGGAATATGACCGAATTTCAGCTATAAAATTAGCCTAAAATTAAATGTCAAATAACCCTGACTATTAGTGCAATGCTAAACCCAATTGAAAAAAAAACATGAGTAAATGAATGTTAATATTGAATGAATGTTTGTTATTGTAGAGATAATGATGAAGATGGAGATGTAAAGGATGATGAAAAGAAAGATAAGAAGGTTCCTCTGTCACTGGAAGAATTACTGGCAAAGAAGAAGGCTGAAGAAGATGCATTAGCCAAGGTAAAATTTTAAAAAATTAGGCAAGGTAAAAAAATGTTATATGTCTGCTGTCTGGTTTTATAAGTTATCCTTTTATAAAGTATATGACTGTATTATTTTCTCTGGACCTCACACCCACTGAATCCTAATTGTTAAATACTTGAAATGCTGATAATTATTTATGTTAAGACTTGAAATGGTAATGTCATTATGTTTTAAGACTGATGTTTTAATGTTGTGTTTTTCTATGATTTCAGCCCAAGTTTTTGACTAAAGAGGAGAGAGCTGCAGAGGCTTTGAAGAGAAGACAAGAACAAGTTGACGAACAAAGAAAGAAAATTGATGAAGAAAGAAAGAAACAAATGGAATTTCTTAACAAAGGAAAAGAAAGAGGTATGAGTAATATATTTCAGTAAAGATATAAAGCATAATAGTAAATACATGTATAAAATTACACACACGGAATTAAGTCCATGATATGTACATCACTATCATGGGTGACACTTAATTGTTTCATTGGTTTTTTTTCGCACCTTTCAACAGTCAGTGTTATACAAGATGGACAGTTCGCCTAGCCATCATTCCTAGTAAGAACCTGTACTAGACTCCTATCCTCCGTAAGCAACTGCCTACTTTCTCTCATAAAGAGACATGGTTGGTAGAAGGGCTCGAATCAGTGAGAAGCTACAGTGATTTCAAGTCAGCGACCTTAATTACTCAACCATGGAGGTGGGTTGGGGATGACACAAAAAAGGGACAAACTAGCTACATGGTTTATCTTTGTTGTATTATTAGGCAGTTAAATGTGTCAAAGTTACAGAGTTTCTGGGTAATAAAGTTATTAATCTTTTATTAAATTTTTATAGATGATCGGGATCGTCGAGACAGGTATGATAGAGATCGTGAACGTGAGAGAGAAAGACGGCGAGAAGAAGATAGATATAGGGAGAGGGAAAGAGATCGTGATCGAGGGGCAGACTCAAGAAATGACCGTCCTGATGACAGAGATAGAAGAGACGATGTTGGAGAAAGTAGAAAAGAATTGAAGGATAAAGAAAAAGAAGTTGAAGCTATAAAGGTGTGTGAATTATGTTTGTGTTACATAAAAGCTTTGAAATATGAATTGTTGTATAGATCTGAATGCATAGAAGCTTGAAAACTGATGTTTTGTAATCTGAGTTGTTGGAAGCTTGACACATGTGCAATCTTGGTCTAAGTTCAGAAAAATTTAGAGTGGTCTCCAAGGTCAAATCTCATTTTGAACGTTTTAATTTTTGAAAGTTAATGACAGATCAATTTTGATATAAATCATACACTATTTCATCAACAATATTGATATCTTTTTGAATTTTAACAACAGTTGAATCTTTTCATTAAAAAAGTTTGAATATGAAAATCATGCATTGCCAAATGTTTATAAATCTTACTTTGGGCATGTGTACATTACGATTAAAGTTCAGAATTTGATTGGATGTAGATGCTTTGATAAATTGTGAGACAATATTCTGAATATATCTGGAATTCCAGATTTATCTGTCCTGAAAGAGCTTTGATTTCTGAGCCAAAAAACCCAGTTATTTGATGAAAAATATCTCAAGAAATGGTGAAGTTATGATCAATTTAATCTGCTCTGAAGGATTTTCTATATAACAAACTGAGTTAAATATGGGGACAATGTGGATGAAGGCATCTTGTTTGGCAAAAATGGTCGGCTGCATATGCTTTTCAGGATTTTTAATTTGGCCCTATTGACACCCCTGATCGTAATAATACTTGGTACTGGAAATGTTGCTAAAACTTACTTATGTACCTTTATTTACAGGAGAGATATCTAGGTATAAAGAAGAGAAGGAAGCGTGTGAGACGTTTAAATGACCGTAAGTTTGTGTTTGATTGGGATGCTGGTGATGACACATCCATGGATTACAATCCATTGTATAAAGAGAAACATGAAGTACAATTCTTTGGTAGAGGTCATGTTGCTGGTGTGGATATTAAAGTATGTTTCAAATCTAGTATATTTTTTTTCCCTAGTCTTAACCAATAAACATAGATAATTCAGAACATGGCCCTTTTTCCTTCTATAAAAGAGGCTTCTTTTTTCCCAATTTAGTTAAAGAATTTCCCAAATATACCATGCTGAAATTCCAAAAGTCAGTATTACCCCATACAATGAGTATCTTTGTCACAACACCTTCATCATACACAGATATTCTTGCATCATATGATGTACTGTTTCAGCATTTTTTTCAATTATTTAACTGATGCAACTTTCTATATTCTGTCTGTATGTATGTATATAGACTGCCATTTGTTTATTAATGTATCTTGGAAGTCAGTCTACCTTTTCCCAATTTGGCCAAAACTCGCGCTTGAATTTCCCAAAATGAATCAGAATGACAAAGGCCACTTTCCAATGAAAAGGCCCGCAATATCAAAATTGAAACTCAGGCAATCATTTAATATTCCCAAAATGTAACAATTTATTATAGAGTTTGATTAACTGGAGACAATGGGACTTTGAGATAATCTCGAGACTAATTTATGCACACATAAGTTGTTCACAATATTTAAAAAAACCAGTGTTGAGCTTTGTAATCAGATTGGTTTTTATTTGCCCGTTTGGCTGGCTTTGTCCACAATGGTGTCTGCTTTCTAATTCAAACAGTTTTATTCGGATCCTCACCAAACTTTATGGAAATGTTTATGGCCATGAGATCTCGGTCAAGTTCGATAACCAGCCCAATTGGCCCAGGCACTCTTGTTATGTTTTGATTTAGTGGGTGGTTATATTCACTCTCCATTTATTTTTGCATTTTAGCAACAAAAGAAGGATCAGTCAAAGTTTTATGGGGATTTGTTGGAAAAAAGACGAACTGATGATGAGAAAAGTCAAGAAAAGTAAGAATCCTTGATTTTGTTAGAGATTTTATTTAATTCATGTACTTGTATAAGTTTATCTATCATTACTTTAACTCAGCTTTCAGGCTATAACCATTTAAAAGTCGGTAATATCGAAAGGTCGGTTCCCAGTCATGATAATGTCTTGATTTAAAGTTTTTATGATATCGGATTAAATTTGAGAAAAAGTCAGGAAAAGTATGAAATTTCAAACTGAATTAGGTACAAAACTGGTTGAAGTTTTCATAGCTTAGACCACAGTTGCCTCCAACTGACCAATCACGACACAGAATGTGTTTGCTAAAACACATAGATCACAGTTTGCCGTTTAGAAAAGATGTCAAAATTCTGTTTATATTTTTATTTAGGAAGAGACAGAAAATTCTCAAAGAGAAAGAAAATAAGAGGAAGTATGATGATCGTCATTGGACAGATAAATGTATAGAAGAGATGATAGAACGAGACTGGCGTATATTTAAGGAAGATTATAACATCAGTAGTAAGGGTGGTCGTATACCAAACCCTATCAGAAAATGGAAGGAAGCCAGTCTACCTAAAGAATTACTGGATATAATTGATTCTATAGGTTATAAGGTATTACAGTCAACTTGTGTTAGCGGCCACCTCCCAATAAAGGCCACCCTGTGAATAAAGGCCGTTCTTTTGAAAACTGTCATTGATTATTTTGAACAAAATGACCTCTGCATAAGGATCACCTGTTGATAAAGACCATATTTTGTCTTTTCCAAGGTTTAACTGTATTATGCTTGTTTCTGTATGTCTGGGATTAAAATATGACAAATTATTATTGTAATTCAACAAATTTCTTAACATATTAAGTACAGTCTAATGATTTAGTAATGATAATGTTTCTTGGATTTTTTTGTGTTGATAATGTAATCAGACATGAATATTCTAATTTAACCTGAAAGTTGGTCAAATATGTATATTGTGTATTTTTTAGGAACCATCTCCCATTCAGAGATCAGCCATTCCTATAGGATTACAGAATCGTGATGTTATAGGTATCGCCGAGACTGGTAGCGGTAAAACTGCTGCTTTCCTGATTCCACTGTTGGTCTGGATCACATCTTTACCTAAAATAGAAAGGTAAAAATATAAACTGGAGCCATTTTAAGCTTGGCTATTTTCGAAGAAAAAGTCAAGCTATTGCGATAACTGTGTCCGTCGTATGCACAGTCTGCAAAAAAACTTTAATGTAGCTCATAACTCAAAAACTATAAGAGTAGCAATATGAAACTTCAGGTTGATAGATCTGACTGAGGCACTGAACAGTCGAGCATTGGCACAGCTTGTAGGGCTCTTGTTTATTTACTTAGATATGAAAAATGTATGAACATTGTATCAAGAATGGTGAGCATGTACAGTTAAACCTGTGCTAGCAGTCACCTCTGAATAAAGGCCACCTTGTGAATAAAGGCCATTCTTTTAAAAAACGCCATTGATTGTTTTAGAACAAAATGACTTGCAAATAAATGTCACCTGTCATTAAAGGCAACATTTTGTTTTTCTCGAGGGTGGCCTTTGTTCACAGGTTTGACTGTATCTCAAATTATGTAATTACATATTGTAATGCTAGGTTAATCTTGGCACTGAATATTTATATCAATGTTTTGGGGCCTAAAATGTGCTAATGCAGTTCATGCTTCAAAGTAATATTTTAAAATTAATCAATTATATTGTTAAAATTAATTTTCTGTGAAAAAGTTCCATTTGCATTTTACTGTAAAACACTACCCACTAGGTTACAAGCCCAGTGCACCAACCACTAGACTCACCACTTGACCTTGGCCTTTGTGGCTGAATTCAGTTGAAACTTTATGTGGTTAAAACTATGATAACATGCTTGTTGTTTTTTTTTCTTTAGGAAAATTGACATTATTGACAAGGGACCATATGCAATCATTTTGGCTCCTACTCGTGAGTTGGCTCAACAGATTGAAGAAGAGACAATTAAGTTTGGTAAAACTATAGGTATACGTACCGTAGCTGTTATTGGAGGTATATCCAGAGAGGAACAAGGATTTAAATTGCGACAAGGATGTGAGGTATGATTGAAGGCTGAGAGTTTGTGGTGCAAATAAATTTTACAATGATATATAACCTAGTTATCCACATACTAGGTGTTGATAGATGGATTTTCTATTTAGAAAATGTATACTTCAGTTTTATCTGATCTGGATTTTTAGAATCTATAACTTAATGAATCCTAAGGAATTTATTTTTTGCTTGCTGAGTTATTACTTTTTTTCACTGGGGTTTAAAGTTGCACTAATAGCATAGGTCATTCAGCAACTCTTCTTTTTTAACAGTGGAGGAAGACACCAGGTGTTCATCTGGCTAGAATCATCAACGTTCTGTAAGCTAGCTAGCTGTACAGCCTCCTCACATATAGAATTTGTCTAGTCCTGGGTAGGATTCTAAGCTATAGCAGTGAGAGGCTAGTGATAACTAGTCAAGAGACCATAACCACTCTACCACATTGAGATATTAATACACACATTTTCTATTAATTAGCATTATTTAGTGAATATTATTGTTAAAGCTATACTTTTCATACCATTACCATTTTTATTGGTAATTATTTTTTATTGAACTATATTATGACACTTCATTTATTGACAGATTGTAATTGCTACACCTGGACGTCTGATTGATGTGTTGGAGAATCGTTACCTTGTATTATCACAGTGTACGTATGTCGTACTCGATGAAGCTGATCGTATGATAGACATGGGTTTTGAACCTGATGTACAGAGAATCCTGGAGTATCTACCTGTCACAAACATGAAACCTGACACTGATGATGCTGAAGACAATGAGAAAATGTTGGCTAATTTCAACACAACCCAGAAATACAGACAGGTATGTATAGAATTCAAGTTAACATATGGTTACTCTTTAAAGTATTGAGTATTCAAAATTTCTTGAGAAAATCAGAGACGTAGATGTACCTGACAAAATTTAATATTGTTTCGGATCACTTGTATTGCTTTTTCTTGTCGGTGTTGCCGTATGAATTTATTGTATGTATGATTTATTTTTGAAATATCATGTACACAGATAATGCCCTGAGAAGTTATTGTAACAGGGCTCTTATTGTACCCTTAAGATGGCATTTTGACTTATAAAATTTGCAGGTAAAAGTACTGACTCTTGAGAATTTGTACCAAAATGTCAAATTTACGATTAGATCTGCAGGAGATTTTGGTGACTCTTCAAATTATTATCAGCCAAGGGCCATTTTTTACCCTGAACTTAAGAAATCTAGTGAGCCCCCTACAAATCTTATAGATATATTTTCTGCTTTATTCATCATGCCAATGGTTGTTTGTTATCAGTAATCATCAGTTTTCTTCCTTTTTACTTAGAAAAGCTTTGAGTGATGGAAAGTTTTTTAAATCTGATAACCATACAATATTATACATGTACAGTCAAAACCTGTATCAGCAGTCACGTCAGAATGAAAGCCATTCTTTTAAAAACCGTCATTGATCATTGAGAACAAAATGACCACAGAATAAAGGCCGCCTGTTAATAAAGGTGACATTTTGTCTTCCTAAAAGATGAGCTTTGTTCACAGATTTGACTGTATATCTTTGATATAAATGAATGTTGTGTTCTATTTTAGACTGTCATGTTCACAGCTACTATGCCTCCTACAGTAGAGAAGCTGGCAAGGAAATATTTACGTCGTCCAGCTGTTGTCACTATCGGCTCGGCTGGTAAACCGACAGAGAGATGTGAACAGATCGTCTACATGTTGTCATATCAAGATAAAAGGTGTGTGGATGTATTTGATTAAAGTCTCTATGTTAATACTAATTTATATTTGAATTACCCCCAGTGGTATTTGACTGTCCAATGTTTATATTAGACATAGACAGTAAAATCACTGACATTTTCCTTTGTTGCTAAGTAACAGATACCTACACAGCAAGGGCCTCTATGGCATAGTGGTTATTGTCTCTGACTAGTAATCACCTGCTCATCACAGCTATGAATTCACATGTGTGGAACCTGTCCAGCTGGCTTTCAAACGATTGATCGTTCCACCCAAGTGTGCACCCAGGGTCTTCCTCCATGGTAAAAGTTAGAAAGTCCACAGCAATAAGCCCTTGATGAAAAAATATTCCTGGACAAGTTGATACACGTATATTGATTAAGGAGTTTCCGATGTATTTAATTAGCGTTATTTGCAATACTCTCGTATGTGTCTTGTCATCAGTGTGATACAGTAAAAATAAGTAATCACAGTCATTTTGTATTTCTTTTAAAGCTTGGTTTATAATGTGTGGTTGGATCTATTATCTGTAGTGGTGCTACCTCTAGGTTGTAGGTTCTAACCTAATTGGTTAAACTTAATCGTGTATTATCTTGTTTTACAGGAAGAAGCTGTTGGAGATTCTACAAGCTGGTATTGAACCACCTATACTTATCTTCGTCAACCAGAAGAAAGGTGTCGATGTATTGGCTAAATCTTTGGAGAAGATGGGAGTATGTGGATATTTTATTTTCTAATCTTGTTTTAATAATGATTTAAAAGGTTTTATTTAAGTTTTAACAGATGACATTGAAATTACATCTCAGTTCCTGTCTCAGAAAATCAGTTTAATGCGCTGGTACCTACCGTAGCAATCAATTACAGCATTTTCTCAAAGTTTGCATTTTTTTATTTTCAATTTACGTGTTTTCAAGTCTTCACTTTTCCCAAAATTTCAGTTTTCTTACATTAGAGGTTTTCCATTGAAACCACGGGGGATCTAGACCAGATAAATCCTGACTTTTGTTACACAACAGGATTCCATGAATTATCTCCCTTTTGATTAGGTTTCATGAAGAAATTCTGATGTTCATATTATTTTTACAGTTCAATGCTACAACATTGCATGGTGGTAAAGGACAAGAACAGAGAGAGTTTGCTTTGGCTAGTCTTAAGAATGGTACAAAAGATATACTGGTTGCTACTGATGTTGCTGGACGTGGTATTGATATCAAAGATGTTTCCTTGGTTATTAATTATGACATGGCTAAAAATATTGAAGGTAGGTGATATTTACAAAATAGTACTTGACCCCTTCATTAACCTTGACCTTTGTTCAATTGATTTAGGGTCATAGCCAAAAACCAGATGGTAATTTAGGCATATTATATAGTCTTTGATTTTCATTAAATTATGGTCTTTAAAACACACCAACTTCGTAAATTGGTCTAGTTAGGGACTGCTTCCTGCATACTGTTCATAAATAATTTATCAAAATGGATTGAGGAAATTGTAACTGATATTGAGCGAGCTCACATCGTCTAAATGTTTGTGTGTGTTCATTATGAAATATATGATACTTTGCTTTTTTGAGTTGTAAGATCATGGTGAGCTATCAATCGGTATTTAGCTTTTTATCTTGAAGAGTGTCAGCCTGCTGTGTACAAGTTAAATAAATAGCAAGAATGAGTTTCAATCAAAAGATGATGATGTTAGTTCATAACTTATTTATCTATTTTCAGATTACACCCATCGTATTGGACGTACTGGTCGTGCAGGTAAATCTGGTGTCGCGATTACCTTCCTGACAAAGGAGGACAATATGGTATTCTACGATCTGAAACAAGTTATTCTTGCTAGTCCGGTATCGTCATGTCCACCAGAACTGGCCAATCACCCTGAGGCCCAGAATAAGCCGGGCGCAACAGTCTTCAAGAAGAGAAAAGATGAAACACTGTTCATAAACTAAAATATTAGACATTTGTCCTTGAAGAATGACATGTTTTCTTTTGTTAAGAATTATGTCTGAGAAGACTCCTCAGCTATATTTACGTATGGAAATTTACATAATTTATTTCAAGTAGCGTTGAATGTTGCTGCTTATTCTTATTAAGTTGTTTATTAATAATTGTGGACTTAACTACAAGAACTATATTGTGAAGATTTTGTTATTGACTGATTTATATGTCTGGAAAATTTCTTTTTGATTTTTTTTTATGATCAATACTGTAATTTTATCTTATTTGTGTAACACAAACATTAGGAACATCATTATAAGTCTGATTTCTACAGTCAAAGTTCACTTATCAAAGTTTATTAAGGATATTTCCAGTAATATATTTTGTATATGTTTGTACTGAGGTATCATTGTTGATGTAAGCATTTCCTGACATTTGTAAATATTCATCAATAAATGTATGATCATTCAGTATGTGTTTGTATTTAGCCTAGATGCTTTTCAATACTTGATTTTTCTTAACTGTGATGTAATATTACTTATATAGTTTAAATAGATGGTAAATTTTGACACGCTTAGTGGAAGTTGAAAAGTTAAATGTTTAATCCACTTTCCATAGACAAAAAAAAGATGTAAAATTTATTTTGTCGAGATTGATACCTCAAGCAATGTCAGTGCAATTTTTAAGACCACCTATTTTTGACAACCACTCATTATTAGGCAGCCACTAATTATTAGAAGATATTAAACTTTTCCTCTGTATTTCCAAGTAGATATGTTTATTTTGCACAAAAGATGGTCTTACCATATTGGTTTAATCAAACTTCTATGTTTTGAGAAATAAACTGAACAATCAAAGTACAGTACAAACCAGTACAGCCCAATTATGATAATACTCTGTGTATTCTAAAAATTCCATTCAATCAAAGACAATATCTTGAATATTCAATATATTTAATAAATTAATTAGATTCATCAATAACAAAAGCATGTAATATCGACAATGATAGCATCAAATAAATTGAATGATGGGATTGACAATGTGAATTAACATACAAATATCCAAATTTGCCAATAGCATCACATGTAAGCACCTAATGTCTTGCAGTCATCCTGTGTTTTAAAAACAAATACTGAAAACAATTAACATAAGTTTTACATACTAATATGCAGAAATACATACATGTATATTTGCTTGTTACCAAAAGACTAATTTCACAGTGTTAACCTGACAGTATTCATTTGCAACGAAAACCAAAGGGTCATGTCACATAAAAATATCCTACAAAAAAAATATCATAATTTTTTTTTTTTTTAAGATTTTTTTTCTTGTAAGGATATTTTTATGTGGCATGGCCCTTTGACGAAAACACAAGTAAAGAGAGTATACTGGAATGAAAATCTGATAAGAAAGAACTTTCATCCACATAAACTTTTAGATATTTATAGACAGACATATATAGTTTATAAAACAGTTTATCTATATACATGATATACAACATTGCACAGTTCAAACTGAGTAAGCACTACTGGTAGTAGCTGAGACATTTTACAGTCAGTGTGGGTATATACTCATTACAAGTATAGTGTGGGTATATACTCATTACAAGTATAGTGAGGGTATATACTCATTACAAGTATAGTAAACTCAGAATTCTTATTTTCTACCAATGCTGCTACTACTTCCTGGTCCCCGTCTTTGGGTTGCACATATTGGACAAGTCTCCTGTAAATATAGATAAACACCAAGATCAATTTGCGAGTTCTCGTCTGGAAAAGTGTATTTTAAAACTAAGTACAGACAAACACTCCCTAGTCTGTAAGCCTTTCTCCACCAAACAAGTCAGCTGGACATGATTCTATTATTATGTTTTTAATGGTAAAAAACTTGATAATCTGTAACCTTTCTCAAATCTGATAATATTTGACAGTCTGAACAATTCAGAAATTTAGGATTAGAAAGGTTTTACTGTATGTAAATACATAAACTTGATGCAATCTGACGAAATACACAAGTTTTTTTTAAAGTTTTTTTTATTTGACTCAGATATTGGTTCAATTCTGTTACCTTTTATTTCATTATGAGTAAAAATTGATAATTTAATCCGATGTATTCAGACCATAATGCCTTAAGAAAGTACATTACTGACATCGAGATTACTATAGAAATACCTACCATATCACCCAGACAGTCATCATGTACAGCGTGACTACAGAAGAATACTGTCACATCTTTGGTACAATGTGTCTCTACAGATAAACAGATTAATCAGGTAAGTATAAACACAGCAAACATAATGATCATGATTGTAAAAGAACAAGTATGATAACCATGATTGTTTTAGAATTATGGCTGTATTAGAACAAATATAAATACAATTTCATTTAAAAGTGATTTCAATCAGCTATTACAGCTTGACTTTCTAGCCTAAGGTTATAAAAAATACCAGTGACTCAAATCTTAATTCAGTTATTATGATTGCAAAAAAAAGAGCTGATCAAGTATGCTGTCAGACTAATGTATCAATAATATTATTGTCTGATCATAATTAGATTTGAAACATAAAAAGAAAAAAAATGTCCTTTTAGCTCGGAGACTGATAATAAGATTTATAACTTCTGAGCCAGATGTTTGCATTGTGTGAAAAATCAATCAGAAAGATAAATGAACAGATCATTCAATTAACACATACAAAATCCTAGTGATCATAATATGACAAAGTGTATCATAATTTTTTTTCAACGCTATTAAAGTCCAATTAGCTTTTTGCTATAGAAAAAAATATGCAAAAACATTCAATTGCTGATATTATCCCAAGATAATTTTTACCGACGAAACAAGCTCTTTTTCTTCTAAAAACACTTATTTCACTGTGATTTTTGCTTTTGTAAACTTGAAATATGTAGAGCGTGTGACGTCACTTTACGCCGTGTGCATAACTTGACTGCGGGAAAACACAGCTGCTCTATAAATAGTATTTATTTCAATGATATTGAAAAAATACGACATTGGTTTTGGAAACATTTTTTCTTGCTATAAAGTATGCGCGGGAGGAAAATACATAGGATTCCTCTGTTATATAACAAACAGAAGCTATTGCGACCAATAAATTTATATGCTTATGGGACTTTAACATAAACAGGTAAAACGGTTAAAATGACAAAGTTCAACTATTGACCACCAACAATCAGTTTACCTGCTACAAGAATTCTTTGATGACAAATCTGACATATGTGACTACCTTAAAAAGATAAAATAAGAACATCGTTGATAAATCGTTCAATTACAGTATTTTTTAAAATAATAATGTTGGACATTATTGAACATGAAATTGGCATAATTGCCAATGAAGTTACAATGTATTTAAAAAACGTGAAATTTTACAATATCTTTTAACATCACTTAAACACAAAAAATCAATGGACTCTTGAGGCACTGAGTGAAATAAATGTTCCTGCCTCCATAGGTGGCTAGCACATTGAATGGTAGGTGTATAATAGTGAAATAGGGCCTAAACTGGTCACTTTTGTGTGTTTGACCCATGTAGTCATTTTAGTCAACTTTTGTCTAAAGACAATACCAATATCTATGTAGTATTTAAGAGTTAAAGAGAGCTGTCTGTTAAACAATGCAACAGACAAAGAAATATTATCATATACATGTATTCATAGTAAGTCCAAAAAGGGTCATAATTTGGATGAAATCCAATCAGGAGTTATCTAACTTGCTTCATGTCAAGTCAAGTACCATCAGTGATTACTGAGATATGTAAATGATAGTAACTTGCATTTTTAGCGTATTGAGGCAGTCATGACACTTTGACCCTGGGCTAATAGCTAGTTGACTGGCATGAAGACTGAATCCTAGTGCATAAACAGAGGCCAGCTTAATGTAAGTCAACAACTTAATCTTACAATAAAATAAAAGTATGAGTAACAAAGAAATGAAACAATACATGAAGATTATATACATACTATCCACTGATACGGCACGTCTTTGTGTTTTAATCAATCTGTTCATCAAATTAAAACTATCAGCAACAAGTATTGTCTTGCATCCTTTTCTCAATGACATCTGAAGTATGATAATGTATCACATTATTAGTAAAGATGTAAACAAGTCACAAATAGAAAGCCTGTAGCAATCTAAGGGACACAAGCAGTGTTTGTTTTTGGGAAACATTCTGGAGTTATCTCCCTTCCATGAGAGCAGTTAGACTTGAGAGATTGGTATTTTACAATGGACCCTTGGCCAAGAGGTTATTGTCTCTGACTTGTAATCACTAGTCCCTGTGAGTTTATAAGTCGACCACAGACAAAATATGACTAGAAAGGAAGCAGTCCAGCTAGCATATGGAAGATCGGTGGTTCTACCCAGATGTAAGCCACTGTTAAAGTTAGAACTTTGCCCAATGGCCCAGGCTAATGGTGACACAAACTGGAGTATGATAAATGTTACTAACCTGAAGGTTATAATCATGTAGAATTTTAACCAGAGAATCTCTAAGGCCAGGTATTTCCATGCCGGTTCGGATGCGTCTAATCAGAATAATGGGGTCAACATGTGTTCCAATATTGTTTAATAACCCTCTTATAAAGTCTGAAACACAAAACAAACTCAACATATAATGTTGAATCCAAGTTTTTGTATGTAAATATGTAACTCAATTTTGATGCAGAAACTATGAGAATAATTATGTAATAAATCCATAATAAATACATAAGGTCAATTGGTTATCTGAAGAATTAGGAATTTTCTAAATGACATCCATTGGGAACATATCAGCACTATTGTGTTTTATTGACCCACCTCCGTGGTCGAGTGGTTAAGGTTGCTGACTTCAAATCACTGTAACCTCTCACTGATAGAGGGTCGTGGGTTTGAGCCCAGCTACCAACCATGTCTCTTTATGTTAGAAAGTAGGCAGTAGCTTACGGAGGATGGGGTCTAGTACTGGTTCCTCCTAGGAACGATGGATAGGTGAACTGTCCGCCTCATATGACCCTGACTATTGAAAAGGAGCATAAAACTCAAATAAACAAACAAACAATTTGTTTAATTATCACTACACAAAACTTCCATAAACTAGTGTTTATCGATCAGTCGTAAAACTATCCAACATAAAGAAACTAGTTTAAACACAAGAAACCTGAGTTATAAGCATACCTGGTTTATCTAGAGAGTGACTAATAAGATCCTCCCATAAATCTTCATCATTATGTTCCTTACAGAATTCTATAGCTTGATCAACATCTCGTAGTTCATCAATAATCAATTGTAGAGCACTCCTTATATCACCAGTTCTCACTTAATATACACATAGTACAAAGTTAATTTCATTTAACACATAGTAAGCTAGTTTTTTAAAGTTCATGTAAACATGAAAACAAAAAAAAGAAAATGTAAACAATATCATGTAACAAGTACCAGATGAGACAAGGCCAGGTCAGTGAGGTCGGCCAAGGCAAATCTTTGGACAATGGTAAGTTTGTCAATTCAATAAAGCCAAGAAGAATTAATGCTGAAAGTAAAGGAATGAACATTCTTAAAATATTCCCCATCCCTCAGACCAGAAAAAGTAGTCCTGTTTCCAGTTACCCGTTTTTTGTGCCGACAACCAAGTTTCTTCCAGCAAAATCCGAAAAATCACAACTATCAGCGGTATAACAAAATTATTTGAGACAAATCGTGCCTCAAAGAATGATGGATATGCTTAGAAAAAGAAAATTTTGGCAACCTGTCTACCATAATTATTTTGGTCCAGTAACAAGAAACACTTTTTGGCTGGCCAAATGTTTTTCTAGAGATAAAAACAAACATCTATCCACTAACCTAACAAGAAGACTTGTTCTTTCTTGAAACCTCGAACTTTCACTTCTTTTAAAGCTTTATCTAGTGTATACTGAATGCTGCCGTTTAGGAATGGTAAAAGTTTGGCTTGATTAAACTCTGAATACAGTGATACCATCTGATCAGCATATCTTTTAATCAATTGTTGGTCCTTCATTGCTAGTCTGTCCAAATACTTAAATATAAAAGTGTATATACTAAGTAAGACATCAAATATAATTATCATTAGTTTTTAGATTGAGTTTTTGAAACTAGAATTCATAAAAAACAAATCTTAATATCAACAGATGTTTGTTTGTTCCTTTGAGTTTAAAGTCAAAATATAATTAAAAAGTTACACCTTTGATAAAAATACTGATAAGTCACTTTTCTTGAAGACAAAATGACAACCTGAAGGTGTTACAATGATCTCAGGAGGAGTTTGCCAGATATTATCATAGGTCCAGGTAATAATCAGGCAAACATACCACTGGGTCATTTCAAGGATATGTCAGAAGTTCATCAGTAAGAAACATCAGTAAGTACACAATCACATTTATCATACACCATCCCCACAATCAACGGTACCTGGCCACAATGTCATGACTCCAGATATGTCTTAAGTTCATCAGTAAGAAACATCATCCTTGGTTTAGATGAGAAAATTTTAATCATTTGATATGTATTTGATGTGAGCAATACTTACAATATATAAAAATCTTTGATGTTTTTCTAGTTGCCTCACCACCTTCTCCACCTGAAATTGATCATAAATAATAGTAAATTAATAAACAAGATAAAGAAAAAACAATCGGTGCAGGTGGAATCAAAGCGGCTAGAAATATTGTAGAGAGTATAATGTTTATATACTTTACATGAACTAACTTTAATACACCAGTGTAAAGCTATACACTATCAAGATGAATGGTGGTACTTACTGGAACATGTTCCACATTCTCTATCAACATGGTAACAGCATGTTCTTCATCTAACTCCATCAATTTAACCACTTTATCACTTACAGCTTCATACAGACTATGTTTGTGTATCAATACAAACACATCATTATCTTTCAATCTGCAAACAATATTTATGTGTACATTATCACATTATGTATATTATGCCTTTCAATACAAACTCATTCTGGGGATGATCTGTGGTCGAGAGGTAACACGCTCGACTACTAAACGAAAGAATGTGGGTTCAATTCTCAGCTCTGACAGTCTTCACGCTAACCCACTAGCCCACAGCCTGGGGCTAGTAAATTTCTTATCAGGCTAGTGAACTTTCTAAAAATTGAGTACTCGGGCTAGTGGTAAATTGTTTATTTTCAACAGTCCACATATAGTTCGGGCTAGTGCTTTAAAAAAATTGGTTCAAACACTGCTCTGACTTTTAAATTTCTCATCATTAGAATTATTAATGTGTTGCTTAAAGGTACCTTCAAATCATTTTAATTTCTGTCATAGGTTTTAGTTACAACAAAGCAAATTATAGTCAGTTATCTTCTAACACTTCATTTAGTTTATGTACCAATTAATTTGTATTATTAAGTGCCTGTATTAAATAAACATCACTAAAGATGGCAACAAATACCAATTTCAATATTTAGATATTCGGTGGTCCCGCCATATGAATATTTGAATAATGTGTCATACATAAAGAAAAAACGTATTTGTCAAGCAATATTGTATGTCAAAAATAAGGTCATAGATAAAATCTTACTTGAGATATATTCCTAATGCTTTATCGAAGGCTCTCTCATATCCGTATCTGTGAATCGTACAAAAACATTTCAAAGTACAATTACAATGTGCGATTTTATTAAACTGTCAAAGCTGCATGATTTCACCCGTCAATGCTGGCATTCATTTTTAGCTTCGATGAGATTCCATTACATTTGAAAGTTATGTATACAATAATATTTGTTATACCCATAGTCGAAATTCCATAATGGTAGAATAAACCAAAACTATCAACTGTGGTATGAAGCTAAAAATAATTGCATTCAGTGACAGTGGAATCATTTAGCTTTGAATCACATTGAAACAGGCGATCAAATTGATTTTCAAGTTTAATTAGCAATTTAACATACATGACCAATATATATACCATTAATAAGATGTCAAACTGATGAACAATATCATTAAGCAGTTTTTTGCTTTTCTTTTACATTGGGATTTAACTGCACCATCAGCCTGGACCATTTGGTAACCCTCCAACTTTACCTAGGTGGAAGACAGCAGACTTACACCTAGGTAGAACCACTAATCCTCTGTAAGTTTGCTGGACAGCTTCTTACATGTGAAATTAGGTCCCAGGTAGGATTTGAACTCACAGCAGTGAGGAGCTAGTAATAACTCGTCAGGGACTATAACCACTTTAACCATGGAGGACTCTCAATCAAGTAGTTTCTAACATTAAACATGCTAGCAATCCAAAACGTTTATCATAAAAGGTAATAACATATGTTTCAAGGGGTTTTCTCTCTTTATTGGGAAGAGACCTTAGCCTGTTGATTTTGGGAAGAATTATCACTAAAAAAATGCTGATTTGGGAAATAAAAAAGCTGGTGTAAGTTTGGATTTTTGGGAAAACTGCATGATTTTAAAGAAATTTTCAATTGGGAAGGGGCCTTTTAGAGGCCTCTGTCATAGAAGGTGAAAAACCCCTGTTCTATAATTTGAAAATATGACAGGGACAAAGAAATATACAGTTGGAGAAGCAACTTACAATTCAGCCAGTGCATGAAGTAGATGCTCATTCTGACGATCTTTGTCTAGACGATCAATAACCACCTGAATGATAGCTTGGACCTTATACAAGTTACATGGCCATTCCTTGATTAGTTGCAGAAATACCTGAATAATAATGGATATATTATTCAATTACGTATAACAACTGTTCAAGTCCTGAATTTAGTAAAATAGTTTCACAAACCTGTGACAGCAATGACATAATTTTGCTGTAACCTAGAACTGACAACATGCTTAAGAATGAAATAAACTCATCTCAAGGATTCTGTAGTAACTAAGTAACTAAGCTAAGACACTGGTTCTTACATTCAACTCTCATTCTTTTTTAAGCACCTTGAAAACAACAGAATTTCTAGTTTAAATACATTCTTGCACAGGACAAATTCTATCAAAACCAACCTGCTTCTTCTGTTTATTACCTTATAGTTTGATTGTAGAAAATCATTGAGTACCATCTCATATATGGCTGGATTCAACGTGGGCTGTTCTTTGGGTAAAAATGGAGCTAAGAACTGAAAATTTGTATTTATTAACAATTAGTAACACATAATACAATAGTTTAACAAACTTACAAGTCATTACATAATTTCATAATACAACTAGACATATAAATTACCTAATTGGTGAAAAAAGATTATTCAAGGTCAAGCATTTTGAACATAGCTTTTTTATGGGTAAAGACAGATTAAGGTATCTCCAATAAAGACAGCTTTTATTCTTCTAAAAGTGTCATAAAAGAATGGTAGAAAATCATGAATATCCATGAGGTACCTTCAACTGTTTAATCCTAGCAAACTTATAGGCCTCAGCCTCCCATTTCTCTTTATCTTTACCAAATATTCTCCTACATAGTTTAGCAGCATCCTCGTATCTTTGTTGTTCTGTAAGATAATCCAAGAATTTCCTTCCAATCGCCTGATACTGAAACCAGATAAATATTTAACTTATAACACAGAACAGGGGCCTCAATGGTTGAGTACCATAGTTATGGTCATCTCTGACTAATACAAGTATTCACTAACCCCTCAACACTGCATGTTCAAATCCTACCAGGATTAGGAAAACATTCATATAAGAGGAAGCTGTTCAGCTGGCTTACAGATGGTAACTGATTCTGCCAATGTGTTTGCCTGTGGTCTAACTCCACTATTAAAGCAGGAAAGTTCAAAAACTTTTTCAAAATTCAAATACAGTACACTCTTGACTGGAAAAATTAATTCTAGAAAAGCTCTAGAGATTTAATCAACTCAAGCCAGTAGATAAAGACTGGTAGTTTACATGTAGACTGGTATTCTCACAGCAAAGTTCAAACAGTTTGACCATAGTCTGATATTTTTATACTGAAATTTGAACAGTTTGCACTAGACTTGGATTCTTACACTGAAGTTGAAACAATGATCATCAGACACTATTAGACAAGGAAGGTGTACTCAACAATACTTACATTATGTTTCTTCAACTCCTTGCCGTGTTGTACGGCTGCTTCCATGGCTTGCTGTAAACATAAAACAAGAGTGATAAGCTGTGAATTCAACTCTAAAAAGTTCAAAACACTGTAAAACTTCCATATTAAGGCCACTTAATGGAACCCAAAGTATCAGTGATCTCTACTGAGGTGGTCACATGATCAGGTTGAAATAAGCAGGAAATATTGAAACCAGTCTAAAATAATGAAACCAGTCTAAAATAATTGGTCATAATAATGAGGTGATTTTAAACTTGAGATGGTTGCTTAGTGAGGTTACATGAATTCTAAGATAAACTACTTAAAACATAAACTAGAGCTGTCACAGAAGTGACTAATACCCCCGCCGCCGCTTTGACACTAAGAATGCAATAGTAAACTATACGGCTATGTTCATGGGGACATAACTCTCCAATGATTGGATCACAATTCGCTTCATATTGATAACAGAATCCCTTGAAAAATGTGGAAGTAGTTTGCTCAACAAACTAAGACTGCCATTGTACACCACATGGCTAAGTTCAAGGGCACATAACTCTGGAATCAGTGAATCGCTGGGAATCTACACTTCATGGTGATGACATATTTCAAGTTGCAATCGCTTAAAGAATGTGGAAGTAGTTCGCTCCACAAACTTGTGATATTTTATGCGGACAGACAGATCGACCGAAATGATCAACAGAGTGACTTCATGTTACACATAAAGTTACTATGGAAGGGAAAAAAAATTCTATCAGTTTACAGTTTATTTATACTCTCAGCACATGTATACATTATGTGATATGAGGTGAATAAACACAATATACAAATATAATGAACCAGGCTGTTTGTTAGTAGGTAAGAATAGTTAAACATTGATCATACATAAACATTAATAGTTACAAAATGAATTTATTTAAACTCACAGCATTGAAATTTTAGTCAGAGACCACTTGACTACATAGGACCGCAATTTGCTAGTACTAAAGGGACACATAACAATATAAAATAAATCAAAGTACCTCATATTCATCATGCTCCAGTAACCATGTTATATGATCATCCTGGTCCCGTGGACGTGCTACAATCACATCCTTAGGGCTGACTATGTAGAATAAGTTATCTTCAATCACATTCTCTGTAACAAATAGATCATACTTAGCAATAAGTATTGAAGAGTGTACTCAATAGTTGACTGAATTGAGATTAACAGAGAATCTCTTATTGTTTTATTCCAGCAATACTTGTAAAACTTGTAAAACAAGACTAATAAGATAAAAAAAATCTATATTCTTGACATGAGAGTGACATCTATAATCATTTGAATAAAAATAATCTAATCATAAATGTGACAGGTTTATGGAGATAATATAATATATTCTTAAAAGTATAAAAAAGAATGAATGAGCCACTGTGGTTGAGTGGTTATGGTGTCTGACTAAGTAATCACTAGCCCCACACTGCTGTGTGTTAGAATCTCATTGTGGAGCAATTTCACAGGAAGCTGTCCAGCTAGCTTACAGAAGATCAGTGGTTCTATTCTGGTGTAGGCCTGGGTTTTGTTGAACAACTTTAAGTGAATGACATTCTAGTTATGTTTAGGAAATGTTGGATTGCTTAAGGAAATGATCATATGGCTTGGTACAGTAAATGGTAAATTCATGAATTTTGTAACAGTATACAATATAGTATTGAGTTAATAACTACATAAATCTATGCTAGAGTTAGAGAGATAGCGACATAGAAATACATGTAACAACACGCTTTTTAATATTTTGTTTTCATCTATATTCATTATTTTAAAACACTCACCATACATGTCCTAAATTTTGATCATAGCTTAAATCATAGTCAGCAGTGCAAAAAGGAAGGAAGAGTGAATGTCCTGGGTAGTTAGATATCGAAAGAGTTTTTGTCTGCACAAATAAAAATTGACGGGGTAGCTTTTATCCAGGGGAGCTTTTATCCGGATACTGTTTGAAAATTAAGATGAGAAACTGGAGAAAATACTGCGTAAAATGGTACACAGGACCGATCAACAAAATCTTAATGATGTACAGCATGCAGGACTGGATCAGGAAATACTAGGTAGATCTAGGAATTGCTGGACTGGTGTATGAATGCATTTAGGTAATTCAGGATTGGTTTAGGAAATGATGATTCAGTCAATTTCTTAGTGCACTGAAATTGCATTATAAATTTTGTTATTACTAGATATATGAACTATACTGAATACATTATACATGGTGTACCATAGCATTACCTGTCAAACATATGTATCCTGTTGGTAAAATAATCCTACCTCAGTAACAAGTGTTAAGCATCATTATCACATGTATTTTATCATGAAATTATGCTTATTCAAATACATATATTCAATAGTCATTGAAGAGAGTATAGTCATTGAAAACATGAAAACGGTTTTACCTTTAATATTAAGCTACTTCTTAAAAAGCAATTATTATTTTCAACCAATTTTCCATATACTTAGTACTCAACTTTAAATAAATTGAAAATAACCTTTTTGTCCCAAAGGCATTCATCATTTCGCCAACAAAAATGTTAAGTTCAAATTATTGGATCATTCAGTATATCAGAACATAAGAAGTTAATATAGAATGTAAAACTAGAAAAGCAACTAGTAGATAAAGTCAAACCTGTGAACAAAAGCCACCCTTGGCAACTACAAAATGTGGTCTTAATTGACAGGTGGCCTTAATTTGGTGGTCGATTTGATCTAAATAATCAATGATGGTTTTCAAAAGAATGTCCTTTACTCTCCAGCTGGCCTTTATTCAGAGGTGGCTACTAACACAGGTTTGACTGTATACACAAAAATCTTACCCAGATGATAATCATTACATCTATGATTCTGATATCCGTTCATAGATAAAACATCATTTGATATTTCATCACAATACTCCATGTGTGGTTCCACAATACGAAGGTTTGGTTTATGATACAAATTTTTGGCACCCTGAAAATATTTAGATTTTTATAGTTTCGCTTTAATTCCAATAAATTTACATCCATGGTAATGGTAATAAGTGCATACCATTAAAATATTATAGGAGAATGAATTATGAAATTGGGGCCAGGTCTTCTGACCAAGAATCCAACTATGAAGTTGGATAATTTTGAAACTTTAAATAATAAAAAATTCACAACTTAAGAACTGCCACATGAAGCCTAAGTCAAAACTTTCTATGATTGCATGCCCTAACACTACCAAAGTGAAATTTTTTAGGTAAGCGGGGGAATTTTTATTTTTTCATAATAGAAAATGACTATTTGCATTACTGAAAAAAATACTTGACCTATCAGTTATAAAAATAATTTGGGGTCACAGACACTATTCCGGGTCAGTCATGTTAGGGCAAACATTCATATTTTTATTCTTAGCCTTATCTAGAATAAACCTGCTCATTTTTGAAATCTGATCAATAGTTCAGCTTTCCATAGCTGTCACTTGTTTGGTGCACATGAATTTTGATGCAGACCAAAGTACTACATTTATCTACATCCACCCTGCAATTGTTAAACTAATTCCTATTTCATATTACAGTGCAAATCTATGTAAGTTCAGTTTCCATGAGTACGTTCTGTACTTTGATTTGAATTCAATTATCATATTTGAAAATTAAAGCATCTAACAGAACATGTGGTAGGAATAATACCTCTCTGTCCCAGTTTTTATCATACGTCAACAAGACAAGGTCATTTTCAAGGCAGGCAATGCCACAAATAAAATACATTGGTGTGGTAAACTGGGCAACTGTAAAACAAGAAAAAACAATTTTTAATAGACTAGTGGCTATTGTTTTAAAACAGAAAACATGTATCTTTTCAATGAGAAATAATTTAGCAGAAGAAATTAAAAAATTTTTTTTTACCTATATGACCTTTAACTTCTGGGTCAAGGTCTAGGTCAAAGGTTTGGAGATGGGACACCTTTAATTAAAGGTCAAATATTAACAGGCCAATTAAAAATTTCACAATCCAACATACCTGTAGTCACTTGTGAAATAAAAGGGAAGGTATAATGAAGGTATTATCATTGACCTATATAAAAAACCTTTCTAGTTACAGTTGAGCTTGATTGATTTTTACATGATGTTTGGAAGAAGTTTTTGTCAACAATTCATACAGATATTTCAGTAATCATAGCTTTCCATGTTTCCATCGGGCAGAATACATAACTCAAGGATGGTGGGAACTCTTGCCTGAATCTTGTCAATGTCTGAAATGGAACTACCAGTCACTATCACAGAAGATTCCGCAGTAAAGACAACAGAAAAATGAAGATGAATAAAGTAGAAGATTATCAGTATCCATGCTTACTTATCTCACAGTACCGTGGAGGTAGGTCTCTGACATCTTGACCAATCCTATCTTTTACCAAAACCATCTGAAGAGTAGACATTTGAAAAATTTGTAATTTGTCACATATTAGTAACTGACCTCATTATTTGATTTCATTCTATTCATTGAATTATACTCTTAATTTATTAACAATTTGATAATTATTAAACTCAGCAGAATCAGGTGATCTAGGCTGAAAATAAAAATAAGTTTGTTTGGAGTGCTCCTACCTACTCAGGAAAATCCTAGCAAATAAATAAAATCAAAAGTTTTTTGGGGGGCATTTATTTTTACTATTGTTACATATTTAAAAAAAATAAAATCCCTACCAACCTACCCAGTGCTAAAAGTCTGGGTCGGCACTCCAAACAAACTTACCGGTATTTTTAGCCCTACTGGTCATCCATTGATTTCCCTTATCAATTTTCATTATATTGATTTCGTGGTTTTATTAAAACCATCGTATCATAATAATCATTTAATATCAATCATAAGCAAAACAATGAATTATGCACACCATACAGAATGATTTACCTTGCAGTGCATATAATCGATAAAATAATTACCCAACCAAAGTGAATGTTCTACAATGTTTGCAAATTTATCATTAATTCTAAAAATAAAAATTACACAGAAAGTAATGAACATACTGATTGAAGCTTAATGTAAAATGGAACTTGACAGTACCTTGACAGTATCGGCCCAACCCACAAGTAGAGTTCTTTCATCTTTCCAGTGTAAGTTACAATGATAGAGATCTGGTCTGTGACTGGAAAATACCCATATTTATATACAGACCTGTTAATTCAACTTTAAGATACAAGATTGAAACTTCTATATTCCTATCAACAAAAAATAAAAAAAATACTTGATACAGTAAGAATAAATAGTTAATATTGTTATGTGTCATGTAAAAAGTATTTTGATATAATATCATAGAAGTTTTAATCTAGTATAAAAAATTCACAGATCAATCAATACCATTATGCAAATATCATTCAATACATATAAATTTCAGTACAATCCATATTGATAAATATTTCAAAATGATTTATCAATAGCTTTTTATTGTCATACTGTAATCTCATTTAATTTCATAAAGAACACAAACTTTTCTGAATTTTCTGAACTGGCCAAAATCATAAGTTTATGTGCATGAACATACACATATTTTCTAATTGTCTAGAACCATTTAACACCATACAATCAATGATTGCCATGGAGCTTTTACAGCGATTCTAATGAATACTAATGGAAGACCATAGTTATTCCAAAGTCATATTAGAATGTCGAATATGATTCTCTAGTCTACATTGAATTCATGAAGTCACAAAAAATATGTTCGTCACAATGTTATGTGATTTTTATACAAGGTAAACATAATACTCATTTCTTTAATTTGGTCAGGGAAGATTTTGATAACGATATTCATAAAAGACATTAAATCGATGTCAAGAAAGACAATTATTCGTTAAAATTTACAAAAACATGAACAACATAAAAACTTACTTATGATCCTTACTAATTGATGTTATCCTGGATTTAGATGTAAAATCATATACTCTCACACCCTGAAAATCAGCATCAACAAAAATGGTCAGGAAAATTGAATCTCAAATAGAAGTGAATTTTCAACCATCATAAAATGGCTAAGCATGAAAAATTTACTAATTTGTCAGAAACATTTGAAAAAAAAAATTGGGAAAATGAAAATAAAAAAACTTACAGTATCATCAGCCCATGCCAATAAATTTCCACACCATCTTATTTCTCGAATACTACCCCCGCCATCGTGTATAATTGTTTTCTTCTGACTGAAATAACCTTTCTCATTGAGGACAAGTTTATCATCATTTGTTCCAATAACAAACTGCTTGCTACGTGATTTTGAATAATCAGGTTCAAGTGCGACTGATTTGACAGGACGATTAAAGTTGATCAATTGTGGCTCCTCATTTGAATATAACCCAATAATACACACCTAAAATATAGCGTAAAATGATTTATAGCATATAGTTTTTTAGTTATAATAGTATATAATATAGTATTTCATTTCAGTAACATTACGACCTAGGGAGGATATGCATACATTGTCATCATGCCATGTAATTGTTCTCCCAATCCTTCAAGATGTCATTTTCCCCTGTCTAAGGGCCCCTTTGGGGAAAAGGTGGAAATAACACTGTAGACAGTTACATGCAGGGTACAAGGTTAAAACTGGTACAGAATCCAAGAACTTCTATCAACAGCCAGCTTAGTACATTACTAAAATCCTGTTGAAAAAATGCATAAAACTATTAAGAATTACATATTAGTGTCCTGCTATATGTGTAGAAGTGTTAAAGAAGCATTTTATCCTTTAAATAAACAATCTGTGTTGTACAGCTGAAGTAGAATTATACAGGAGCCTTTATTCACAGACAGGGTGGCCTTTATTCACAGACAGGGTGGCCTTTATTTAGAGGCTGTAGTCGCTAATACAGGTTTCACTATATACACAAGCTTTGCAGAAACTTATACTTGAAACCAAACCTTTCCATCATCAGAACATGATGCAATGTAGTCTCCAGTTTGATCCACACTGATATGATTCACTGTAGTTGAATGCTGAAAATTCAAATAAGATTTGATAAGAAATGATTTCTAACACACAAGTTTTGGACAACAGCCATAATGTGAAAATCAAATTTATACTGAGCACAGGATATAATATTCAAACATTTAACATAGAGTCAGAAGATTATGTATACATTGAATTCAGTACAAAACACAAGCCCTGAGTTGCTGAAAACAGTTAACTGTTTTCTTACATTGCATGAAAATGGTTATTCACTATTTTTTTTCAAAAACAAAATCACATGTAAGTATGTTTGTATGTAACTTCTAATCATTTATGTTCTTTTTGCAAATAAAAATATGCTACAATATGTATCTTAAGAATTTGAAACTTGGATATCCAACATTGAAAATTGAGTTAAAGTATAACATTTTATATCCATATCGTGAAAAATACTATCTTAAAATGGAGCAGACCTTATACCTTTCATAGGTTCTATGATAGAAAATGATAAACTATCAGATTTTTAATATTAACATTTTTTAAGTAGAGTTGAGCAGATACGTAAAAAAGTACAGGTTGTAAAATCACAATTTGCGCCTGCACAGGGCAATTTTTATATTTCCATCATTAACATTTGTCCAGGATTTCAAGCAAGAAGCTTAAATCTTAGATTAATGCTTTTTTGTGTTGTGTATTCTGTAGGACAAATAAATACTTGCAACATTCATTAGTAAATAGAGGTTTAGTATTTATATAATAAATCAATTAACAATGAACTTCACTGACAACAGAACAAAGCCCTAGTATACTTACATGGTCAAAATCTTTTCCTTGAATCACGTTACCTAGATAATCCAGGATTCGAACTGCGCCCCAATGTGTGCCAAGAGCAAGGAACTAAAAAATTGTGTAATATCATATATATGTTTTTTTATCATTAAACAAACATTTTGAAATTGTGTCCTTTGTAATACACACACACACATAGGAACATGGAGAAAAAAACACAAAGTTGGACCAGAAAAAGGTACATGTAGTACATTGAAAAGCAGAGGGCGCTGGCATGTAAAGGACACTTTTTGCCAGTGATACATCAAACTTAGCAGACCCATTTTTTAGATGAAACTAAATAAAAGATTTCACTTTCTTTTGATCAGCAGAAGTGACAACAAAATGTAAGTATTTCAGTTTAATACCCAGGTTTTATTTCATATACATGTACTATTCATATCATACTATGTACAATGCAAACAAACATAAAATACCTTTGAATGTACTGCCATACAACTTGCACAATCCTTACTCAACAAACTACTCAGATCGTTTTTAACTCTGTCATAACACAATTTTGGTTCTGCATCCTGCAAGAACAAAATCAATTTCAAATATATGAGTTGTTGAAAAATGTCAGATATCCTAAACCAGAATACACAAAAAAGAATAATACAGACATATAAGTTATTAGTAATTTTCAATTGTCATCTAAAAAGTCATAAATACATGAATTATCATTTTCAACAAGGTAAATTTTTATACTATAATACATGAATTATCACTTTCAACAAGGTAAATTTTTATACTATAATACATGAATTATCACTTTCAACAAGGTAAATTTTTATACTATAATACATGAATTATCACTTTCAACAAGGTAAATTTTTATACTATAATACATGAATTATCATTTTCAACAAGGTAAATTTTTATACTATAATACATGAATTATCACTTTCAACAAGGTAAATTTTTATACTATAATACATGAATTATCACTTTCAACAAGGTAAATTTTTATACAATAATACATGAATTATCATTTTCAACAAGGTAAATTTTTATACTATAATACTTGGCTGATTTATGAATTAAAAAGAAAAATATATGATAAATCATCAGAGTAATGATTTTATCCCCGTATGACCCAGATACAGTTGTTGAAATTTATCGTTAAGTCTGAACATTATTTCAAGTGCGCATACCTTTTTTGTCAGCACATAGATTATTCTAATATACGTATATACATAGTCTAACTAAACTTTAGACTGTTAATAGTGTTATAGTAGACAGCTTGATATTTTTTTAGTTGGCGCCGTGAGAGGATGGCACTTCCAAATTCGTTTCTGAAATCGGTTCAACTGGACAGCAAAGTAGTTAGGGCTAATTCTAAATTTCTAATATAGGATACTGTACTAACCTCCTCAGAATCATCTGAATCAGTTTCAGTCTCACTGTCAGTTTCAGAGTCACTTCCTTGCGGTATTTCATCAGACATCTGAAATTAATTTAAGACAATTAATTTGCAAATATACAATCATATCTCAGATCCGTGAATTTACATAGGCAGTTTTATTTAACAGAACAAACCAAAAGAACTACCTGGTTTACATTACAAAGGCTACTATCGAATATCATGGATTTAAATTTTAAAACAATACTTAATTTGTAAGTTATTAGGTAAATGAATTAAAACTGGTGCATCTGCAATAGTGGACAGTGTGTTCCTGGCTCTGGTTTCACTACCTGTCTATACAATCAGAGACCTGAACAATACTACAGTCAAATTATCTCTACCTAAATTTTCTAACCAAAAAATAGTGAAAATTACTTTGCAAGAAAAAACTAAATTTCAAGAAACGAATCAAGACTGTAGATGCTTATTTTCTATATCGACCTGATATTTATATAGACCTATTTTGGTTTAATATAATCACAATCAGAAGCACTCTCATTGAACCAGGAAACATAAACCGACCTCACAAATGTGTAAAGTTACGAACATCACCGGTGACGAATTGTGCATCAAACGGTAATTTTTTAACATGACAAGCATACCGGAAAGGAAAGTGTAATACAATAATTGAAATTCATCTCAAAACAAAGTTACAAAAATAATTGATAAAGATAGAGCAACTAAAACAAATGCAAAGAAAAGACTAACTTTATTATAGGAAGTCGCCATTTTGATCAAAGTAAGTTAGAGATCATGTGATCACGCGTATGAATATGAATATATTTACTTAATAAATTTATTTTGTTTCTGATTCTGTACTGTCACGTTTTATATCAATTGATATTATGTCAATAATTTCTTTTATACATTGAACAATGCTCATATTTAAGATCATTATCCCCGAACTACGTCTGTTGAAGAACTACTTTTTATATTAAAATAATTTCGTGTTGGGGGACGTATAATAATAATATTTACCTTTCAAAATAAAATGGTCTTATTTTTAAAAATTAATGATAGACAGTAACTAATGTTGATTTAACAGTCGTTTCCGCACTATAATAGAGCGTAATTATCGAGAAAATAAGATGTTATTTCTTTATTTTCCAAGTTTATATGTCAGCATCACCCATCCTTTTAATTAATCTTTAGCCTATCCCCGTGTATTATGGATTCAGCTAATTGCATTTGGAGTCTGGGGGCATCGAAATGACAGCTTCAAGTGGTGAAAGAGAACCATTGTCGTCTACTTTTCTGTTTTGAATGAAACTACGCCAGAAATCTTGACAGAGGGTAAGTTTTAGACCTGCCTCATATTTATGTATGAACTAATTTGCATAATTTATGACGATACCATCATAGACGTCAAAAATCAGTTGCTATTGATATCGATTCTCCCGTTAGTTGCATCTCGAACAATGAATCACGGGATTTCAGCATCAATTCGACGGTAGTTTGTGATATTTTGGTTTTTATTGCGCTGTAAGTAGACCTGTTTTAATATTCATACAGATGTATTTGTATAAAATATGTATATATTATCATAATTTATAAATACAATGCTTTAATATTATGATGAAATGTACATCACAAAGTAGCCTAGCACGCAGCATCATGGGTTATTTTTAGTAACAACGATATTTCCATGGTAACAGGTTTATCAAATATACCACAAACACGACGCAGTTTGTTCTGAATTTAGCTGAAGTAATATATTAGTTTTAAATCTGTTGTAATATATATAGGATATAAAAATATAAAAAAGTAATAATGTAGAAAATTTGTCATTTTAGTAGACACATAATGAAAGCACATCAGTCAAATTGCTTTTATGAATTTTATTAAAGAAACTATGATTTATTAATAATTTTAGAATTCATTCTTCAACAAATATATGTTATCATGTGCAGTTATCAATTATGGTTGTTCTAGCTATTAAAAGTACCTCATTTTTCTTATGTGGATTTAATATAGATATCTAGTAATAATCTACATTGTAGCTATTGTATACTGAGGATATTTAATTATCATAATATGTCCTTGTTTACATTATTATTATTACACAAGGCTTTGCTGGGTGTAGAATAGTATAGTATAATTTAATTCTGATAATATTATGATAATTCTTAATTGAACTGTTCAGTTGGATAGGAAATATAATTAATTTATGTAGCTATTTATAACTACAAGTACATGCTGCTTTTAAAAGACTACTTCTTCTAATAGTTTTAATTAAAATGTATTCAATTCAAACATATTTGTTCATATACTCCATTACTGTATTTGTTACTCTCATAAAAAGCAGATGATCGCGAAATATTGTCACTTGAATAGCAATATCCCTTTTAGTGCCTCAACTTATCTGAGAGAAAAACTGATCAATACATTCAGAGTGGGAAACTGTTCTAACTTGGGCAATGGATCAATATAGTTGTGCCTACATTTTCCAGTAATGGAATCGACTTGGTAATAAATTATAAGGCAATCTTTATCTCTGTAGGCAGTTCCATGAGTTAATAAGATTCTGGGAGAAAAAATCAATACCATCCTCTTTGGCATTCCAGAACTGAATTTTGCCTTTTCAGTAAAATAGTTTGACACATTGATGGAGAACTTTGAAGAGAAGAAATAATGGCAAGCTGTAGGGCTTATGTCAAGCAGATTAAATCCATTAAGTTGATGATAGCGAGTCTTATACAATCAATCAAGCCTTTAGAAAGTTAGTGAAGAAAAAATATTGGAAGAAAAAATATTAAATTTTATTTTTTTTGTCTATGCTAGCTTGTGAAGATAATTAATTCATTTGAAATTAATACTGTTTGTACGGCTAATTACAAAAGTGATTTGTTCGGTCTGCAATTTGTCAGTTTCCTTCTTATAAAGTATTTAACTTAAACATTTGTCTTTCTTTTTAATTCATTACACATGATTTAGAATTGCAATTCTAGGTTTATGGATGACTGTGTACAAAGGTATGAATATTACATGATTCCTGACTCTGTGTACAGAGGGTCCCAGGGTATCGAATCTGTTGTGATGAGCTTCTGCCACATCTTCAGAGTCCCTTAATCAGACTTATACCTTGTTTGTAGCCCAGGACAACTGTTGTCTCTTTGACTTAATGCTTAATTTTAGTAAAATGTTTAAGTTTTTATATGAGCACCTCATTGTGGCATTGTCCGTGCATGATACTCCGAACATTGTGAAGTTTTCCTTGTTAATTGTCAATTATCAGATATAGAGATGGTTATTTTAGGTCGTTTATGAATGGAAATCTCTGTAAGTGATAAATCATTAAATGTATTATTATTATACCACTGTAAATTTTATGTATTGTGATTGGCATCCGTACCTCAATTAGTCATTCTGGTGAATTAATTTCTGCTAATAGTCATTACTATGTGTTGGTTCAAGGGTTGTCTTCATAATCAATTCATACAATCGTGACTGGATGTATGGATGTCTCATTTCAATGCAATTCTATTATGATAATGGATTCTTGTATAACATTATTGTGTTTTAGAGAGCATTATATATTCACAGAATGTATTGAAGCAATTATTATTCTGATAACAAAGTATTGATCGGTACAAAGTCTGCCATGGATCCAGAACCTTTTCAGGGAGATGTTTTCAATCTCCCATGAATCATGAATAATGTTCGGGATAAAGTTCCAATACAATATTGATTTCTCTTGAGGAATGTCTCTGGTAACAAAATGTTCAATAGCTCCAGTTATTTTGTTACTAAATAAACGTCATCTGTTGTAGATTTCTAATCTTGAAACTGACAATCATTTAATAACATCTTTCTTTTTTTATTCAATGTTGATCAGTTTCCCAAACCTGAATGGATTTTTCACCCAAAATATTTTTACATTGATATGCCAAGTCACCAAGTGTAATTCGAAATCTGTTCAGATTAATACTAATAGTATTATTAATACACAATTAAAACTTACAATCTCTAAAAGTTCTTTTCATGTTACTACCAGTACCCTTCAGTCATTATGCCCAGCTTACAGTGTTTTGATCAGACTATGTTTTACCTTAGCCAAGCTGCTCAGAAGTATGATGATAATATTATAGAAGTTGACAATCTTTTAATATGATAGTGAAGCTTCAAAAGTAGGATGTTGAAAACATATAATGATGATTATGATGAAAAATTAAAAGTACACTGATTAAATGAAACACCATATATCACTTATACAATATTTTACTAGAATTATTTTCTGAAATTAACTGCATGCAGATGTCCTTGAAGCTTTCTGGTTGATTATATATAGTAGAGCTAAGGATGTTGACAGAGCACTGATCATTAGTCAAGTCCAAGACTTAGTGTAGCGTATGAAAATGTACCAATTAGGACAAACAATGTTTATGTTTATCTGTTGTTTAATGGACCATTCTACAGCTATGGTCATTTCAAAGCTACCCCAGAGAGAGGGAAAGAAGATACAGGAGTACTAGGCATTTATATCCCTATAACTACTTTTCTTGGTTCTTTATTGCGCTTGGTGTAATCACCCATTCTTATGATTTTCTACTGGGATTCGAACCCACATCCTTTCGATTGGTAGTCCAGTCCGTTACCACTAGACCACGGTACCACTAGGCCAACCAAAGAGAGCATTCAAAGTCATTTCAAACCCAACCTTGGTTCATGTGCTGAAGTGTCACCATGAGTTCCAGTAGGTTTGCAGTTACTTACTGAATTGTGGGAAATTTGTCAACACTAGAAGACTGTCATACATAACTGAAATACCAATAAATAGTGTTAACCATAATCCAAGACTTGGAACTTGAATGAAAATGGTATAATTTTAAATTGTCCTATATGCTCTTGTGCATTATCATGACGGCTCTGTTGTCTTAGATTGATGTCAAATAAAACAACAGGATGCAGTTTGTTCAAGTGTTTTTCATTGCTCTGTTAGTTAAGCTATAATATTAGAAATTAAAAAAATCACCATGTTTAATGACTTAAAAAAATTCTTGTTCCCTTCTGCTGTCATTTGATCCATGAAATGTTGAACTCTCAGAAATAATTCAAAGGTTAGTGAGTGCCACTGAGTGGCTGAACTTTTTAATATTTTTGTCATATTGTCACTTTTCTCATTGCACCAACAGCAAGTGTCATATGAATTTGGCAACTTAGCAGCTTATACATGTAGTAGAGGTCAATCCCCAAGCTTACACCTGGGTAGAATGGCTAACCTTCCCTAAACGATAGCTTCCACACTTGTGAGTTTTTGTAGCAGTTGGGTTTTGAAATTACAGTGGTAGGGCTAGTGATAACAAGTCAGAGACCCATTACCATTCAACCATAGTGGCCCCAATTTATACATGAAAATACATTACATGTGTAAATGTAAATTTAAAAAATCTTGACTTTCTGTGATAGAAATAATTGTTACAATATATTAGCTTGGAAGACATGAACTTGAAAATGAGCCAACAGAGCTTTAAATGACTTCCTGATGTTTTTATGAGATAATTAGTGTTTATTCTATCTCTGAATTCCAATGCTAAAACTTATATTTTAGGGATTTTTTTCTTGGTATGAAGTTCATACAGGTATATAATTTCATACCTTTTCTTTATAATTACCTCATTATTTTGAAGTCTAACTTTACAAAAAGTGTATATGGCACAAGTTATCATCAAACTTTTAATAATCATGTCTTAAATTTCATTGGTTTTATAGCACATTAATTCAGCAGGTAGTCAATCAACTCAGTGTGTTTTGGTTACCAGTATATTTTACGTAGTAACCCATTCCCCTCCATCATTCATGTTGTAACCAAATGCCATTCTTATATGTGAAGCAAATGTTGATGTTAAAGCAATGTAGACAGGACCTATCTACAGTCAATTCATTAAATAAATGTCTTTAAGAAAAAAGTTTTGGGCGTAATATTAAGTGTACAGTTAGTGTGAAAGATTGATCAATATTGATTTTATTTTTTCTGTTTTAAATGATGTAAAATTAAAAAATTAAAATGTTTTTTCACATTTAATTTTAGCAAACATTTTGCATAATTGTTTTCTGTTTTCATTTCAAGAATCTATGTTATTTAATGTATTTGTATATTTAATTAAACATTAAAATAAATTTACGTTACTACGTATGTACATACAGACTTTAAGATTCATAAAATTCTATCATCACACACAATGCAAGTCAGAACATTAAGGAATTCATTGGCACAAAATAAATTATTATAGATTATTAGAAATTAATTTAGAAATTACATGTTTCTTATTCAACTACAAATGTAACAGCATATATGTATAAGATGAAAGTCAGGACATATTTAATACATTTGTATCAATATTATCTTCATTAGACAACAGCAAGTAGTTAGTACCATGTGACTATCTTAGTGTATAAACATAATATAGTATCATTGTATTTATGTTTATAAATGCTAATTTTGTTCAAACCCACTTTCTGATGTTGTCAACATAATATTTGTTATTATTATAATGGTATTTGTCTCCCTCCCTTCAGTTATTTGACCTCGTAGAAGGTCGACATTATTACGATACTAATATTAACAATCCTACACAATAAAACTTCATGCAGTCACTATTTTATCTCTGTCACTAAATTTAGTGGCATTAAGGAAAACGTAAGATCAATGTATATATGTTAAGATATTTTCTCTCCTAGGTCCTGTCATGAAGCAGTGTGACCCTCTCTCTCCAGAACTTAACATTAAGCCTAGCATAATCAATTCACAATTATTGAACGTTCTCTGTTCGGCCTCTAATAACATCTTTCGTATTTCCATCATATTATGTGAATGGATGTACGCCACATTACCATACAAGTCAGTTATATTATCATAATTAACTTTGGTATCAATGCTTGGTTAAGTTTCTATATTTATTAATTTATTATTCAAAATTTTGTCATTTGAATTATTAATTAATGTATTAAATGAGTGAGTTTCTAAGAGCATGGTGAATTCATTAACAAGCATTAAAATGGATAATGCCGGGAAACTCCAATATTATACCATGGAATATTTGCTAGAATTCAATTCTTGTTATTTTGTTAGTTATGTGTGCTGGATTATCAGTGTGCTGTTTTTTCCAGGACTGACGAAATATCACTTGAAGTTCCAAATAACGATTCATTATAAATGGTGGAAAGTTAAGTTGTTCGTTCGAAAATATGGATGCTGATTCGAATGATGGTACGGTGACCGAAGCACTAAATGGCGAAACCAAACCAGATGTCGCTAAACTGGCTCAGTCGGCAATCATTAAACAGGTTGGTGGTCTACGTATTCAATATAATATATATCTCCTTTCATCAATTTAAATTCCGAATAATTTCCTCTGATTTCACTCAAACAAATCCCATTTCTGTCAGATGAATGTTGTTTACTGTATGTTCCAGGCCAAATTTGTGCTGGAAATTCTCAGGTAAATATTAAAGTAGTGAAACCTCATTATTATATCTATGTTAATTTTATGATCCACCATGACTATCTGAGTGGTGAAGAGAAACTTGGTTGCTAAAATATGTACATGATCACTAAGTACATAGACCAGAATTACATTAGTATTCACAATACCTTACAACTCAAGTCAGAGATCTACTTAAATATTTAGCATGCATTATCAAGGTTACTTGTATAGAAAATCAAGGATAATTTTAACATTTTCTTATTTTCTGTCATGTGGAATTAATGTGTGCTGATGGATTTCTTCGTGCTTATTTAATGCTTTTGTTTGAAATAAATAATTGGCTTCTAATTAATGTTGAATTTATTGATTGCAAATCCCTTAAGCATTTTCTATTGAGGATTTATGTCTGCCAGGGATACGTTTTTGTGATTGCCGTGTTTGCTTGGATATAATGGCCGACATCATGTTAGAAATAGTTCCTGGTAAATTGTGGCGATCGAAATGGCTGATTGCTGAAACTAGGTAGGGATTTCACATCTGAATTTGAAATTGGACTTTGAAAGAAGATTTATCTCATTTGCTACGTGCATTGAATTTATATATATTAAGGTGTCAAGGGGTTTATCATTGTGTAATTTGATGCTGACTTTCATTAATTTGAAATTACTGATTATGTAAATGATTTTGATATATACATAATCTATAATCTAGTATAGTCTAATAGTGTATGTGTTATTGATATAATTATAATTCAATATATGGTGACTACAGAAATTAAATCTGCTGCATACATTTTGCTGAGATTGTTGAAAGAAGCCTTCTAGACTTATTAGTTGTTGTACTTGTTGAGAATATAACAAGCTATTCTGTTTTTGGTCCTTGTTAATCTATTACTATGCATTGTGTTCATTCAGAATACTATGTATTTCATGAACATAATTTCCCAAATATTGTAAGTATATCAGAGATGCCATATTAGGGGGGGGGGGGGGGGAGTATTCATTTATGAACTGGGTGCTGATTAAATTGCATTAAATGCGTTCGGAGAACATTATAATTCCATTTGCATTGAAAACATGTAATGACCTTACATGATAGTGTTACAACTTACAAGGTATACTCCTTCAGGGAACAAATCTTGAGAAACAGATTACATGTATTATTATTATCATTACATTACTTATATCATACTTGTATAACAGGGGGCATAGTTTAACCAACTTAATGTACATACAGTGTACATCACTTCTTTGATACAGGGTTATGCTCCCCCTTGTCTCCCCTCACGGAAGTTCTTCATTATCGCTTTCTAATTAGCTGCAGTAACCTCAAAGGTTTGTAAATAAATAAGAAACATTTTTGATAAAAAAAACCAAGGTACTAAGTCGGTTGCCTGTAATATCTGTTAAGACTAATTAATCTCCATGTTTGTGTATACAATAATTTTATTGTGTTAATGGCACTAAGTTAATGAGCTACATTTTGAGATATTATAGAACTTGGCAAATATGCATTGAATTAATCAATGTTTACATCTAGAATAATGATGCTAAGTGCTCTGTAGATCATTAGTTATGATATTAGGTACCTAAGATATTGAAATTATGATCATGTGGGTTAACTTAGGGGCTTTCACCTGTACTAATGTAAACTTATATTTAATATTCTCAAACCATGCTAGGTATACCTGTGTACTCTTGATGACTGTGATGTATTCACATTAAGAACCTGTTTTATTTAATGAACAACACATTTCAATGTTTGATAAGAAACATATGAAGCTTAATGAAAAAGATAAAATCTGAATCAGCCTGAATAGGTTTTTTCTCTATGATATTTCAAAATGCTTAATGAAGATTCAATGGAGTATTTTTATGTAAATGGTAGCAGTCTTGTTCTTTATTCTAGCTGTAACATTATAGCTTAAATAGTAAATTATAAAATGGTATTGTTTGATTTTTGGGGAGGGGGCTTATTGTTCTAGCCAGATTTTAAGGGACATTCATCTTCAATGGTCTCAGAAATTGGCTGCATGAACCCTTAAATATTCATGTCCTGGCCTTATAATCAATGCTTAATGTATGCAACCTCATTACCTGTAAATCCTTTTGTTTAAATATCTCACAGAAATGGCCAAGTTTTTAATTGGTGTTCTTTTACCTCTTTAGTTCCCATAAAGTCCGATGAAGGGCTCTTGGTTACAGAATATACCATAATCTTACAATCTGGTACAGTATTTGACTGGTCACATGATGTAAGTGAATAAGTGTACTGGCTATTTTGTTTGTCTTTTAGACTTCATCAGTGCAGAGTTGATTAATTACTTTGTTTTAAAGTTTTCTCTGTAAATTTTACGGGAATGAAAATTTACTTATTCATTGCTTGGAAGCTCTGTTGTACAACAGCACTTACATAATTAGAAATGAATAATTGAAAGCTTACTTCTACATTTGTAAAGTTATTCTGTTACAAGGGAACAAACTGTCAATCAAAATCCTATTACCCTAGTTTCTGTTACATTTGTTTGTTCAAACTAAGGTCATTATGAATGAATTACCAGAATAGCATCTTTTGTTTCATACAAATTGATATTAAAGTAAAAAGATTTTTTCAGCAATTTTGTAACTTGATATCATTGCTCTAGCTTGCCCTTAGTTTTTACCCCTTTTTTCTTTAAGAAAAATACACAATGTAGAGGTGAAACATAATCAAAGTCCTTAAAGTACTCCTGGAAACTGAACTTACTTAGACTTGCACAGTAACATGGAACGGGAACTAGTTTAACAAAGAGCAAGTGACAGCTATAGAAAACTGAATATATATCTTTCAGTTTCCGAAATTGGTACATTGATGTAATAATGAGGAAGGTTGAAATGATGAATGCATTAATATTTTACTACTTCTGATCATTAAAAAGCCATATGAAATTGAATCAATTTATTCTGATTGAAAACATTTCATTTTATGTCATTTGTCTCCAACCTTTATTTCATAAATTATATATGAAATTTGTCCGCTGTTTGCTACCATAAAAGGGGTGGGTTGGGTTTATTTTATGGTAGCAGTGACAAGAAGGGATGACGTCGTTCGTACATCATACTGTGAGTAGTAATTGAAATATAATGTCACCTTAGAATTAAAAGGGCCTATCTTGCTCTTTCATACTTATGTCAGGCCCTTTTAATGCCAAGGTGACAATAGCTGAACTTGATCAGTACAAACTTACACATGTTTAGACTAATAATGCCCTATGGAGATGTTTATCAAACATTGTAAGCATGACCCATATGGTGTAACTTTAGTTCGGGAGGGGGGGGGGGGTAATTTTAGATTTTGTCTGACAATGAGGGAGGGGGAGAATTTGTTAAAGCCCTTTTAAGAAACATTACAGACAAAATTAATAGCTGATCCCATGTATTGTAATGTTGGTCTGGTTTTATTGAAGAATTTATCAGACAATTTATGGTACTTTATCAATACCCTTACTGGTGGCATCTCTCATTGAAGATAAATTACTATTTCATGCTATAAATTGTGAGACTGTTAAGAGGAAATATTTAGATTTTATAAAAAATCAATACTGCCCATACTGGATTCTGTTTTCAGAAATATCTCCTGATAATTCTTCATTCCAATACAGCTGACATGTTAGAGCCATTAAAATATAAATGAAGTGAACTATCTGATGAATAAGCTGTCCATTCAGATACTGCCAAACCTGTGAACAAAGGTCACCCTGGGGAAAGATCAAATGTGGCCTGTATTGACAGGTGACCTTTATTCTGAGGACTTTTTGTTGTACATAATCAATGACAGTTTAAATAGAATGGCCTTTATTTTAATTTTTTACTTTAAGTGGCTGCCAACACAGGTTTGGTTGTTTATTTTATTCAACTCTTGGTTACTGGTGAGGTTAATGTTTTAAGTTCAATAATACTGTAATTGCTGGTATCCCTTCCTGATAGGCTCAAATGATACTAGAACATTGTACTGATGATATAAAGATGGGTGCAGGTTCAAGCCTTAGCGCTAAAACTGATTTGTCTAAGACAATTTTACTGAAGGTATTCAGCTAGTGGACAATGACCTTCCACTTCTAGCTCACACGTCATACTGCTAGCTAAGTTCATGGGTTGAGTTTGGTGTGGCTTTTGATTAAGGTAATTCTATGTAATGACCCTTAGCTAAGAAACTGGTTGAGATCCTTGCTTTCTTTGATCCTTGAGTTGAAAATTCAGCAATGGAAAGTCTTGTTAATGTTGACAGCCCAAAATATTTTTGATGTTGGCACAGATTTTGAATTTCTCAGTTTGTGGGAATAAGCCATAATTATAACGGATTTTTATTGAATCAAACCAATATTTAACATATGTTTTTGTTGTATCTTATCATGTCATATTTTCTACAAATTGTTTTAAGATTTCAATCAAACAGGCCGTTAATTGTTCAAAAAAGCTTTCCTCAGATAAACATGAAAACCTCATCAAGTTGGCAGAAAATTGGCAAATACATCTAAAGTATTAGAGACAGCATATGGTTCAAATCAAAACAGTTTTCAAATTTACTCTGTTGTTTTATACATACAGGTAGCTGTGTGGGGTACACCAATTTATGTTCATTTTAGACAGTGGATTGAAGAAAAATACTAATTGCAATAACTTACTGAATGTATAGTACAACCCCTGTAGAGCAACACCCTGTGGGAGCTGCAAATATTGGCCATTGTTTAGAGGTTGTTGCTCTACAGAGGTTAACTTTATAGTAAATATCAGCTTAGGCAAATTTTGAAGGTGTTGTTATGAGAGGTTATTGCTCTACAGAGGGTCGCTCTGGAGAGGTTGTACTGTATAGCGTATATATTGTATATATAGCTACAGTGCAACCTCTGCAAAGCAACAACCTTTGGGAGAAGCAAAATGATGTCATTGTTGAGAGGTTGTTGTTCTATAGAGGTGAAATAAATAGTTGAATCATTCAGTAAGGAAAAATGATGCTGTTGTTGAAGGGAGGTAAAAATTGTTTCATGAGAGAGGGCCACTCCAGAGAGGTTGACAAAGAAGTTTTTTACAAGAGTATTAACCAACATTTTTTTTGTTGGTTTGAGCCCTGCTACCAACCATGTCTCTGCGTGAGAAAGTAGGCAGCTGCTTTACAAAGGATGGGAGTCTAGTACTGGTTCTTTCCATGAATGATGGTTAGGTGATTTGTCTGCCTCATATGACTCTGACTGTTGAATAGGGGCAAACAAACAAACAAACAAACTGTGAAGGTTTCTCTGATTTATTCTTGTTTGCTAATATAACTATCTGATTCAAACAGCTGAGTCTTGTGTGCTAATAAATAATTTAGTCCAATGAAAGATCTTACAACGACTGATCCAACTAATCAGTCTATTTGTGACATTGAGAAATTGTTATTTGACCCCAACAAGCTATTCCAAATTCATATAAGAAATTGATGAATGAAAAGCGGAATTAGACTTAGTAAGTATTTAATGAAAAAATTAAAATATACAGTGCAACCTCTCCAAAAGCAACTCCCTTTTGGAGTTGCAAAATTATGTTGTTGTTGAGAGGTTGTTGCTTTAGAGAGGTTAAAACAATAGTTAATCTTGCAGTGGGAAAAAATCATGCTATTGTTGAAGGGAAGTTGTTGCTCTAGAGAGTGGAAAGGTTATACATGAACTGTATTTCAAATCTTTTTTGGTGATGTATAAGATGGAATTAAACAACCCCCTATTGGAACCTCTCATGATTTATTACAAATTATGGTCTCATTCAGAAGATTTTTTCTCAGTGGCTTGTTAAGTTCAATTGTTCACAATCAACAGTATTTGGTGAACAGATCTATTGGATTTAAAAAAAAATCAATTCTGTTTTGTAAACCCAGTTTCATTTTTATTTCTTGTTACAAGATTCAGTCTGCAGTGAAGGTATTTTTCTCTTCGGATATTTAATCAAATTATGGAAAGGCTTGAATAGTGCCACAAATTTATGGTATTTTTACAAATTGTCAGTTCAAGTGGTTAAGGTCACTGACTTCAAATCACTGTAACCTCTAACTGACAGAGGGTCGTGGGTTTGAGCCCCGCCACTGACCATGGCTCTTTATATGAGAAAGTAGGCAGTTGCTTATGGAGGATGGGAGTCTAGTACTGGTTCTTCCCAGGAATGATGCTTAGGTGAACTGTCCGCCTCATATGACTCTGACTGTTGAAAAAGGGCATAAAGCTCGATATAAACAAACAAACAAAAGTGTACCTCGACCACTGACACTAGATCCTGGCTGCACTCTACCTTCTGACTTAAATGGGACATGCTTATTTGCATTTTGAATCTGAAACTTATTTGATGGTCAACAGTTACAGTGTGAATAATTTTTGCCTATCAATTTCCAATGTGGCACATTTTTGTTTAGAGACTATTTCCAATGGTATGTGTGTGTCTGTTCAGATGTGATAAAAAATAAACCTGAGAAAACAAAGAGAGCTTATATTTGGGTTCTGATCTTATTAATTCATAAAAATCATTAACTGTTAAAGTTTTAGTCATTCATTTACCCTGCATTGTTTTTTTTTCATAAAGCACATTTTCAGTCAGTAAAAGTTTCCCATTGATTTTCAATGAATTATTTCTCTACTGAATTGGTAGATTACCAGTGAATTCTAGTTTACAGACTGGTGTATGATTGATTTTTTAAAGAGATGATTGTCAGCTTATCCTGAAAACTGATACTTGTGTACCAGTCTACTTCATTATCTCCAATGGTCACATGATTGATTTCTATTGGATTTCATTGATTTCTGAAGAAAAGACAGGTGCCTGTTATACACATATTGACTATTTGCAATAAAGATACATGTTTGTCATATGATTCAATGATTCATTATTTGAACACACTTGGGTATATGACATTAACAATCAGTTAATGCGTTGTTTGTACAATAGACAGAGTAATTGGTTTCTAACTTGCAGTCACATTGTATTTATAAATCAAAGAGGAATCAATTTATCAATATTTAACAGGACCAAACAAAGCAATAAGGATCGTCTGGAACTATAATATTTACCTTTTTTACTACTGCATGGCATGAACCATATGTTAATAATACTTGTACTTTAAAAAGTGCAGTAAAACCCATATGGTTAGATCAATATTTTTCATCATCAGCCTGCCCGGTTTAAGCTCAGTGGTTAGAGCATTGGTCTACTCATCAAGGTTGTGAGTTTGACCTCCGGGCAGGGCTCACACTGTCGGTGACAAATTTGAATAAAGATATTACAATCTATGTTATTAACTTAAATTGTGCTCCATGTCTGAATCATGTGGGGTAGCTTGGCTGTAGCTTGCGGATAGAATGTGGTTAATACTGGTTAAGGCCTAAATGAAGTCAAGGGAAGCTGGCAAGGATAACTGCCCGCCATGATATAACTGAAATAATGCTGAAAATGGCGTTATGTCCGATGAAATAAATAAATATTATCATAAAAAAAAATTGTTTGTTTCTTGATACCTGACCTTTTCTAATTTTTTGCCTGGGACCTAAGACTTTTTATTAGACCTGAAGAACATAACGTCCATTTCTCACTTTTTTGTTTTCCACTTTCAAGAATAATAAAAATATATAAAAACATTTCCCTACCAATCTACTTATAGTCAACGTGTAACGAGAATTTTGTTTAACTTTTGGTGTTTTATTGTGTTAGTTTGGTGTATGTCTGAAAACAAATTCTATACAATTTTCTGTTGTTTTCAGGATGTTATGCTATCAGCCACAACAACGCAGTCACCCTTGGCGACACAATCCTCTGTTTTTACGATACCATCTGTATCAATGGGCTCTGCTGGGATCAACCTTACCGATCATCTCTTCCTTCCTGGTGTGTCAGCCCTAGACCCCACACATGGACCCTCGGATCCTAAAACAGAAACAAATGGTATGTGAGATAAGTTGGAGATAAGGGGAGCCTACTCCGAATCAACCTGAATCTTTCAATCACTTACTTCCCTTGTTGAGCAAATGTTTTTGGTTTTAAATGAGCAAACATTCTTAAAAACTGTTATAAGTACAGTATGTATTCATTGTTGCTTTTGTCAATTCTTTTTGCAATTAATTGTCTTTTGTTCTTGTGTCTCCTGTATCAAGCCATAGTGTAGAAAACTACTCAACTGTTGGTTGTTAACTGTTTTCAATTATTTAATAACTTACTGCTATATACAACACTCTGACTTGATACATTCCTGTTGTATAAAAAGATGTTTTTATGTTAGCTTGTCATTATTTTCTGTTTGTTTTTTACATCAACCGTAATTGATAAATGGAGGATAGATAATATGTTTGATTTTATGATCATGTGACTAACACAAACAATTTAATGCACACCAATGATTAACATATTCTCACAAATTAATAGGAAACAATAAAAGGTTTATCATTTCTCTGTACATGTAGTTTATGATTTTAATTTATCATCATCAAATTGCAACCACTGTACCTTAGTTTATTGAGATTCTAGGATAGTTTAAAATTTTCATCATCAAATTGCAACCACTGTCGATCAGTTTATTGAGATTCTAGGATAGTTTGGTGTAAAATGTTTATTTATCTAAACCGACCAACCATATTTTTTTCAACAAACCCTGGATTGTTCTGGTTAGTTTGATAAATAACTGATGTTGTCATTGATATTTTTAATATCTTTTTCAGGTGCAATATCCTCATTGTCTAGTCCCTCGCAATTGTTTGGTCAGCCCCCTGTGGCTCCACCACAGTTTTTTCTCACAGGAAATCCCTTACAGTCGCAGACGGGAGCATCAGGGTCGGTACCCGTACAACAATTGTTGATTCCTGTGTCAACAGGTTTGTACATTGTAATCTTCTATGTTGAAATGTGTACTAATATATGATACAAGTTATGATAAAATTAATTGATTAAAAAAAACAAGGTGCTCCAGGTGATATATATTATATATTGGACTACCAGTCTAAGAGACATAGAACATATATCAGTCTAGTCATCTCTGTGTGTGTATGAATTGTACAAATTCAATATTAAATCTCATGTCTCAATAATTATGGCCCCTTCCAAAGAAAAGGGGGTATATTACTTTGTACATGTCAATCGGTTGGTCAGTTAGTCCACTGGTCGGTCCTTTCGTTACCAAACCTTGTCTGACCAGTAACAAATCTCCTCAGATTTGGTTTAGAGGTTGGTCATCACATGTTGATGACCCCTATAGATTTTGAGGTCAGTGTGTCAAAGGTCTTGGTCACAGTGACTTTCTGCACAAAAACCTTGCCCGACCAATGACTAGAGAATGATTTGGCTTAAGGTCCTCAGACTTGGTTTGGAGGTTGGTCATTGCATTTAGATGACCCCTACAGATTTTGGAGTTCAATTGGTCAAAGGTCAAGGTCTAACTATTCAGTTGGCCTTTAGGGGGCATCCGTGTTTCACAAACACTTCTTGTTTATATTTTTCATTCAAACTTGTGATTTTTTCAATGATTATAGGTATTCTATTTTATCTACAGGTAATGGTGCCCAGCAATTTATTAGCATTCCAGTCTCCATGGCAACAGGTGGGAACCAACAAATACAATTATTGACGACGTCAAATGGACAGATTGTCGCCACAAACTTAGCCAATCTTGCTGGTCTCTCAAATCCTCTAGCTAATTCTGGTAAGAATTCATAACTCTTTAAAAAGGGGTCACTGTGTACAGTCAAACCTGTGTTTGTGGCCACCCCCTATAAAGGCCACCTTGTGATTAAAGGTCATTTTAAAATAAAACTTCTTTGATTATTTAGACCAAACTGACCTCCAAATTATGGCCACCTGTCAATAAAAGCCACATAATTTTGTCTTTCACAAAGGTGACCATTGTTCACAGGTTTGACTGTATTTGTGATTAAGACATTAATTTTCATTGAAATCAATACTTCACCAAGTTTAATTTCCTTTGAATTATTTTCTAAATTTAGTATTTTTCAAAAAAATAAAGAGCTTAATTTCATATTCTTACATTTAGGCAATGATGTTTGAGTTTGATAATTGAGTTGCACCCCTTTCTCACCTGATGTTTTGCTACTGGTATTTTGCACACTAATGTGACACTATTACGCAATAGTTCTGGCTACTGGAGAATGGATGATTTCATGAGAGAATGACAAAAATCAGTTTCATTTTTTGATAATTTCCATTGTTTAGGTATAAAACAATTCTTGAACATTTTCATTTAGATCTCACTTATTTTTGTAATGTATGACGTTCTAATTGGATATTGATAATGATGATTGATGTGTTGCTATCATTTCTATGGATGACAGCTTTCAATATCATAGACAAACCAGCTCATGTGTCTCTTTCTTATATACATATTGTACCCTTTTTTTCAGTGAATAATTTAGCAAGTCAGTCATTGTTACAAAATACATCATCGCATCATTCCTCAGCAACCCAGGCATTAACCAATCATCTTGCAGCAGTGGCACCTTCATTACTAGCCGCCGGTGCACAGAGTCAGCTGTTAGCAGGGTTAGGACAACAGGTATGGAATTTCTAATCTAAGTAGAGTTAGATGTGGGTTGTGAACACGTTAGATATATTCAAAATATAAAGGAACAAAAGATTTTAAGTGTATATAAGGAGGGGGATGGGCTGGACTATTTCTTAAAGAATGCTCACTGCATCTGGAGAGAAGACAGTATATTAGTTTGATAGTATTTCTTGTTTGACTGTTTTTATGTTTATGATATGGATGATGACTGTATTTTGATGGCAAGTGAATAATCACATGATTCTGTTCTGTTTAAAATGAATTCCTCTTTTAACTATTTTTCTATAACATGTACATACATAATTACAACCTTTGTTTAGATCAGATTCTGACTAAAGGTCAGTATGTGTTTAAAGTCATTCTTTGACATATTTGGAACAAACTTACTTCTGAATATAGGTCACCTATGAATAAAGGCCGCATTTAGTTTGACTGTACATACTAAATAGACACATTTATTCCTATATTTCAGCTGTTGTCACAAGTGTCTCTTGCCCAATCAGGTGTGACCAATTCTCAGTCTCCGTCAGGGCAAGTTTCTAACTCATCAGTCAGTCAAACGCAAGCTGTCCTCAATTCCTTACAACAGACTTTGTCGGCAGCAAGCGGAGGTCAGAATGGGATCACAGTTCAACCAGCATCATCACGTGTCATCACACAAAACATCAACAATGCATCTAACACATTAAACTCATCCAATGCATCAGCGCAGCTTTTGGGAAAAATATCAGAAATCGGAGCATCAGGACATTCTAATACGGCTGTAAACTTAGCCAATCAGATCTTGGCGACACGTGTCACATCGACACAATTAATCAATCATGTGCCATCTTCACTGGAAGGGTTGATGCCAAGTAAGTGTTAAAGAAATATCACCTTTTTATACAAAAGAAGAATACTTACTATATGGTAGTTTATCTTCTCTTAAAGTAATTTTAAATTATTTTCTCTGAAAGCCCAGTCCCTGAAATTTTAATGCTGTGGGTACATTGACATCAACAGATATGCTGGTACCCTGTTCATAGCTGTCATTCTGTCCTGTATAATAAACTTATTCCGATAAACTGTTTCCATTTTGGTCCTGTTTTCTCAAATCATATAATAATTACCAGAAAGTAGACTATTGAACTCCAGTGCTCGAAAATGTTTGATCTCAAGCTGGTTCTAATCTTTTATAGTAATCCTGTTTTAATGATGTTTTGATACATGTTGACTTTTTTTTAGTTGATTATAAGTTACAGCCTGTATCAAGGAATATTTTAGAATTGATATTATCAAAGAAATGTATTATTGTTTGAAACTGAATGACAGTTCAGCTGTTCAAAGCTGTCATTCGCTGGGCGTGCATGGATTTTGATGCAGACCACCAAATCACTACATTTTTCTACAACCGCTATGCAATTGTTAAACAAATTCCCATTCCATTGCAATGCAAGTCTATGTATGTTCAGTTTCCATGAGTATTTTCAGTACCTTGATTAATTTGTCTGTTACAGATACTGTGGGAAATTCAACAGAAAGTACGACAGTGGATGGAATTAATTTAGATGAGATTAAGGAATTTGCAAAACAGTTCAAAATCCGTCGGTTATCATTAGGTTTGACTCAGACTCAAGTTGGACAAGCTTTAAGTGCTACAGAAGGACCTGCTTATTCACAATCTGCTATCTGTCGGTAAGTGAGAACATAATCTGCTATCTGTCGGTAAGTTGGAACATAATCTGTTATCTGTCGGTTAGTGAGAACATAATCTGCTATCTGTCTGTAAGTAGGAACGTATTCTGCTATCTGTCTGTAAGTGACAACATAGTCTGCTATCTGTCTGCAGGTGGGGACATAAACTGCTATCTGTCGGTAGGTTGGAACATAATCTATTATCTGTCGGTTAGTGAGAACATAATCTGCTATCTGTCAGTAAGTCAGGTTATAACGGGTAAGCTAAGATAACTCTTTAAGTTTTAAACCATAGAAAATTAGGACTTTCCTTTGTTAATAAGAAAAAATGTGCATTATGTTGATATAATTGACAATATAATATCATTGTCTACATGCTTTCAGGTTTGAAAAACTGGACATCACACCTAAAAGTGCACAAAAAATCAAACCAGTGTTAGAACGGTGGATGGCCGAGGCGGAAGAACGTTATAAGAATGGCATGCAGAATCTCACAGAATTTATTGGCAGTGAGCCATCCAAGAAGCGGAAACGTCGAACATCGTTCACTCCACAAGCTTTAGAACTGCTGAACAAGTTTTTTGAAAGGAATACTCATCCATCAGGTAAGTTGTTTCAGCAGGTTTAACCTAGTTTTTCAATGATATTTCAGTTATATGTGGTGGCTAGTTCACCTAGCAAGTTTTCCTGGACTGTATTCTAACCAGTACTAACTGACCCTTCCGCATGGAGCTGGCAACCTCTCCATATTAGGAGGAAAATTGACATTTTGGTCAAATTTTCATTTAAGGGTATGAGCTGCCTTGACTGGGTTTGTCTGGTAAGATAATGTCAATGATTAATTAACATATGATGCTGTGGTGTGTAAATACTTTGTCTCGTCAGATTCATGGGACACCAAATATGGCTGAAAATGAATAGGATTTATATAGATGCGCTACTTCAATTGGACTTGACTGAGTGATGTTTTTTTAACAAAAGTTATTTTTTACATGATTTGGTTTAGAATTGCTTGTGGTGTGTAGGGGAGAAGGTTTGCCCTGCTTGGTTTGTCCAGAAGCACTGCCCGTGATTATATCAATTGATTGTCAAACTCAATCGTAATTCTATGAGATTATGTTGCAATCAATAGAAACTGTAACGCTTTAATTTTGCACATGCTTTAATGTATTTCAATGATGACTTGTTTTCCAGGTGCAGAAATGACCGAATTAGCCGACAAACTGAATTATGACCGTGAAGTCATCCGGGTCTGGTTTTGTAATAAAAGACAAGCGTTGAAAAACACAATCAAGAAGTTAAAACAGGAAGGGCCATGACTAACTTCTGAAGCAGCTTGTGGTTTTTATTGAGATTTTTCTACAGTAGTGCAAACCTTTATATTAAAGCTTCCATGATTGGTCAGTTGGTTCAGTGTACTGTGTTAGAAGGCTTGTGATTGGGTAATAGCTGAATCTCTACATAATGGACCAGATGTTGTGTTTAGTTGTTGTTGTGATTTATTGAAGACTGGAATCGGTTGATCTGGTTTCCATGGCAACTGGAAATTTATTTAATTGTGTTCATTGAACTAACATTATTCGCAGCATGCAAATATTGAAATTGATGTTCTAGATGTCATAAAGTTGATGCCAAAATTCACTTTATCTTCGACAAGAGTGGTGATAACATAAAATGGCTTCCTTAGTTGTAAACAAATACTTCTTGAGTGAAATGATAAAACTGGTTTAATGTTATTAAATGTTATAACCATGTTTACAAGTTCGGTTTTAGATCATCTTTCACTGTTCAAATGAGACTCAAAGTTATTGTTTACTGGTTAATCTTTGACTTTTGTTTTAATTCAGTATTTGTGTCATTACAAGCTCTACTCATACTTGGAGGGGATCTGATCTCAGTCATTTGTTGATAATTTCATTCATTTGTTTACATGTAGAATTGTCTCCCCTGATTTTTAGCTCGGCTATTTTCGAAGAAAAAGTCAAGCTATTGTGATCACTGCATAGTCAGCACTAACTTTGATGTAGCTCATAACTCAGAAACGTTGCAAAATAAAACATCGTAGGTAGATAGATCTCACTGAGGCGGTGAATAGATGAGCATTAGCACGTCTGTTTAAGAATTGTACAAGTATTTGTGCTGTACTCAGGGTACTCAGGGTCCCTCAGCTGATAAAAATTAAATGAAGCCAAATCCTACTTATGTGATAGAAAATTTGGCCCTTTGGTACAAATTCTCAAGAAACAGAAACTTACATTAGTCAAAATGTCATTTTAAGGGTCAAATGAGAGCCCTGCTGTACTACAACAGTATTCTTTAAACTTTAAGGTTTGCATTATTGATGCCATAGAATTTTTCCGTTGTGATGATTTTAATTTTAGGGCAACCAATTTTGGATTCCATTAAAATTTTGATAATAATGTTTGAACTTAGTCGAACAATTTCGGAAGATTTTCTTGGAGCTATTGCTAAAGTATCTGTACTTCAAATCTATTTTAAAGGTCATTTTCACAGGATAATTAATGTATTTAGGGATAATCACCAAGTCAGGGTAGACAAAGCTAAATGTTTGTTTCTATGTTATTCATGTATGTTGATGATGTAAAGACAATTGGTCAGGTTATCAATTATGTCTTCATGTCTTTTTGATATTTTTTCTCTTTTATAGTTTAATACTATTGTTAAGTATTCATGACTCAAGAAGTCACTTTATTTGTGTATTTTCCAAAATTTTGTTCTCTGATCATCTTATAAAAGATGTCATAGGTTTAGCTTCAGTTCCCATGGTAACATATTTCGAATAAATACAGTGTTTTCATAACAATATTCTATAAGTGCATGGATGGAATTTTTCTGGCATGTACCAGTTTTCATTTTTTTCTCAGGCCCAGCACTGAGCTTGAGTTTTGCATTTTATTTTCAAATTTCTGGCTTTCACCCGTGTAAGTGTCAGCTTTTGGTTGTATTTTATTTTTTGATATTGCAGGTTTTTTTTACTGAACATGCATTTAAGTTATTTAGTACTATATACACATATTTAATAGAAGTTTCCTATAATTTTCTGTAACATTAATGTTAATATGGTTAAATTGTGCAAGTACACAAAGTCATGAACCAAAGCTGTTCGTAAAATCTCTTTTTCTGGTCCTGGAAAACACAATTTAGAACAATGGGAGATTTTTTTGTGATCTCACTCATAATTTTGAAAGTGAATCTGACATAAGTGTGATTGTAATGCATGCACCGTTTAGTTGAAATCCAAATTGTGCTAAAATGTTCTTTTTGTGACTGCGAGTTAAAATGAATAACATAGTAAAAGAATGATTTTACATGGTATTTTAATTATTAAATACCATTTATTGATGATAGTTTGATTACCGGTAAAACATTTAATGAAGAAAATTTGGAAAGATAAAATCAAGGTTCAAGTCAAGCCTGACTCTTAAATTTTAATAACTCTTGTTTTGTGTGGGTCTATGGAGTTTTGTTTTTGTCATTTTAATGACGATCGTTGACGTGTTATTTATGAATTGTGTTTATTCTAGTCATATTTATAATTTATTCATACTTTTCTACATGTTTGTCCAATTTAGCAATGTGTTTCTTTCTGTTTTTTTTTTATTTATATTTATTAATTTATTTGACATTTGTTTAATTATTTGCTCTATTTTGCATGTTTCTCTAGTTGCCATTGCCAACAAAATTGTGACCTCATCTTATCTGTATTTTCAAATCCTTTTGTGTTCTTAAGATAAGTTGGGTTCAATATAAATTTAAAAACTTACCAGAAATGTGGACTGATTATATATTCAGCTGTATTTTCTAGTGATATTAGTGATTTTGTTTATTTTTGAGATTAAGTATGATTATTATGGTTTTGTTTGAACCGTGGCTAATGTTTGTATTTAATTTTCTTTTGATTTGAATTAAGTCCCATTTTTTAAATGAGTAATATTATGAACAATTTTGTTGTTGAGATTTATGTGGAAGTCCATCCAGTTAGCACATGAATCTTTCTGAAGTATCAGCCCTTCAAACTACACTTAAGGTAAAAAGTTGAAGCCCAAATAAAAATTTTGATGCTTGAATAAAATCAATAAAAAATATCAAATAATTGCAAACATTATGTTTATGACCCAATACGGAAAGGTTTGAAATTAAAAAAACTTTCATGGTAGCTGATTCTTTATCTTGTCTCCTCGGCAGTAATATGAGGCTCCATCTACACCCGAACTCTCAGCCCGGTCATGATAGCGAGATATTGTTTGAGTGTGACCAAAGTTTTTAAAGCCTTAGATTTAAAGGTTAGTGTAGACTGGTCTTGGATTTAAAGGTTAGTGTAGACTGGTCTTGGATTTAAAGGTTAGTGTAGACTGGTCTTGGATTCAAAGGTTAGTGTAGACTGGTCCATCTCATGAAATGGTAGACAGCATTGCCAGGTTTTGTTTTTAAGTACAAGCCAAACTGATCTATCAATTTTACAGGTTGTGAAACATACCGGTTTACATTATTATTACATTTTTTTATCATACATACATTTATTATCACAGAAATCAAACCTTGTATAATTTATCTCCTATTTTACTCTATTATTGATGTTAATTGTTTAGGCCAATTTTAATAGTAAGGAATTGTTAGAAATGATATTGTCTCTTTTAACTTTATTGGCTTTTAACAACAAATTTGAAGAAATGTTTCACATTTTTGAAGAATGTGAGATTCAGTTGTTTTCATAATGAAGGTACTGAATAACCTGTATTAGTAGCCACCTCCGAATAAAAGTCACCTTGTGAATAAAGGCCATTTTTAAAAAGAATGGTCATTGATTATTTATAACAAAATGATCTCTGAATTAAGGCCACCTGCCAATAAAGACCACATTTTGTATTTCCCTAGGGTGGCCTTTGTCCACAGGTTTTACTGTGCATAGGTCAAGTATCACGATAAATTTTTTGTGCCATATTTTTTTCAGAATAAGATAAAAAGGCATAGAATCTCAATACTTCTGTCATATTGTTTTTAAGTATCTCAAAGATTTCTTGAAATCTCGACGCAGGCAATATCATTCTGGGTTGATAATTACATTGTACAGGTCGTAATATGTTTTATACAGTATTGCATTAAATATGAGGAATTCAGTTTAATGCATACATTGATTATACTAATATTAGTACCTTATGATACAAGTGCAGATAACAATACTGTATTTTAGAAACGTCTTAATATTCCTTCCAAACTGGTGTCGATAATTTTTTATTTGTTTTTAAAGTTTACTGGTTTGTGCAATAAGTTTCCTACTGATCAGATTTTAGTCACATTTTCTAATCAAATTTTCATTTTATAATTTACACATAAATGATAATTCTATGAACTTTGTGCTGGTACATGTATTTGTTTTGTTTTTGAGTATTGTATATACAGTGCAATATCTCCAAAGCAACACCCTTTGGGAGAAGCAGTACTATGTTCTTTTTGAGAAGTTGCTGCTCTAGAGAGGTTAAATTAATAGTTAAATAGTACAGTTGGGGAAAATCATGCTGTTGTTGAAGGGAGGTTGTTGCTCAAGAGAGGACTGCTCTTGAGAGGTTGTACTGTTACTTTCAATTTTATATTCAGCATAAAAATTCTTCTTTTTTACAATCAGTTTTAAAAGTTTTTGAGAAAATTTTTACATTTTACTTCTTTTCTGTTGGTAGATAATCTCACAAAATATGATAAAATCCATGTCTTGTTTGAATTATATTCTGTATATCTGAGTATAATAAAAATAATGCATAATATAAGCCTGGTCTTTGGATGCTTAATTCATCCATTTGTTTTTGATCTGTGTCAACTGGAAGCTTTTCCTCTTTCCAAAGGCACTGCAAGCTTCTGTGCTGCATAGATAAATTTATATTTTTGTTGATCTCCATCATGCAGATGCATGATTTTGTTCCTAGTTTTTTTATAGCTTTAATTTCTTCATTCTCATGGTTTCATTTTTATCTGTTTATATGTATAGGGAAAACATTCTGAAAAATGGCTGTTTGTGCTTTTAAATACATAAAAATGCCACATTTTTTTGAATGTTGCAGTTACTTTAGTCATTCAATATTCTATAGCGACCAATAACATTCTATACTCATGTCATATGTACATAACATCATTTTCATTGTATTTTTTCATCAATTATTTATTTTACATTTTTGTACTATTTACTATGCTGAGCTTATCTGATTATTTATGCTAGTTTCTTACTGTTGTTATGTTTGACATTTATATGTCGAATTCTTCTGTAAATTCTATAAGATCAGTCAAATCTGTGCTAGCAGCCACCTTCGAATAAAGGCCACCCTGTGAATAAAGGACATTATTTTAAAAACTGTTCTTGATTATGTAGGACAAAATGACCTCTGAATAAAGGTCACCTGACAATAAAGGCCATATTTTGTCTTTATCATGGGTGGCCTTTGTTCATAGGTGTGTCGATCTTTACCAGTAAATATCAGACATTTCAGTTTTCTATTCTGTTTTGTTCATTTTGTCTCCCTTGTAATTCAGCTGGACTGTCTGTCCGTCCTTCTGTCTTATGTTCTAATTTTGCTTGATGCGTTCTCATCAGGCATTCAAACAAGGTCGAAAAGTCGCATTTTTGGAAATGTAAATAAACCGATAGGTTTTTGAATGATTTTTTACAAATTGTTTTCAGCAGTTTTTAAGTGTGTTGCAGCTCATATTGTTACTATGACTTCAGAATTTACAGCCAGTCTTGAATTCTGTACACTTTTTATACAATTTTTTTTACCAACTTTTTATTTCATATTTTTGCTGCGTAAGAGAATTGCGATGTGCATGTTGGCTATAAATGGTGCTAGAAATATGTATGTTTACCATGGTAACAATTTCGTACGTTACATTGCATTGTTGTTCAACTGCATTTTAATTTTTTGGCGTTTTTTATATCTACAGATATAAAGCAAGGAAGTGGGATAAACATTTGATGTGCATCTTGTATGTCTAATTTCAAAAACTTAATTAAGGTATCCACACAGTTGCAGTGTAATTTAACCCAATCTTTGGATGTGGCATGATTTTGGACAATGTTATTTGTTTAGTAATATAACTTTATCAGTGAAGTGGAGCCTGTTTTTTCTTACTAAACAGCTTTGTTTCATTGTTTTGTTACAATTTATTTCAAAAATAGTTCTGACATTTCTTGCTTATTACCCATGGCTGAAGTTTGACGCTAATACACTGTCCTAAGATCTGAAGTCGTGTTATCGAGCTGTTACTGTAAATTTGCCACATACCAGGTCTGTATTAAGTTTCAACACAGTTACATACTTTTATGATATACCCACCCACTGTCAGTGATTGGGGTCGTGGGGTATATACTGGAATTAGGTAAAATGTCCTTAAGACTATAACATGGTCGTTTATTGAGGGAATTCAAAATAATTTGGCCTGATTGTTCACATACATTAGACAGTGTGTAATGTGCAAGAACCAGGCCTGTACCTTCAAGGTCAAGGTCACACTTGAAAGTCAAAGGTCAAATATTGAGTTTGCTTTGTCTGGGCTGGTGCACACAAAACCCAGGGCTGTAACTACAAGGTTAAGGCCACACTTGAAGGTCAAAGGACAAATATGGAGTGGTAACATAAACATGTCGGTCAAAGTGTCATGTAGGGTATTCGTCACGTCTGTGACAAGCTCTAGCTTCATTCTGTTATTACTTTAATGAACTCAAAAGGTTTGGTTCATAATGTATGTAATTATGTCTCCATATTTATCATTGAATGAAAATTGTTTTTCTTAAAAGCTGACTCACAAAGATACTAGGCTGAACAGTACATTCATCAAAATCATATTTTGATGGAATAGGAAGTCAATTTACCTTCATGAAATTACCAATTAATGTCTCCCTGTATTTATAGATGCTATTAAAACTCAGTACATACATGTTCATAAACCATGCTTTTTAGTCAGACTAAAGCTATGTAGTCAAATTCTAGTATTTTCAAATATTTTGGAGTATATAAACTTTCGTTACGTAATTATATTAAAGTAACCTCTGATAAGGCCATAAAAGATTGCTGTTTTTCCGATTACCTGACCAACTCTATTATTTTGTGCCAATCCTAGAAATTCTAGCTACAAATTACCAAAAATTCAACCAACTGTGGTATTACGAAAATAATGATTAATTATGCACCAGAAGTACTAAAATTATGCTTAGAAAAATAGAGAAATTTTGTACCCACCCATCTACATGTTGGTCAAGTAACAAGAATTGCAATTTTTTATTCTAGCCTTAGGAAATACTGGTATTCGGGTCATTTATTTGATTTATTGGTGTCTATGTGTCGAGAAATTACCTTAGAAGCATTTCAGTTTATTTTATGTATTTTTATGTATTTAATGCATATTATTGTATTTTTCTGTTACACAAGTGCAATCATTTTTATTTGAATTCCAGATGATTAAATATGTTTAAATGAAACATGAGGACTGTGTTTGTTCTGTATTTTATACTTCCTTGTTCTGTTCTGTTCTTGTTTCCATGTGAATTGTAATCCAGGGCATGTTTTCAGAAACATTAAAACCTGTAAACAAAGACCTCTGAAGAGAGCAGAAATGTGACTTTTAGTCACATCTGGCCTGAAGGTTTAATTCACTAAAAGTGAGCTTTAGTGAATAACTTCTGACCATTATTCACTTGTGTCTTCTGTCAGGTCCGACGTTACTACGAAATACAAGCTTGGTTCTCTTGTTAATTATTTCTCTTATGACTTGTTAGTTGTTACATGTCTGTCTACCTTATCTACTGGTATTGAGCTTATTTATGTCCACTCCCTATCGTCTGTCTGTCTGTCTGTCTGTCCCATACAGTTAGTCAGATTAATATTCTTTACACCCAAGTGTCTTTCAAAACCCTAAAAGATTAGAAAATTTTCCTGATTTTCAATTAACGAGTAAGTAAAAAGTGGTTTTGATTTTTAAGTTTATTGAATTAAACAAATGATACAAATAATAAATCAATAACAACAAATTGTGCAAATACAAAATCAAAACAACAACAAAGTACAAATTGTTTATTATGCAATTATTTAAACTGTCAAAGCTGCATAATTTCACTGTCAGTACTGGCATTTAATTTGAGATTTTATGTGATATTTGATTACATTTGTAAGTTATACGATAATCTTCGTTATACTGGTTGTCAAAAATACATGCATTTAACAATGCATTTTACAAAATGTATATTAACATGTGGAATGGAATATTCCCTAACAGTAAAATAAAAAAAACAATCGACAGCGGTACGAAGCTAAAAATATTTGCATTCAGCGACACTGTAATTATTCAGTTTTGACAGTTTGATAAAATCGCACAATATAAATAGTTTACGATAGAATAAACACCTATAGTAGTAGGATCATAAGATGTTTGGCTGTTCAAAGGGAAACAACTCATGTTCCTATCAAAACTTGGTATACAAACTACTGTCATGCAAACTTTGATATTCTATACTGACATAAGAAGGTATAATGGTGATAAACTAATAGAAGAAAATATTCTGTTATATAGGCTGTGTGTTGACATGTGAAATAGGCCATACTTTCACCATTGGAGGAGGAGGGTCTATTTTTATTAGTAAAATACAAAAAGGATTTTACAAGTAGGTCATGCTTTTACATACAGGTACATTAGGACATGCTCTCACAGGTAAAAATTTGTAAAATTCTGTTGAAATAAAAATATGCATGTACCAGTAGTCTTATTTAGCAAACATTGAAAAAAGTTCATAAAAATTGAAGTCTGCCTTGGGAACAAATAGGAATGGAAAAAGAAATAATCCTAGTCTGTTTGTCTAAGGACTTACATTAAAACATCTTATTTAATACAGATATGGTTCACAGTGAACAACTTTTTTAGATGTCAGTAATTTTGGAAAGCGATAATCTGTGTAACATTGTGAAATAAAACTATGAATATATCAAACACATTCACAAACTGAGCAAGTATCTTAGATTGTGATATAGTCCTGAAAAATATAAAATATATATCAGAATGCAAACATGCATTAGTCAAGTTGTCTCCCCTATATAAATATACGACACATAACCGGGTAATTTATACAACAATTTTCAAAACATAAACTAAAATACTACGGTAAACAAACTTACAATGTTCATATTTTTGGCAACAGCTTGGACGATATAACAACAAACCTTACTAAACATGCATATTAAATATACCGGTACCCATATTGAATATCTACACAAGTTTTTATTTATTGTCAAGCATCGCAAACATGTTTTTATCTTAATAGCCATGTACTTTTATAAACAGGAGATGAAGTCATTCCCATGTTAAAAAAGAATACTGAAATCTGATTGGTCAATCAAAATTTTTACTTTTCTATTGCTCTGATTGGTCAATAAGGTTGTGGGTATAGCGTATTGTAGTAATTGTGTGAATAATCAAACAATTATCTAAAAGTCTAGCAATTTATGAATACATCTTTTTTACATATCAAGTCTTTTGTCTTAAGACAACTTATTCCTACAAAAATTGAAGAAGTATAATTAAAATTACATAAAATTCAAATTAAGAGAAAGCAATAAGAAGCATTGAACAAATATAAAAATAGCATCTGATTGCGAAATTTAGCATGTTTTTTACAAAGCTACATAAGAATATGCAAAATATATTACCTAAAGCAGGGATGCTGTATTAAAAAAATACATGATACATAATGTAACATTTGTGCAGCATAAATATTCATGAGCCAAAATTTTTAAGTGACAAAATAGATTATCAATATGGTGAATTTTTCATTCTGAAATACCAGGTGCAAAAGGGTTTATAATGTAACACAAATGTACAAATATAACGATGAAATATCAGTCATTATGGTGAGGTATGTCAGAAGTTTAGACTACATTTTCAAGATAATCAACATAATAATATTCAAATACTGTATAGTAGATCATTTCTGTGGAGCCCAATTTTTTTTAATATTCAAATACTGTATAGTAGATCATTTCTGTGGAGCCAAAATTTTTTTTTTCTCTTTTTTTTAAGATTATTGAATTGGGAATGTCAAGAATTGACAGAATAGAATAGAACTGCTAATTTGAAACCCCCAAGGTGATACTTACTAGAGAAATAGCTTACAGATATCATATTGTGGTGCAAAAAATAATCTTGAATTGCACAAATTTATCGTCCTGAGAACTTACTTTACAGTAACAGTTAAATGCTTGAAAACAAACAAAGTCTCCACTTTAATATAGACTTAACTATGTTTTGATGCAATTAAAACCTAATCAATATGGCTCTGTTAACATAAGTGCTTTTAAAATCAACAAATGCTAAAGAGTAAGTAATTCTCTTATTTTTGGTTTGTGCTGCACTGTCATCCAAACATCATACATGCGTGCACTGACCCAAAACAGTTTGGAACTAAATTACAACAGCCATATTGTATTGAAATAACACTTATGTACAGTTCTATTGACACTTTGATTGCATCTGTTTGAAACAGAAATTTTCTAATGGCCAGTGAGCTAAATTGCTACAGTTTTGATTAAGCAGAAAAAATGCCTGAGTAGCCAAATAAATTGCTACTAATAAAACCCGCTATGCAATAGTACACTGAGTGATAAAAATGAAATGATACCCTATTTTTGTGATCAATCCCTGGTAACCGTTCCAGACAGTAGACTGTCACCTAGGTTTTAGGATAAAAAATTCTGACACTATAAATCTATTAATTTCCATCCAACCATTGGAATATCAAGGAAATATTCATTATATGGCAGCACATCACTTTTTTCAAAGGGGAAAATGAAGTTACGAATAATGAACATAGAATTTACCAATCGGAACTCCTCGGCATTTGTCCAAAGAAATTGCCTTGGACATAACAAGCAGTTCACCATATCATTGTTGTTGTTCATGGTTACTTTTCATCATGACTGACCCTGGGAATCCGACAATGGAAACAGCCTGTTTCCCTTTCAATGGTTACTTGATGCCTATTTTATCATTCACAAACATTAAACACATTTTAAAGTCTGCAGTCTGAGAATGATTTTTGAAAACGAGCGCCTACATTTGTAACCCAGCCAACTGTGCACTTATGAACGAGGAGTATTACTGGGTGACAGGAATGCATGAATACTTGTAGTTAGGTAGAGAATATATACAGGATATTTGTATAAGAACAAGATAATATTAAAGAGTACAAGTGGATGAATGCATGTATGTGTATTAAGTTATTAACTATCACAAAGATATATATATATATATAATATACAAGAGTACATAAAATTAACAGAATAATATCTATTTTATATAAAATATAACAAAAATTATACAAACAAGTAAAGGAGTATAAATAAAATTATATATCACAGATGAATACTAGTACATATATATTATGCATTGACTCACGCCAATAATGTTATATTATGTTATACGCCGACATGAGGTTTACATCTAACAAAGGTTAAATGATGCCAACATTTACAAGAATAAGCATTCAATCATTGTTGTAGTAAAAAAGAATGAATACATTAATAATTATGTTGTCATGGTTATATATTATGTAACATGCCTTACACAGCTCCTAATCTGTCGCAGAAAATGTTTGAAAATGTAACATTCTTATAGTATAAAAATTCTAAGAAATAAAATGTTCATCAAATAGATTGTGGTTAACATTTATTTTCAGCAATATAATTTTTAAGTCACAAATTTGCACAGAAAATGACAGCAAAATGACTATAACCTACACATTATTCTAATAGTAAGTACATCTCAGGATTCGAAATTAACACTAGCAAACTAGCAAAATGCAAGTGAAAAATAGATTTTGCTAGTTCATTTTACGACCATTAGTATTTTTTGCGAGTGGAACTGAAAGTGTCATAATAACTTTTTTTATGCAATACAATTACATGTTCATTAAATACAACCTTTTTTGTTACAACATGAATATTTCTAAAAAACAAATTTTACTGTGAAAAAATTGCTAGTGGATTTCAAATTTTGCTAGTTGAAATTTTGTGTACTAGCAAAAAATTTCTAGTGGCAGAAAAAGTTAAATCTGAGCCGTGTATCTCCATAATACATTTTCAATAAATAGTAGACTTTCTCCAACAAATCATTTGACATTATTGTAAAAAGATAGAATCAATTACTGGCCTATGTTTATCTGGTATAATTTTTTTCTCATCTATACTATTATACAAACAGTTAAATTAGCTAGATTACATGCATTGTTTTCATCAACAAATCAATTCCATACAGCAGATGTACAACACAGATAAAATTAGGGGCCTCAGTAGTTAAGTGGTTATGGTCTTTGACTTGTAATAATAGCCCCCCCCCCCTCCCTGATGTTAGTTAGAATTCCACCTGAGACCCAAATTTCACATTTGAGAGAGCTTACCACTAAGCTTACAGAAGGTCAGTAGCTCTACCCAGTTATAAACCTGCAGGACTCAACAAATCTTTTCAGGTTGCTCTTCCTGTTGGACGACTAGCTTAGAACTTTAGTAAATTCTACAGCAGTTTCAACTCGTCCTGTGTCGATTTCTACTTGTAAGTACAAGCGGACAAGTGGTTTCGTTGAGCCCTGCATCCTGGGGTCATTCTCAATGGCAAAAGTTGCCATATGACACTGGATGTTTGAGCAACACAATTATAACCCAATGTATTATTGAAAATACAAAATAAAAAATTGTACATCATCTGTAGGCCAACAGTAGACAAAAGTAGGTACAATGTAGTAAATTTAGTATAAAGAATATAAGTAGAATTTTTAACAGATGATTAAATATTTTTCAATACATATTTCTATATTACTAAGTGGCTATATTAGGTCTATTCATGGCAAGTCAAGAAATAATTGAAAATATAATAGTAATTAACTAAAACATAAGTTTGAAAAAGAATAAAAAAAACTACAAATACTTTATGAAGTAATTAATTACACTTACAGCATAATTGTAATTCATTTAACAACAAAACAATATCTGTATAATGGTATGTGTTATTTAATTGACAATTTCCTTAAATTCACACAACTGTAAACAACTAAACATGAAATGAGAAATTATCAACAAAAGACAAAAATACAAAAAAATCATTGAAGTACATTCAGAAAAATAAAAAATATAACAGTCTTGATTAATCAGTACATGTCAAAATACTATTATCTATAATTTCTTCACCGTAAATTGACTAATAAATACAATGATACAAAGTATGACTGAAGAATAATCATTTGTCATATAAATGAGAAAGATGATTCTTTGCTTCTATGTTTGAGCCAAAATATGAGTCAACGTAAAAAAAAACTATAATCCTGCTATTTATTTTGAGGTATGATTGAAGTTTGATTCTTACATCAATAAAACTGTATAGTAGCATAAAACACAGCTAATAAACTAAATATCAAATAAATTCTAGTCCAAATATGCTTAAAAAGATTGTCTTTCTGACAAGTCATAAATAATGTCTCCAATTATGCTGTGATAAAAATTGGTCATCAAGATATCAGGATTTCATGATACGAGGAAATTTAGGCAAACAATATGACATCTGATATCAAGATCAGTAAATAATTATCATTTCGGCAATAAATAAGTCACATTAACAGTAATGATATTGACTGGCACATAAAATAATTACTAGTAGTTAAAGACTATAATCGAGCATTAGGATTGATCTGAAATATGTTGTCCAATACAGTAACACTTAGCAGCAATAACTCTCTGTCAATCAGCTGTCAGCATGAGTGATATACATATTCATAACCCAAGCCCGCCTAAATCACTGCTGGTCCGGTACAAATTTATGGAACAATCAGAGCTGAAATCTCTATTCCACTCTCGAAGTACTATGACTGTAAAGATAGAGCTGATAATGTTTGAATATATGCTCAGATCAATCATTCTGTCAGATTATTGTATCAATAATATCCTTATTGCAATCTTCATGAAAAACTTTTTTAAGCACTGGACATTTGGTCCAGTGAAATTGAAACTTCCAGACCGAATGAACTTTTAGTGGACCAAAATGAGAATACACAAAATTTGATATAATTTGGCTATATGCCATATTTTTCGACAGTGATTAAAAAAATTCATTTCTTTTGTTCTGAAAAAAAAGGTAAAATTACCACTGAAAAATTTACAGGACCGTCGGACCACTGACCTTTTCATATTTATCAACACAATGGCAATTTTGGTGGACTTGGTCCAAGGTCTGGGGCTAAATTCGAAGACTGTTTTTTGTCTGATCATAATCAACTTTAAATCAAACATTAAAAGACAAAATACATGTACGAGATTTGAGCTTGGAGACCGAACTCTAGTTTTATAACATCAGGGCCAGTTCATGACATGTGCATGATTCATGCCTGATACATGCATATATGTTAGATTACTGAGGATGAATATGATGGATGCACCTTAAATGACTTACATATAACACATAAAATAACATAAGAATCTATTTGACTAGTAATCAAGGAGAATATAACAAATAAATCTAATCATAATGAGCTTATTTGCAGTTTCCACACAGGCAGAGGTTTGGTGGTGAAGTTCACAGTAGTGCCATCTTTTCCACCAAGTACCATTACATACGGTGTTTCCAAGACAGCTGGAGTCTGAAAAATAATTATATTCAAAATTCACAATGAAGTGCCTACCAAAACTGATTTCACATTGTACAACTTGAAACATACATTTATTAACATAATTTTTCCGTTTCAATGGATTAAACTCCATTTTTCAACAATATTTCAGTTATACATGGCAGTGTTTTAACTAAAATCTAAACATTAAGATCAAATTTACTGAGTACTCACACTGGCAGCATATATATGATAATTATATGAGATTAACTGAGTCATATTCTGTGACAGTTGTTTTTCATTTAAGGTAATTTCTAGTTAAATTTGGGTATTGTATAATTATGATAACACCAGTAAGTAGAATTTATTATAAGTATACCATCAAAGGCTAGTTACTTCTGCATGAGGGTATTGGGGTAACCTACAGGTGAAATGCAATAATTTACAACAGCAGAATAATATTGGTACCTTATTGAGCCTCATCTCTTTCTTTGACTCACTGTGAAGATTGTCACTAAGATGATTTAAAGCTTGTGATTCAAAACAAGTCTCCATTTCCTGGGTTGTCTCCCTTCCATCACCAATCTCAGACTTTCTCTTATCACAATTTGATTTCATTCCATGTTCTCTGCCAACAGTTATTTCATGATTTCTCACATTTCTATATTTTTCTGACACACCAGCTAAAAAGTAGACAGCATTTTTGTCTGTATCAAATCGGACACTTTCAAATCCATTCCTTACAATGTATTGCTGTTTTTTATCTAATTTCTCTTTATTCATATCATCCAAATATATAGTTTCCAACTTGTCTGAATCATCAAGCAATGACTCAGAAGACATACTCGAACATCTTAAAGTAACGTGTCTGGGGTATGAGATTTTGACATCATTCGGGAAACAGTCTGAAAATTCTATGTCTTCGAGCACAAGTTCAGGGTCCAGTCTAGTTTTCTTTACACATAAAGTGTCCAGTATATTATCACTAACTAGAGACCCATGACTAACATACCCAACTGACATATTAGACTCTGAATGTCTATGATGCAATTTTTTCTTTTCTAATTCTGTTGTGTAACTTAGCGACCTATTAAATGCTGAGGGTACTTTGTTATTCTCACTTGATAATTCAGTTCTAGAGCGAGAACGAATGGTATAATTTTCACGTATAAGTTCTTCAGTGCTGTCTGATATACCCGGATTGTCAAGTCCACGAAACACTGTATTCCTATCTAAGGTGTCAATGCCGTTAAAATTAATATCTGTTTGTTTTGGACACAATGGCGACTTATCAGCAGTATTCTCTGAAGGCGATGGATCCAACTTCAAGACTTCTGTACTATTGTCACTATTAAGCCTTAATACATTTGGCTTCTCAAGTTTGGACTCATGGTTTGAGCTGGAGGAATTTGTTTCTGAGTTTTTCAAACTGCTGTGAGAACTTGAACTTTCAGTATGCAAGCTTCCAATCTGACCAGACAAGCTTCTGTGTGACTTAGAATCAGACGATGATGGCCTAACTCCGGGACTAGATCGAGGTCGCTCTAGGTTGAGCCTCGCAATTCTCTTTTGCAAATAAGGTACAGAGCTAGCTTTAACTGAACTGTCTTGGAAAATAGAAGGCGTCACAAAATGAGCAGAATGAAACGTTCGAGACGGAATTTGATCCTTCAACATAATCTGGGTCCATTTTAAAGTTCCTGAAATAAGAGTAAGACAAGATATATTTAAGTTAATTCATTAAGTATTCTTAGTCTAAAATAGTGAACAACACATTATTCTTGGAATACCACCCAAATGAAAATATACAGAACAGAATCTTTATTAAGGTATACAGATAATATCATAATTATATGAATAATATCATTTACTGGTACATGTATATATATATGCTCATATGAAAAATGTATTTTTTAACCATGTGGCCATTTAGGCTTTAATACACCATTATACACCACCATCTACAACATCAAGTAATACAAAATTAATACAAGCCAAATACTTACTGAAACAAAAGTACCATAAATGGTTGACTGATTGTTGATTTGTCTCTCCACCAAATATAAACATACGACTTCCAACCTAGAAGTACAAAATTAAAAAAATACATCATAAGTCTATCCCTGCATACAGCAATAAACTTTTGGTTACTTTTTAACTATGCATCATATACAGTCAAACCTGTGTTAGCAGCCACCTCCGAATAAAAGCTAACCTGTGAATAAAGGCCATTCTTCTATAAACCTTCATTAACTATTTAGAACAAAATGACCTCTAATTTAAGGCCATCCATCAATAAAGACCACATTTTGTCTTCCGATGAGTAGCCTTTGTTCACAGATTTGATTGTACATTTTATAATCTGATTTTACAATATTTTATAAAACCCGCCTTAACCTGGGTAGAACCACCACCTTCTGTCAGCTAGCCGAACAGCTTCCTAACATTTAAAATTTATCTAGTCCATTTTGGGATTTGAACTCACAATGCTAAGGGGCTCATGGATACTATAACCATTTGAACATGGACCCCCCCCCCCCCCCTTCCCCTATAAGCTATTTTCATCAGAACAAGAATATCTCAAATAAATGCACAGAGCAGTAGTGACAGCTGTTCAATTTTGCATTTAGATTTTTTATACATCACACTACCAGTATACATATATATGTGACAATTTTTGCAGATACACAACAAACAAAAAGACTTAAATAAATAATCACTAAATGTTACAAACATAAAGGGATAACACATAAAAGAGAAATAAATATTCTCCCATTTCTATTTTCGGTCCAGAAAATATCTTAACAAATATAATAGCTGAAACAGCGCCATCAATATTCTCTGTCTATGAATTCTCTACTGAATAATACATAGAGAAGCTTAGCTTATTCTTAAGTTCAATTATCAATTTGATGTAACAACTTCTACAATAGAGACAAACAAAATGTCAAATAGCATGCAGGAGACTTCGAGCAGAATTCTTAATTACATAAAAGCTTAAAGTTAGTGAAAATGAGACTGGAATTTTGCCAAAATAGTATTGCATCAGACAACAATCCACCTTAAATGTTATGGATTTCATTTACAGTCAAACCTGTGAACAGAGGATAAGACAAATGTGGCCTTAATTGACAGGTGGCCTTTATTCTAAACAATCAATGAGTTTTCCAAAGAATAGCCTTCTTGCACACTGTAATATATTTGTTATGATTGACAACATTTATGTAAGTATAAAAGAAGAAGAGAAGAAGCCTTAATTCATAGAGTTACCTTTATTCAGAGGTGGTGGTTGACCCAGGTCTAACAGTACATTATTTAGATGAAAGCAAGACTTATTTTAATGGAATAGACTTTTATAGCTGTGTACATACCAATGTTGCAGTATGTCCCATTAACGATGGTGGGCCATACTTGAACTTTATTCTGTCCCATCTGTTTGCACCTGAAACACAAATATACCATTTTGCAACAAATTTATTATATTTTATTTTCCTAACAATATTCATCCATGAATTTTAGACTTACAGATTTCTTTTTTTTGTAATAATTACGAATATACATTGTCACCCCTGAATAAATAAAATAAGAATAAAACATATTTTTACCAAAACTGTAACACCAGAGATCTTGTTTAGCAGATAGGTCAGTACTGCCTCCATATATATACATGTGTTTGTTATAAACAACAGCGCTGTGTCCATGACGACCACCAGGTAGGTCACGTGACAGCTGATGTGATGACATCAACTCCCATTCTTCATCATCTAAATAACAAAATTAAAATTAAAGCCAAACTTTTGAGATCAGTTCAGTTTTGCAACGCTGTCCAATCATTGACAAATATTAAGGAAAAGCTCAAGATCAGCCAATCAGATACATGTGTTTGAAATTTAGGATTATCTGCTAAATTCAGTATTTTATGCTAATCATTTAAAGTAGCGCTAACTGCCAGGGTCATTTCTCTAGTTTTAATGGTGGAGGAAACCACCAAATGTACACTTTGGTAGAACCACCGATACTCCATGAGCTAACAGGACAACTATATATCTCGAGTGGGATTTGAACTTACAGTGGTGAGGGACTGGTGATTACTAATCTGAGGACATAACCTTTGGATCATGGAGGCCCTTTCACCAGACACTGCCACATGACAATAGCAGTGTCGGGTAGATAAATCATAAAACAAATTGTCACAAACACATGTGGGACTATTCATTACTATTACTACTATTCATTGTTTTTATACACAGAAAGGTCAGCAGGTTTCCACAGAAAATAGTCATACAAAATGTTCACTAATTGAGAATGTTATGACATTCTGATATACAAGTAATCTTATATTTAAGGTCTGATTAGCACTCTAAAAGCTTTCTAAAATGAAATAATAGACAAATGCAAATTAGATCATGATAAAAGTTGAATCATGTTCTAATTAATCAATTACAGCACAACCTCTCCAGAGCGGCCATTTCTTGAGCAACAACCTCCCTTCAACAACAGCATGTTTTTTTCCTAGTGCACAGTTCAATTTTTAATTTAACCTCTCTAGAACAGCAACCTCTTAACAACAACCTAATTTTGCTACTCCCAAAGGGTGTTGATGTGGGAAGGTTGCACTCTAATTAAAAAGTTAATCAAGTACCATGAACTATGTAAAATAATAGATATACTATATACATACCAACACTATATCGCCATAGTTCAGAACTTGAACCTTTCATATCAATATAACCTCCATATACATACATAGCACCATTGTACACTAAGGCTGAGTGATGGCGTCGAATGCATGGTCTATCTGAACCAGCATCAAGCACCGTCTTTCTGATGTAACCAAGATCTTTAAAATCAAGATATTTGCATTACAGTACAAACAAGATATAATAAGCTGATAAATTCATACCTTTTACGGTACATTAAGGACTTTGGTTTGCTTGCATATGTATAATAATACATACATCATCATGACAGTTTGATCAATGATATATATTTATACACTGTGATACAAATGGTTACATACCGGTAGTTCAACTCCAAGCAATCACTGAAGACATTACATGTATTTGGATAGAGTGTATTAATGTAACTGTGGCTGCTATCAATAAACTGTGATTTTTTACTAAGAAAGTGACACTGATAGCATCATCCCCTCGAAAGAATATCGGCAAGCTATATTTGTCCACAAGAAAATTGTATTGTGAATATTCCCCAAATTTGCCTCTTTCTGTAATTTTTCCTCCCTTTTATCAGTGCCCTGATGGAATTGAATTATCGTAGGATGATACTGGGTGTGGCATGTTCCCATAACCACATATTCTACAGTGATAATATGAGGGTCAAGAATCGCTGAGAGTGTCAAGTACAAGGTGACCTCATAAATGTAATGTTAGGTTTCACAAGTAGATTAATGATCAATATATCTTTCTCTGAGCAAATTAGAAGTGTTTCTAACAATGATCAAACAAATGTCTACAAATGATAAGATGTGTACATTTAATGATAAGCAATGAATTATTACACATAATAGCCATGTACCAATGTAAGGTGGTTATATAAGACTATGCAATCTTCACTGCAAAAACAGACCATGACATAATGATATAGCAAGTTTAATGATAGATAGACTACGGAGCAGGCAGTTATAATCTAGCATTTCTTGTAACTTTAGACTTATTGATTTGATAGTACAACAAGCATTGTATATAATATAATTATAACATGGCATAAAACATGTTTGTTTCTTGTTACCCAATCTACCGTAATTTTCCCTAGCAACCCTCTATATTAGGCCGCAGGAATGGTCCGTCTACTTTCTCACCTTTACTCCCGTCTCACATGCTTTCCCCCAACCTACCTACACTATTTCCAACAAGAAGGGAACCAGAAACAAAACATTATAATCATATTGAACAGCCTGCTGACTGTGCCTGTTGACTTATACAATTAATATTCTCATTCATAATGGTATAATTGTTAGGTTACTGTTGATTCTGAACCTACTATGAGTGGATTATTAGTCCAGTACTCTCAGATAAGCAGCATAATGAACAGGGGTGTCAATACAGCCAAGTTAAATATCCTGAAAATCATACACGACCAACTATTGTTACCAAACAAGAGGCCTTAAACCACAATGTTTCCATATTTAACTTACCCGGTAGCTTGTACTGAAGAAAATCAGAGCAGATTAAATTTTGCCATTTCTTGAGATATTTTCATAAATAACTTTAATTTTGCTCATAAATCATAGCTCTTTCAGGACAGATATTCTGCATATATCTGGAATAATATATTGTCACCCCTAAATAAAATACGCCTCCAAGTGGTATGTCATCCAAGGGAGGTAACTCACCAGGATTTATAATCCATAATGATGATTCTGTCAATGAATCTCCAAATTCTCCTCCAAACAAAAGCAGTAGTTTCTGAAATAAATCAATACAAAATAAAGACAAAATAGGTAGCTGGGCTCCAACCCACAACCCTCTATCAGTGAGAGGTTACAGTGATTTGAAGTCAGTGACCTTAACCACGGAGGCAGGTTAGAGAAAAATTAGTCCAGTCCCTAGGATTCAAACTGACAGTGGTGAGGGGCAGGTGATTACTAGTTAGAGAACACAACCACTGTGGCCCCTTTATAGACATAAGAGATAACCATGACCGTATGTGATATTGATTGAGATTCTGGTAGGAAATCTTGCACATAAAACATTAACTATTTGAGAGGATTTTGTGCAAACTTCTCAGTCTTTTTTTATCAGTGCAACATTAGTTATACATGTACATTAGTCATGATGGTACTATAACCACAGAATGCACACAATAAATGCATGGCAAATAAAACAATAGTCACCAGTGTACAAAATGTAACAATGTTCATGATTAACAGATAAAACTTACTAGTTACAAAGTTAAAACAACAAGTGTTTACTTCCTTAAAGTAACTGAGTAAGAAAAGATAACAAACTAGCTGAGAGAAATAAACAACATATACAGTAGTTTGCTTTGATCAGAAGTATTTTCTACTTATGGTACGGACATCGCGACAAAGCTGTTATATAAATAACACATTACACTTGACTAAATTATGTATTTACTCTAAGGGACATTCATCTGTTCTCAAAAAGATATCAATGATAAATTACAATCACTAAGATATATATCATCATTAATCAATACCCTTTAACAAATTTCTCCCTTAAGTAAAAAATATCTAGTTAGAGTAACCAGCTGATTATTAATGGGAAAACAAATCAGATTTGTTTCAATCAGTTCAATACAGTTTTTCAATGACAGGGAACACGTTTCTAGGCGATTGGGGCGAAAAAGTCGCTCAAAGTTCATTCATTTCGCCGTATTTTAAAAGTTAAGCGAAGAAAAGTCGCCGTGAAATTCTCGAAAAAGAATGACAAAATCTGGCCCTTTGAAACACATTTGACCCCCAGCCAGACTTCAAACAATAGCCCATGCAATAAACATTCCAATTATCAAGTATCCCAGCATGTTAACAACCCCTGAATGATATTTCAATTGTTAATGATGGTCAGTTCAACTAACCAGTATTCCTGGACTGTTTAAACCAGTACTAACTAACCCTTCCACATGGAGCTGGCAACTTCTCCATAGTATAGGAAAGGAAATCGACATGTTTGTCTAGTATCATGGAAGGGTATGACCTGCTTTGACCTTGATTCAAGCCCAAATTGCCAGGTTAATTGCAGCGCAAAAAACACTAGACCACAGCTGCAGACTAACAAATTAGAATACACTCCATAGTTCAACACTAGAGGATTCAAGGGGAGGGGGCACCACTCTAAAAGTTACCGACCATAGAAATTAAATATCATTCAATGAAATAGCTTTCAATTCCTACATATTACGCTCCAGCTAGCCTGAAATCCTGGGTCCGCCTCTAATCTAAAGACATCTAATCATCACTTAACAACCAGAGGAACAATGTAAGTGAAACTCTTTCACCAAACTCATAGATTTCTATCCTGAAAGATGACCCCAAAAATAGTAACAGACTAACAGCAGTATACTCACCTTACATGACACCAATGTATGACCTTCAAGATGATGAGGGTTATCACCACGGAGACTAACTGACTCCCATTTCATCGAAACTACAATAAAGTTTAAAGAGCAATAAGAAGTGTTTGTGAAACATGGATGCCCCTAAAGGCCAACTGGATAGTAAGACCTTGACCTTTGACCTAAAATCAATATGGGGTCATCTACACATGATAACCAACCGTTCAACCAAATCTGAGGAGCTTAGGCCAAATAGTTCTCCAGTCATTGCCCGGACAAGGTTTAGTTATGGACAGACTGATCGACCATTATGATAATTTAAAAATGTAATATAATTTATAATTTTATATCATTTCCTTCAAATTTTTAACAGACAAAAAATTAGAAAAACCTTCACATTTTTAAATAGACATAAATTTACGGGACAACCAAGTTGAAATTGTAAAAAAAATAATTATTAAAAAAAATTATTAAGCTTTAAATGTGTAAGATATGGTATTGTAAAATATTTAGTTATACTAATACCTATATTCAATCTCCAAAAGTCTTTAAGTGAATAATTTCCATCCTTTCCAGACAAGATGTACACGAAATTTTCATGCAAACATGATGCATGTTTGAATCTTGATTGAGGACAAGCTGACTTAGTTGATATTTTTATAGGAGAACATTTACATGTGATGTGAGCTTCAATGGGTCCAGTGGACATAATCTTGTCTAGACACGGTTCAGACAGATGTCAGGGAGTCTTATGACTTATAAGTTCATCATGATGAAACCTGAAATACAGAAAATATTTTTTATTTATTTGGGTATGATGCTATTTATCAACAATTTTTCAGTGGTATGATGCCATTTATCAACAAAATTTCAGTGGTATGATGCCATTTATCAACAATTTTTCAGCTACTGTATATACCCAGTACTGCAGTCAGATCACTTAACCAGTCTTTTCTGGACTGTTATTTTCTAGCCAGTACTGTTATGCCCTTACACTAGGAACCAGCAACTTCTCCACATGCAGAGGAAATTCAACATTGTTGTTAAATCTTCATGGCAAGGTATGACCTGCTATGACCAGGATTCAAACTTGGATCGCTGATTACAAATCCAGCACACTAACTGCTGGACTACAATTGTAGAAAAATATTAAGTAAATTTTTGTTGAACACCTCTCAGACTCTCATCCAAATCCACAGGGCCTGGTTTTAATTATTTGTGGGGTACAGGGCATCAGTTACAGATTTAGAGGTAATTAATTGGCTAGCCAATAATGAGAGTAAGATAAAATTGAAAGACAATAGGGAAAGAATATATACATTATTTCATGACATTATTTTCCCTAGAAAAGTTGATTGACTAATGCAATAGATACATGACCTTGTTTGTTTGTTTCTTTCATCGGGTTTTACGCATTTTTCAACATTATTTCAGTCATATTGTGGCCGGTAGTTATCATAACCAGCTTTCCTGGACTTCATTTAGGCCTTAACCAGTACTAACCACATTCTATCCGTAAGCTATACAATCTTAATTCCTAATTTATCAGAAATGGTGAGTCAGAAATATATCGGAAATAATATAATGTACCCTATTGAAAAATTTATATACCTAAACATAAACCGGGGTATAATGTTTGCTAATACGTTTATATAAACGGCTTTGACCTGCTTTGAATTTTGTTCACCTTTTTATGCAAACATAAAATGTAACAATGAGAACTGTAAGCAGATTATAATTATAGATTATAGAACTATGAGATATATCAGAAAATCAATATGGAAGTAAAAACGGTAGATTCTGACATTAATATTCAGAGACTATAATATACCAGTCAATCAATATAATATATGCATGAATAATCGATGTCAGTTTGACATTATTAAGACTCCAATAGAAAAATTTTCCCTGATCAATTTAGGTTCCATCTTAGTCAATTAATATTAATAATAATGAATAAATAACTTGAATTAAAGCCATATAGACCTAAACAAATAATATGAATAGAACATACTGTTATTGCTATTAAAATGTATGGCCTAGGTATTTTGTTACAGATTCTTTTCATTTATTTCACAATAGAATTTACACATATTTTTGCCTTGAATATAAACCTGCTGGCTCAAGCCATACAAATAACAAATAGCCTAAATATGAATATAGACCTTGACTAAAAATAAGTTCGATAATTGTCATAATCTCACACTAGTTCCAATGAACTCATAAATGAACAGACAATAACTGTTATGAGCTTATCAAATCACAGGGAGGCCTGGGTAATGACCTCTGACTAGTATTCACAAACACCTCACAAAAGAGAGTTCAAATCCCAGAGAAATTCCACATGTGACTACACTGTCTAGTACGACTAAGGTACACATATGCCTGAGGTCTTCATCCATCGTTTAAGCTGGAAAGTTGCCAAATGACCTTGGCAGTTCTTATTGACTTTCATCCGCTTGAGACGAAATCAAATACATGTATACTATCATTCATAAGCATGTATTTGTCCAATTGGTTACTTAAATTAAATCACAACACTGAACATTGTGATCATGAAAAAAACTTGTAAAAAGTGTATTTGTGTCAAAATGTGTAAAACCGATCATATTTAAAAAAATACCATTTACCGGTATATACATGTAAACCATACCATCTTTATACTTTATACTGTATTACATGTAAAATATTGTCTGACATCCGAGTGTGGTGTAATACAGTGGTAACCTAAACCCTACACACCAATTATACTTCAATTATATTCATACCAGTAAAAGAATGTAGTATTTTATGGACAAAAATGTAATATTACACACTCTGACATGTGACAATAGAATAGAGCAAAAAGTTTTTTATATTGTGTATGTAATGACATGAAGATCATTAAAAGCATTTTTGTAAAGTTTTCAAAATAATTAAAATTGCTATGATAACTTACAAAAACTGGACAATCTGTTTTTATCAATTTTTATTAATTATTTTACGTGTCACATCAAGGTTATATTCCAGATTTTTTTTAAAAAAAGGAGAGATAGAAAATAGCCTCCATGGTCCTGTATTTCTAGTCTAATTTATTAAGTAGAAATCACTATAGCCTCTAATTGCAGTGAGTTTGAATCCTATCCATGACCAGATGTATTTCACATGTGTGACAATGCTGTCCAGTTAGCTTATGGATGGTTGGTAGTGATACCCAGTACACCTGGGGCCTTCCTTCTCTGTTAAAGCTGTTAATGATTCTAACCTTTGGTGCAAGGGTAAACCCCGCTGCCATATTAACCTTGTAAACCATGTACAGACGGACAGACAGACGGATAAGGCAATCACTATTATTATGCCCCCACATTAGATGCCAAGGGGCATAAAAAGAAAATTGGACTTCATCAGTCCTTGAAAAGTTGGCAGACAAACCTGATAAAAACATACAAGACTTGAGGTGAAGGTCTTTAGTTTGCCTAATCCATGACATTTAAATTAACACAAATTTGTGTCATACTAGTCACTAGTAATTAATGTACCATGTAACAGGCATATTAAAGAACACAGCTCCAATATAATAAATAACTAAATATCCATGTATATGAATATATATCCAAATGATATACAAGTGTCCCAGCCAAAATGCTGAATAAAGGATCAATAAACATGATAGTTCATACAATAGCATCAAAATGATAAGAAGCAACCAATAGAAGCATCCTGGAATGAAATCCTCTGACAGACAGGAAATCATTACATTAGACTGGCAGCCAAAATTATCAGCATATTCATGAGGAGTATAAAACTTGTAATCTGGAATGCATGCTATTAGTATCACAGAAGATGAACTCATGATCAATAATTGGACATTTCCAAACAATCTCCCATATTCTCATAAAGACACAGTACATGTGACAATAATGTAGAGCTACAGGTTTTTTTTTATTTCAAAGTCAGTCAGCTTAAAAGTTATAATTAATGATAATTTTAAAAGTATTTAACTTTGCAGAAAAAACAACACAAAAAATGAAAATTGAAAGAAACAAGAGGGCCAAGATGGCCCTTTATCGCTCACCTGAGAACAAAGGCATAATAATTAATGACCAGGTAATACATTTTAACTCATTTTTACGTAGATTTTGAGATCAAAACCAACAATGAAAGTATAATACTGTTAAACAAGCTAAAATACAGCAAATTTTCTAATCCAAGGGCCTATAACTCTTGCAGTCGATTCCATCCATAACTGAACTTGTCCAAGACCATAAGGTCATACACATTCATTGTAAATATGATTAGGATCGGTGAATAAATGAAGGCCCTAGAGTGTAAACAAGCTAAAATATAGCAAATTTTCAAAGTCAAGCGCCCATAACTCTTGGAGTTCGGGTCCGATTCCACCATTAATCGGACTTGTCCAAGATCTTTTGGTTATACTCATTTACTAAAAATATGATTAGGATTGGTGAATAAATGAATGCGCTAGAGTGTAAACAAACTGAAATATAGCAAATTTTCAAAGTCAAGGGCTCATAACTCTTGAAGTTCTGGTCCGATTCCGCCCATAATCAAACTTGTCCAAGATCTTTTGGTTATACACATTTACTGAAAATATGATTAGGATTGGTGAATAAATGAAGGTGCTAGAGTGTAAACAAGCTAAATATAGCAAATATTGTAATTCAAGGGCCCATAACTCTAGAAGTTATTGTCCGATTTTGCCCATAATCGAACTTAGCTGAGACATTGTGGCCATATACATTGTGAGCAAGTTTGATCACGATTCGTTAAGAGCTGCGAATGCTAGAGTGTAAACAAACTATTTGTGGACGGACGACGGACACCGGACATTCAACGATCCTAAAAGCTCACCTGATGAATCAGATGAGCTAAAAACCATGCACTCCAAAACAAACTAACACTAACAACTGAACCACAACAGTGGCTCTATCAGATCCCTTCAAACAAGGGAAAAACAAAACTGTATTAAACAAAAGATCAGAGTTTCAGACAAGGAGGACCAACAGAATGAGGCACATATTATAACATTTGCCTTTTTTGTACTTGAAACCAATTCCATATACTTTTATTAATATCAAGAACTTTAGAACACTAACAACCTTTGTTTTAAGGCAAAGGTGATGAGTCCTAGCAAAATGGGAATTTATGTGAGATTTTGTTATTTATAAAAATATCAATAAAAACACAAAATTTGTGCAAGTTAGCACCACATCAACATAGCATAGATCTATAAGTATATGGGACAGGTACTTTAAAAGCCAAGCACACAAGATAACAATAAACTTACATAACAGACATTTAACATTTATCATATGATAATACAAGGTATTTAACAACGTTCAACAAGTATCATATAGCAGACTAAATGGTATCAATAATCAGTACACACCTAATAAGTCATCAGTAACACAGTCTCATATATTGGTATTGATAAAGCAATCAGCATACAAAACCATAAATTATGCTAATTATATAAAATAAATCAATATATTATTGTCATGATATGTCACATCAGAGATTAATCATTAAACAATTGTAATCAACTCAATACTGAAGAACTGACACATCCTGATCAATGTCACAGTGGTTGACCAGGGTTACATAGTGATTTATAGTATTAATTATAGAACCCATACATGCTATACTCCAATAAAACATTACTTGAATAGCAAGAAATATCAACTTCATAGCTTTCATGGTAAAATATTGTTTTAATACTTCAAGGCATGAAGAATATTTCTGGTTACATTCTCATCAAAAATAGGGTAGGTAGGTACAACATAGGGAAATTTGTTAGGGGAGATTGTAAAAAAATATTCTTGTGTGTGGAAAGGTAACCAAGAGGGCTAAGATGACCCTATCGCTCACATGACAATCATTGTTTACTGATTAAAACATTGTTTTGAGCATGTGTCGTGAAGTCTGTTGTTATCAAGGTTTTCCTGTGATTTGACCTGGTGACCTAGTTTATGACCTCAGATGACCCATATTCGAACTTGTATTACATACATGTACATGTATCATTAAAACAAAAATTCTGACAATGTTTGGTGAAGATCCAATCAAAACCATGACATCTTCCGTATTAACAAGGTTTGCTAAGATTTGAACTGGTTACCTATTTTTTACCCAAGATGACCTATGTTCAAGCTTGTCCTTTATAGCCGTAAGACAAACATTCAGACAAGGTTTCATTAAAGATCCTATCTAAACAGTGACTTCGGAGTGTTTACAAGGTTTCCCTTCAATACAAAAATGTATGCCAAGGTGACCTAATTTTTTACCCCAAATAACCCATTAACTATCTCATCCAAGATTTTGTCAATACAAATATTCTGACCCAGTTTTATGAAAATCCAACTAAAAATATGGCCTCTAGTGCGTTCACAAGACAAAAGTTGATTGTGTACAGTATGCTGGACTAAGATCGAGTGCTACTCAGTGGATGTATCATTCAAGAGGCCTAAAACAAAGTCTAGGCTAGGGTGGAAAAGTTATGGTAGGTCTGGCAATGTCCAGAGTACTACAGGAAGAAATGTAGTTAGTTCTATTACAAATGGATTGAATTTGTCACAGTTGAAATTCAAATATTTCTATAAAAAAGACTGCTATGCAGGACACATGTTAAAAACTTATACAGACACAGAAATTCTTGTAAATTTTTTTCCATAACGAGAGTTATATAATATTTAAGTTTTGATTTGTTTTTGAATGAAATTCAAATAAATTATAAATGCAAAAGACAATGTAGCAATTCAACTTTAACAGTGTACCTGATGCAGGACCCACAACCTTCTGCTTGAAAGTCAGAGGCTCTACCATCTGAGCTTATTGAGCTGTTAATATTACAGCCAACTTATAAAAGAATAAATTTATACAAATGCCATACTGTGATGCTACATTCCTCCTTCCTTTTTCTCAAAGTAAATTATCTCGACAACCACAAGTTCTTTTGAAATTAAGACTAACCCAGCCATTGCTTCACCCTAGCTCTAGGATTCCAAGGCTAGTCACACACAGCACCAAATGTAATGGAAAAAATTTGTACCCAATGCAGGGCTCGAACGCACGTCAACCTTCTGCTTGCAAGTCAAAATCAGACTGATGCACTGCCAACTGAGCGAATCAGACTGTTAATTTAACAGTGAATTTATAAATACCATACCGCATACACCACCAATATGAACCCTCTTGATATGGTACATGTGTTATGATTTATACTAATTTTACTAATAATAATCATAGCCAAGTTACCCGTTTACCGGTGTAAATCGACTACCAGTGCAATTAATAAATATCCGTACTATATAATACATGCATGCATAACTTACCTGTGTCAACATATCTGTCATCAGCAGAAACAAAGAGGTTTATATTTTAGTATGCATTAAATTTCAATGCAATTCCTGAAGTTTGCTCCACAAATGTGTTAAGAGAAAACATGAAATGTTTATGATTCGATCAAAAGCTTTCCTTCATAAAAAACTGGATTTGTTTCACTGCCGTCCCCGTTTTCAGGGATGGCGCTTTTAAGTTTTAACACAGGTACTCATTTTTATTCCAATAGTTCTGTGTTGAAATCATTGTTTGGAGTTAACTTTAATAAACCCAGCTTAGTATAACTGCTATATTATGACGTCATGTGATCTTGCGAGATTTCTTCTTGTACACCGGTATTGAGTAAGTTCAAGGAAAGAAAGATGGCAGCTGACTGCATTGTATTTATTGATAGTGGGCACTAGATTAGAACAGATATATATTATACAGTATAAATTTCATTATACCGAAATAACGGTATATTGCAACAGCCCTATTTCATACACTGACCATACATACAGTAAGACTCAGTCAGTCTGCGGCATGCAACTTCAAATTAGTTCAATTTAGCTGTGTTGTCCGAGTTAATTCTTAAAGGGGCATGCCCAGCAACTGAAGCGTTTTGGGTTTTATACACCAAAAATGCGTTTATCACTTGTAAAAACAATTATTACCGAAAAGTCAAAGAAGAATGTGCCTTCAAAAATGGCCCTATAACGCACGCGTGGGTATTTATATGCCGGTTTAAATAAAAGGCTTACAAGCCTTTTATTGACGACAACGATATTTCCGATTCGTCTGAGAATTTAACTTAGCGTGCACGCTGTCTTTCGAGCAGCAAAACAATGATATTTACCTATAATTGATCGATAGATAAGCTTTATGTCGCAAACAATGAACATGACATGAGCAATACTTACCATTTCACAGTTTGTTGACATTTTTTCCGCTTTTGACAGATCCCGAAAGGGTCGAGTTATGAAAATAACGAATATTTTCTAAGGCGTAATCGGCAGATTTGGTAAATCTTGAAATGTGTATTTTGAGTCAAATAGCGGGACATTTCGTAAATATTTTACAGGACTTTCATTAATTGATTTTGGCATTCAAATGATACCAATTTGATTTATATTCGAGACGCTTCAGTTGCTGGGCATGCCCCTTTAATCTCACTGACAATTTACACTCAGAAACACATTAACATTTAAAAAAATTTGCCGAAACAACTGGTTCATAAAATTAGAACAAGGCCTTGGAAATCATAAACAGTCGTCAAAAATACTTAAGATTTAGCCTAGTTGCCTACAGCCGTAAATCAAAGTACTGAAAGTACTGTCGGACTTGATTTTTACCATACGAGACAAAAGATAGAAATGTGTACCCACATCGTTCGAGCCCATACAAATATTTTAACATTTAAGATTATGGACCGATTTTTCATTCATATTGTAATGCAGGTCATATGCATATAGGTAAATGACATAAGCTAGGGCTTTACTATAGTCCCTTTGCTAAAATTTTAAAATGAAAAAACCTGATATTGGAAAGTTTAATGATTAGCACATTAATTGAGGACAATTTAATTGCATTAAAAACTCTTTATTGTACAAAACTAGTAAACAACACTTCAGTAACAGTAAATACAAACATTGATTCTTCTGGTTTTAACACAACAGAACATCGTCGCATTGCACACATTCAGGGTCACTCAAATCAAAAAGGTCCTGACACAGTAGAGTAAGACCTATATGACCTATAGTTAACCCGATGTTGCATGAAATTCAGACGTGATTATGTAATTCTAAATAATCTGGTGTAAAAGGAACTCTTAAACAGTAAATTTTAAAAGCACGTATCCAGTAATTTACGTTCGTATTTAGCGACTCGAATTATTATTCTTAAGCCGCAGTTTTAACATTCAACCTTCGATAAATGAAACTCCCCACATCGGTTACGCTTTGCTACTAGCCACTGCGGGGAGTGAGTCTATAAATAGCGATTCCGTCATCAAAATAACACTAGTTGGTGTGAATATCCCGGAATACGATTAAATGAGAATTCGCTTTGTAATATTAAGAAATGTTAGAAAGGCACAAAACACACACATCGATGGTAGATTGTTGCAAATGCATGAATACGTCCGTGGAGATTTTTCTGAAAGTTCTATCGAACGAAAACCGAAAGTAAAACTACTTTTACGGCAAGATATTTTATTGGACAGTGAATACGCGGTTTTAGTTCTACGCATTTGAATATCTCATGTATCTACCGACAAGCACTTATTTAGATACATGACTCTTTCCATGTAGTTACAATAGTTCTAATGATTTGAAATATATTTAGATCTGACACACTTAATTGGGGAAAGATTCCAGATACTTCTATATAAACATACCATTTAGTTGCGTACTATTTCCTTTATTTGGCATTCTTTTAACCAAGCTGTTATGGAGTCCAGCGACCAATATAAGTCTACGATTACAAAGGACTTGATTTTGATAAAAATCAAGTCCAAAAATCCACGGGTTATAATCTGTATCATTCACATTTGAAATATTTTTAAATATAAACCCTGCCTTTAAAACTATGAATACGAAGAAACTTACTTGTTTTATAAATAATTCAACTGCAAAATTACGATCGTAGAATTGACAGAAATAGGTGTATACAGTCGTTATTTGTTTGTTTACTTATTTCGAAATCTAGAAGAACGCATACAAAAAGTATTTCCTTAATTGAAGAGTTTCGAGCTTCGATTATTACTTCCCTTGCGAGTTTTTTGTCGAAGGGAAACAACTCTTATATATTTTAATTTATTCACGGCACAGTTACTTCCCATCTAAAACAATCTCGTGTTCAAACGCGGGAAACATTCAAGCGTGAATGAAATGCAGAAAATGGTATCTGGTTTTAAATTTATAATAAGTAGCTATAAAATGTGTATTTTTGAAACGTATTTTTTTTAATTTTCTTGATTATAGAATCTAATTAGAATATCTAATTATTCTTGTTTGTACAGATGTAGATTGTTTATGACAGATTCTCTATTTTTATCAAGAATATAAATACATGTAGATCTATATATAAAGTCCTTGTTTTTAATAGATGCTATTCTCATTGAAAATTGAAGGGCTAGCGAAGAGCATATCAAGTAATCGTTAATTTTTCTTGCCCTATTGTTTGTAAAATTGAGATACAATTATTTTTACAGGAATTAATAATTCAAAATGAAGTAGTGCACCGTCCTTACAACTGTATGCTATCATGTTGCGAAGGAAGTTCAGTAAAAGGTCTGAAAACGGGATAATTATTTTGCATTTTTGTTGCAAACTTATGGATGGGACCATTCAAAATACTTTATCCCGTTTTCACGCCTAGATGAGGCATTGACATCATGAACTGTTTCTACAATTCTTTTAGTTACAATAGACATTCCTTGGTGCGCTATATTATTTTCCTTTACTTTTAGGAGTTCTTATAATAAAAATACATTACATCTTAGAAGCGGCAAGTACGCGATGACGTAGTGTACTACCATTGAATGTGTAATAGAAAGAATTCCATACATTTAGAAATATTTTACTTCAATTTTCGATAGCATGCTCGAATTGACATTAAGGGAGCCAACTCTGGTCATATTGATACATAAATAATTTAACATTTATCCCCCTTGTAAGAATTTCTCATGAACTGTACTGACTAAAGTCTTGTTAACCAATGACGTAAATCGGTAGTTAATACGTTGCATAATATTTATCATAATGCGCGTTGAATAGACTTTCAGCAAAGAAATAACCACCGACGGCCATATTGTAAATAGCAACAGAAACGGTTATATTGTAAAGAAGTTTTGTACCCTTTAAATAATTTATGTTCTTTCTGTGAAAAAAATATGTTTTAGTGACACATGCTACTTGATATGTTACCATCAAGAAATAAAGATTTTATTATTATCATTATTATTTATTATTAAACATTTAATATCACAAAGGGTTCAGTGTGTTACTGGTATCTTGGGTGGCCTCAGGCTGGCTCGTATACCCACTGAGCTAGCGGGTCATAATTCCATTCAGTATAAGAATAAATTGTTTCGGTGTTCTAATAGTAATACGTTGATCATAACATTTTATAATCCAAAATTAGTATATCGAAATGGGGCGGGCAGATTTTGGGAACCTTTGTTATTGTTATAGGTTTGCATGATAGAAAATCGTCACTGCCTCGGTCAACATTAGTTTCTAGGACTGACAATTCTTAAAAACGCCCTCTCAGATTATGTGGTTGATATAATAATTATACGTCAATAATTACAGTATGTTTTTCATATGTGGGTAAACCAATCCTAGATTTAATTGTTTCAGGTATTTGAGAATACATAATTACCTTTTTGTATATGGGTTATTGTGATAACAAAATTTCTTTTTTGCTCCATTAATTCGAATAAACAAAGCCGGATATAAAAACCACTTAAAGTGTTAATGCTTTAAAAAAAAAAACTTTGTAATTTGACACCCGAATGGTATAAAATGACTGATTATAACATAGAAATGTTAGTGACAAGATACAATTCATATTGGATGAGCTCATTAGGGAAAAGGAATAGAAATAAATCAATAATAGTTTTCAAATAACTCTCTAGTTTCATAAATACAAAAGAATCCAGATTATTCAGCAACGGATTATCCGAAAACTGAGGTGATCCGAAATGAAATTTCAGTAATAATATTTTCCCTGTACAATTTATATTTTAAATATCATCGATAATCCGAAATGTGTAGGCTTATAAATTATCCGAAGTACAGTACACAGGTACTCAAAATCATTCAAATGCATAATCCAAAGTCGCCCTTGAACTCAGATCAACGTCACTTGTCCATTGCGAGGATTAGTTTATTTTCGTATAAGATTTCATGTAATTTGTCCAGTCTTCCGGGTCTACAGCGTACTATGAGCTAAATAGTAAGGGGCAGGTAATCCAATCGGACTAGAATTTGTCTGGAAATGTGACTAACAACCTTAGTCTGGGTCCCTGCCTACTACACCTTCGATTATCACGTAGTGTCAGGGGCAGGTAATCCAGACGACGAACAACCTTAGTTTGGTTCCCTGCCTACTACTCCTTCGATTATCACGTAGTATCAGGGGCAGGTAATCCAGACGACGAACAACCTTAGTCTGGTTCCCTGCCTACTACTCCTTCGATTATCACGTAGTGTCAGGGGCAGGTAATCCAGACGATGAACAACATAAGAACGACAACTATACTATATCATCATAAACTCATTTCTTCACAACATTTAATCAATCTGATTACTCTACAAAAAATGAAGAAACTCATTGGTTCGAACCTATGCAGACTCAAACAGAAATCTTTCAAATGATTTTAGAGTAGAAATCGCATTGCACGCGATTAGATACTGTTCTAGTACTCGTTGGTTACGTGTCATGTTCACGTGATTTGTCATGACGTAATACCAGAGGATCGCGTTTTGAAACTGTTCTAGTCTGGTTCCTAGCTTCTATTGTAAAACATATATTGTATACAAAGGGGTAGGTCATCCAAACTAGAGCTATTCCAACTGCAAGCAGGCACCGTGACGTCTAAGTACCCGGTAGATCAAATGACGTCTGGCCATAACACATTCACTAGTGTATAGTACTTCAATTCTATCATTAGGTTAAAAATAAATTTGCCCCTCCTTTTAGCAAAATAGGGTTGGTAGGTCGCAAAACTTTTTCTATTTTTTTTAATAACAGCTTTCGTACTTTGAAGATGCGATTCGTCCTCAAATATTTTCGTACATTGTATTTTGCTGTTAAAAACTTTAGAGTCGGCGCCATATGCATTATACCCGGGTCGGTCGGGTAGCGCAACTGTTTTTTTTCTGGACT